>LPNX010485511.1:310476-364137 GCA_001517045.1 Pseudotsuga menziesii
GCGAGTTGGGAGAACCTGTTAGTATATTTAGACACTTAGGAGTTAGTTAAGATCAACTTGTGTAATATATCCATTAGGTAAAGTGTGTTTCCTTAGTATGCGTTAGTATGCATTTGTAAATATTATAATCCGATGGTCACGATATGTTCTAGACATAGAGTGATCCGACGGTTCAACTTCTCTTAGATCATACCTATCATTGATCTGTGGCTTAACACCCGATTGGTCCATGATCTCTGTTTAAAGAGCATGGAGGGTCCTTGGCTAGTTGATCGATTATGAGAAGCTCATTTGTAACTTTCTTTTTTTGCATAATAAATTGCTTAAAGTAGCTATTTGGCTGGGGTCGTGGATTGTTTCCCTCTCGAGTACTTTAACCATGTAAAAATATCAGTGTGTTGATATGTGATCTATTTGTGTGAGTGGATGCTCTTGGTGTTTGGTATTTTGGGAGTACCTTGTGTATCTGACATGGTATCAGAGCATTTATGAAGATCCACATCCGTTTGTGATCTAGATCTTGAATCGATGTTGCCGAAAATTTGAAAGGGTTTCTGGTTATGGATTTCCTATGCATTTGTGGCCTATGGGAATTGTTCCATTGTGTTCGGAGCATCTTTTCCATTGGGAAATAATTTTTGTTTCACCGAAAACTGTTTTTGTTTGATCCAGAAACACCCATTTTGGAAAATATGAAGGTATAATGTTTTTTTTTTCTTACAGAAACGGGTAGGTTTTATATTAATAAAATAGTGGCATGGCCACGAAAGAGTTTAAAGCTCCAAAAAACAGAGAACATGAGACAGTCATTCAAACTATTAAATACAGATGCCTATGACTTAGCAAAACCGGGACTTTTAGATTGATAACAAAAAGAGATAGGTAAAGACAAAAACTAGACTAGAATTAACGATGTTTGGCTGTTGCCCCAAAGAACAGAGTGGAAGCTCGGTGAATCATTCCATGTCCTGAGTTCCCTACCTCCTGAAGCTTTGTCACAATGCTTTCCAGGCTCTGCACTCTAAGATTCAGATTCTCCAAAGAGGTCATGACCTTCTCGTTCAGAGTCCTCAGAGCTGCCAATAGGTCTGAATGAATGCGCCCCATATCTTCATCTACTCAATCGAGGTGTCGCCCTCCCAACTCATCAATTTGCTGCAGAAAGTGCCCTTGACGTCTTACTCACCGCCTTAAAACCTTAACTTCAGCTTCCAGTTCCACCAAAGGGTCTGGGGAGGAGGCTACGGAGCTGCTTGAATTCGCCATATCTGCCTTAATTAACAGGCTAAGAACCACATACAACACACCTAGAAGCGAAAATCTTCTCCACCCGACAGAGTGAACCGACGCCTTCAGATCAACAAGAGCTCTAATTCTTGCTATAGGATGAAGATGAGAACAATTGACAGGCTCGAAGTCGTTTTCATGACAAAGATTAAACATAAGAACCCAGAATTTGGAGCATGCCAGAGGGATTTTCATCAGGATTCGAAGGACACCAATTGCTAGGCATGTTCTTTGCATTGAAGAACCGATCATAATGCCAAAGGGGGAAACCTTTTGAGGTTTAGGAATCTGGGGGCAATCATAGCATAACTAGGTTCTAGCTAACCAATATGTCTTATCGACCGTTAAATCCATATTAACCTGAGCAGAGATGGGAGGTTCCAGACACCCGCATGAAATGCTATGATTGCAAACTAAATCCTTAATCAAGCCCTTTGGATTTTGGAAAATCTTGCTGCATAATCCCACCTGCTCTGTGGTACAAAAGGTGGTACGATCCATCATCAGCATTGCTGGGGAGGGCATCATCAGAAAAGGAGAAGGGCGATCGAGCCACGGACTGTCTTGGCGCATGAAGGAAGGCGCGATAAAAAGACTAGTATCTTGGTGAGTCACTTGAAGAGGGTTCCAACGGGCATCAGGTTCGTATGACACTTGGCCTGGGGCCCAATTCCATAATGCCTTCAAATCTAGCCGTAATTTCGACCCCGAGAAGTCATGGGATAGGAGACCAGCTAAGCACACCATTGATTTTGATGACCCCCTTGCCCAAGGGTATTTCTTCATTTGCAGCTTTGTCATCCTGTTCATTGTTCGCTCTCAAGACATGAAAGAAATCTAAAGACCGGAAAAGGGGAATAATGAGAGAAATTCTTTGAAGCACTTGATGGAGGATGATAGAGGAAGGAAACGTCCGAGAGTTAAGGAAATGGATAATCAACCTAGAGTCCCCCACAACTGAGAGATCCTGAATACCATGGAGAAGAGCTTGATTTAGGCCTTGCAAAAGGGCCAGGGCTTCCGCCATATTATTAGTCTCAATTCCCAAATTCCACAAGTAAGTGAATTTCAAGTTGCCATCAGGGTCAAAGAACGCCCCTCCCCCTCCCGCCTCCCCTGGGTTACCTTTTGAAGCTCCATCGAAAAAGAGGAGATTTCTTCCTAACCCTTGGTGCCAAAGTTCAAAAGCATCCTTATCTTTCTTGATTTCCCATTTTTGCAGAGTGGGTGATCTATGGGGAAGATCCATGAAATTACCAGGGTTCAAGCTTTGAAACCAAATTTCTTCTTCCCGGGACAATGGAGAGTGAAGACTGAGCAGAGGGCGGGATCAAATGAAGTACCCTAGCAACGCTTTAATTTTAACACTACCTTGATGGGAGATATGTTGATTCCTCTAAAGATCCGATTGTTACATTCTATCCAGAGTTTCCAACAAATAAATTTAGGAAGAGTCGACCAGGCCATGGCCAAAGGATCTTTCGAATGATGCTTGACTGGAGAAGACAAATACCATTGGTAGAATAGGGAGGAAACATCATCATAGGGGAGGGGGGTATTCCAGGGAGAGGTCTCTAAATTACAGACTTCTGCAACAAACGAACATGATATAAACAAATGAGGGGATGAATCCTCCGTAGCAAAATAGAGGGGGCACCTAGATGGGCCTTCCCACCCTTTCCTCCGAAGGACATCAGAAGTAAGAGCACTATTATGGGTAACAATCCAGGTGAAATGATCAACTTTAGGGAGTGATTTAGTTGACCAGAACTAATTCTAGATTGCAGGATTTCTAGGCACATTTGGAATTGCTTTGATACTTCTGTAACCTTCAGCAACAATAAAATGCCTGGAATTTGAGCCCCATCCCCTTACATCTTTAAGATGCTTGGAAACCAGAGACTTCCCATTCAAGCAGTGGAGGAGGCGAACTTTTTCTTCTTCCAGGTTAGGAGGGCAATCCGAGATATCCCAACCTATCCAATTATTCCTTCCTTCTGGGTGCCATTTTGAAATATCCATAAGATTTGTTTTCCCTAGACTTGAAAGGAATCTCCGAATACCATCTAATCCTTCCATATTACCAATTAGAGAGTAGCTTGAAATGGAATCTTCCCATATTTTGATTTTTTTCCCATTTCCTGGGATCCAAGTGAGGTCCTTGGAGAAAAAGGGGAAAGCTTTAGAGCAGAGCACAAATAGGGAGGAACCTTTGGTCACTTTTGGACCTTGGTCCAAGCATCGGTTCCTAGATCTTGAGAAGTATTTTTTCCATAGAACCTGTTTACTCCATGAGGAATTCCCTGAAACCATATTCCAAAGAAGCTTAGCACCAAGTGCTAAATTTTGGGCTTTAAGATCTCGCAAATGTAATCCCCCCTCTAAGAAAGGAGCCGTGACTTTTTCCCATTTAACCAAAGGGAGCTTGTTTTCATTTTGTTTCCCTCCTTTCCAGAGGAATCTCCGAAGGAGGGCTTCAATATTTCTTAGAACTAATAGAGGGGCCAAAATTAGAGAGCATTGAAAAACAGGCATGCTTGCTAAGACTGATTTAATAAGAACTGTCTTCCCTGCCAAGTTTAGCCAGGAGGCACCCCAAGCCTTGATTTTCGAATTTAATTTTTCAATCAACGGGTCCCAGCTGGATACTTTAGGTTTGACCTTGAAAATTGGCACTCCTAGATATTTGAATTCCATCCATTGGTGCTTCCCTTATATCATCAGGATACGGGATAAAGATTGCAACTCAATTGGAGAACAATTCCAACTATATATTTGACTTTTGGAGTAGTTGATTTGGCTTCTAGAGATCACCTGATAATTTTCTAGCACCTATTTGACCTTCCTTGCTGAGGAGGGGATTGCACCACCTAGAAGAAGGGTGTCGTCAGCAAATTGAGTGTGATTTACATCTTTAACCCCCCACACAATACTTAGACCGAGAAGATATTCATGAACTCAATAGTGTTCCAGGAGAAAGCTGAGGGAGGTTGCTTGAATAGCATAAAGCAAGAGGGAGAGAGGGCACCCTTGGCAGAATCCTCAGAAGGATTGGAAGAAATTTTCTGCCCTCCCATTCACTAGAGGAGCAATCCAAGGAGTACTAATACAGGCTTTGACCCAGGAGAGCAGACCAGAGGCAAACCCAAACCTGGTCATGACTTGAAACAAGAATTCATGGCGAACTCTGTCAAAGGCATTAGCTAGATCTAGTTTAATAACCATACCTTTTTCTTTTCTTTTCACGCTTGAATGGATAGCTTCTTGGACTAAGATGATGTTGTCAGAGATTTTCCTACCCTTAATAAACCCTCCTTGGTTCTCAGGGATAATAAGAGGAAGGACAGCTTTTAGTCTATTGGCAAGGACTTTTGTGATAACCTTATAACCAATGTTGCAAAGGGAGATAGGTCGGAATCTGGAGAAGGAAGTGGCACATTTTTCTTTGGGAATGAGGGCAAGGAAGGAGGAATTAGTTCCTCCCCCTAGCTTGAAACAAGATTGGGATTTTTTAACCATCCGAAGCAGATCAGAATGTATGAGATGCCAACAGGAGACAAGAAAATGAGCAGTGAACCCATCTGGTCCCGTGGCTTTATCGGGGTTCATGTTATCAACAACTAATTTGACTTCTTCAAGGGTGGCTAGTTGGAGGAGCATGCGATTAGACTGATCAGAGATAAGGGATGGAATGTTTTCCAAAATATCAGAGTGGCTGAAGTCCATCCCAGGGAAGTCCTCTGTATAAATTCCTTGGAAATGATCATGAGCTGCTTTTTTAATTTCATCGAAAGCAGAGAGCTGGTTCCCCAAATGCTCAATCTTAGAAATAGTCTTGAAGTGCTTCCTGACCTCTGCTTGTTTATGAAAAAACTTAGTGTTTTTATCCCCTTCTTGGAGCCATGTATTCCTTGATTTAATTTTCCAGTAATTTTCTTCCAGCCTACATGCTTCGTGGAGCTTATTATGAAGATATACTTCTGTATTTAGAGAAGCATGATCAAGACTCCCTTCATTCTTGATATGATGATCTTCCAGAGCCTTCTCCGCTTCCATCCTTCGCTTCTGGGGGGAATTATGGTGTTTAGCCCACTCTTTTCTTCCCACACGAAGAACGCAGACCCTCTGATTTTTGTTTTCCAAGCTGCTGTTACAATGTCCTGAAATCCTTCCATTGGAATCCAAGAAAGATTAAACTTGAAAGGGATGGGGCCCAAATTTTGATCTTTGACAAACGAAAGGACTATCGGTTTATGGTCCGAGGCACTGAAAGACAGAATGGCCGAGGTCATGTCAAATCCTTGAACATGAAGGGGTTGTTGGACCAGGAATCTATCCATCCTTGCTACAATGTGTCTTGGTCCTAACCTTTTATTTGACCAAGTATACTTCCCCTTGATTGGTTTGATATCCTCCAGGTCCCATTCAAAAATGATATCTTCCACCCATTCTCTAGCAGGATCTCTGACAATATTACCCCCTCTTTTTTCTGCTGATGAGAGGGTAAGGTTCAGATCCCTGACAATAACAAATTTATCCAATTGAGATATGCTCATATGATCATTCAGATTTGTCCAGCAGATTTGCTTCTCAGAAAGAGCAGTAGGGACATACACATTAAAAAGACTTACATGAAGATTTGAGTCTTTAAAGAGAATTTTAGTAAAAATCCAGTGAGGGGAAGTATCAAAACTTACAATTTCAACCTTAGGAATCCCATAGCGTTGCTATGCCTCCAGACGCTCCTCTAGAGCTAACCTCTATGTATTGCGCATTATACCAGAATGAAGGAGCTACCTGGAGGAAGGCCTGCTCTTCCATTTTTCTCTCCTGGACAAGGAGGATGTAAGGATTCAAGATTGTGATTAGATCTTTCATTGATAACACTTTCTCTTTACTTCCTAGCCCCCTACAATTCCAGGAGATAATCTGCATTACTTACCTTTTGAAATGGGGATTGCCCCTTTCGAGGCAGTACTATTGATGTTTGGTGTTTCTTGGATTAATGTGTTTTTCCAGGGTAGACTGAACTCCAGCTATCCGATCTCGATAGGTGGCAGCTTCCCTCCTTTACCTATCCATTTTGCTTCATCGACGATCCTTTTTGACAGGTTTCAAAGCATCAGGGTCCTCCCCATCAATTCCCTCTTCCTCTGTGCCCCCATCACAAGCAGAATCTTGCTGCATATCTTCCTGAACTAGACTGGCTAATTCTGCTTCTTCATTTTGGTTTTCTACTGATCTAACTTCGGGTTTCCTTGCTTGAGAAGAGGAGGTCGAGGGAATGATTTATCCTTCCTCGACTAGATTGACCGGTGGTTCCTGTTCTTCAAGGACTTTGAAGCTATTACTAGTTCTGGGGAAAGGGTTGCTTTCTTGAGCTTTAGCGGGTTCTGGGGCAGCGATGGAGGGCTCCTTTGCCGGAGGAGCTTGGGATCCTTTAGCTCCCTTTCATCTAGGGTTTAGTTTGTGCTTCTTAACTTTTTTCCACCCATATTCAGGGATCTTGTCCGTCTCAGGGTTCTGAAGTTTTGGACAGTTCCTTTGAAAATGACCATATTCATGGCAGTTTCTGCACTTGAAGGGCAACTGTTCATAGTCAAGTTGCTGGAAATGCTGCCATCCTTTGACTGTGAGTTTTACTGCTTCAGGGAGGCCCGCTTCTAAATCCACTTCCACACAGATTCTAGCAAAGGAATATTGACCCTTTGGTTCAGCTTTGTCAATATATTTGCCCAGGCCATTTCCTATAGATCTGAGAGATTCTTCACTCCAGCAATGCATAGGGAGGTTAGGTAAGCGCACCCAAATAGGGACTGCTTTGGGGACATCCAGAGCAGGGTCAAAATCATGGGTCCAATGATTCAGATACAATCCCTGAGGGTCCATAAAATAGGGTCCGCTTCTGAAAATCAAATCCCTATCAGCTTTTGAAACAAAATCAAAGAGAAAATACCCTCTTCCTATCGCATAGCTTGATACTCCTTGAGTGATCAATGGGCACCAGTTGTTATGGATCCAAGTTTTCGTGGTACGTGGAGAGGGCCATAGGCCTGTAAACTATCCAATAAGAGCGTGATTTGCAAGGGAGACGGCCAAATGAATGGTTTTTTCTGGCGGAAGTTCGATCTCAGGGATGGCATCAAGTTTCTTTACAAACTTCGGTGGCAGAGCAGAGTCCACCTTCTTTCCATTCGCTTTAACCAGATGGGCGAAGGTGGCTTCATCAGCAGAAGGAAGGGACGAGGGAGGAGGTGATCCTCCCCCCGCAGAGCTCATCCTTGGCAAACCCTAGCAGCCACAGAGCATTTTGCAACCGGTTTGTTTATTAGGTGGTGGTTCTATCAGTTGAAGGTATAATGTTACAGTGACGGATTTGTTTATTTATTTTTAAATATCTCATATGTTTATCAGTTTTATTATTAAATTATATCTTTAGTGTTTTTAGTCTTGGATTGTTTCCTTCACTGTCTGTGTATGCTCTTTTTTGTGCACCTTGCGTGAGTGCGACGAATCAAAGATAGAAAGAGAAATGGTTTTCTCGGCTGCGTATACTCTTTGTTGTGCACCTTGTGTGATCGCGGTGAATCAGAAACACATAAAAAACATAGTCTTTCCAGGTAAGCTAATGAGATCTAACTCCCGAACTGTGGATTTTTTTTTGTTCTTTGTTTTCGGTTTGTGGTGCGATTTGTAGGAAAAAGAAAGTAAGCACGAAAATAGAGAGAGAAGAGTTTAAAAAAAAAGGGCCCCCTTTCTGATTCCCTTCTTTTACGTACCTTTTAAACTTAGCTCACCTGGTCCAAAGTTGTTTTATTCTTTAATAGGTCTTGAGTTCAAGTCTTATTAAGTTACTTTTTATTAGTGCATGCAATTTCTATTTTGAAGTTACTTTATTGTAAAAGTGTATCTCACTTAAAAATAAAATAAAGTAAAAAGTGAGTCACTTAAGTTATTTATTGTCGCACTATTTAAAGTACCATTATTGAAAAAGTGAACATCACTTATTTTACAAAAGTGATTCCCTTAAAAGAAACTTTCTTGTAAGTGATTGTCAAAAGTTCATTTTGGGAAGAAGGGGGTTCTTTTTTTTGTCGGTCAAGTTAATATTTGCCACGTCACTATTGGGGACATCTTCAACTTTTTCTTTGATCAAGCACAACTTCATCAATCAGAATAAGTTTTCAGTGTTGTTTTTTTTTAAAAACCTAATTTTTTGAGCTCTTTGCATCCAGACAGTTAGTTTCTATTTTTTTTAGCTATTATTTTACAGTATGGCTGCCCCTTGTGATATTCTACTTACTAGTTCTAACTATTTCTCATGGAAATATCGTATGGAAGATGTTCTACGAAGTAGGGGAATTTTTAGAATTAACTCAGGGAAAGAAACATAACCCATTGATGCTGATAAGAAAATAAAATGGGAAAATAGATGTGATGAAGCTCGTGGATTGATTGGGATGTCAATCTCTACTGATTTGCAATTCCACATATCCGGAATTGATGAACCTAATAAATCTTGGGAAAAGTTGGAATCTATTTTTGGTAAACCCAATGAAATTCGAGGTCATCAACTTGAGAATGAGTTGATTTATTTGAATCCAAGTGATTTTTCATGCATTCAATATTATTTATCTAAGTATAAAACTCTTAGACTCTAATGTGAAGAATGCAAGATTAAGAAAGAATACAGACAATGTATTTATCATATTTTTTCCAAACTTGGACCTGCATATTCTGTTTTTGTATCTACATTTTACTCATGAAAGAATCCTTGATTGCAGCTAGCTATCAAGAGCCTAGTCTTGAATCCTTTTGTGATTCCTTAATTCAAGAGCAAGATAAGCTCATTCATCTTGGAATAATTAACAATGCAGATACATCTGGGAAATCCTTATTGTCCCAACAGAAATAAAAGTCGAAGCCTCCCATGAAATATAATTTTCAAAATAATAAGCCACACAAGGGTCCTAAACCTTTTCAGTCAGCTCCTTATTTAAAAAATGACAAAGGATCCAAACCAAAAAGAAATAATACTGAGCGTAATTGAAATTTTTTGGGAAACATAATCATCATGAATCGAAGTGTTTCAAGAAGATGGCAGCCTTAGAAGCAGCAATGAAGAAGCACCACATAAGCCTAGATTCGTCTTCAGAATCTATCTCTCATGGACATGCACTTTGTGCTTTTAGTTACTCTTATACTACATCTTCTTCTACTACTTCAAATGAATGGATCATTGATTCTGGAGCATCTTATCATATGGATAAGGATAAAGCCATCTTTTCTACTATGGATGAATGTAACACCAAACAAATATTTGTTGGTGATGATAGTTCTCTAAGTGTTGTAGGATCTAGAACAGTTCCAGTAGAAAATGGTCATTTTAGTGATGTATTATGTGTTCCAATAATTTCCTGCAATTTGTTGTGAGTTTATAAAATCAATCGTTTCGGTGAAGGTAAAACTGTAACGTTTACACCTCACCAAGTTGTAATCAAGGATTTTAAAGATCCTCAACATGTGCTAGCTATCAGAACTGTTGATGATATTACCAGGTTGTACAAATTTAAAAAATTTGGGTCATCACCTTTTCCTTCAGTTTTTGTTGCTCATAGTGATAACTTGAGCAAACTTTGGCATGAGCGATTTGGTCACTTAAATTATCGCTCATTGCAACAACTATGTAAAGACAATATAGTAACTAGTATTCTAATGGTATCTTGCAAGGACGGTGTTTGTTCTGGTTGTGTACTTAAAAAACATCATCGAGACAATTTTGAAAAATGTGCCTCTTGGCATGCCTCGGTTCCCTTGGAGCTTGTGCATTGTGATGTGTGTGGTACTCTTCCATCTGCTTCCTTTTCTGGTTTCAAATATTTCTTAACTTTCATTGATGACTACTTCAGATGCATTTGGGTTTACTTCCTAAAATTTAAGAGCGAAGTATTTAACATGTTCTTAGCCTACAAGGCCCTTGTTGAAAAACAATCTGGTCATCAAATTATTAAGTTAAGATCTGACAATGGAGGAGAATACGTTAACAAAAAGTTAACTACTTTCTGCACTGAACAAGGAATCCAACAATAGCACACTATTCCATATACACCACAACAAAAAGGTATAGTTGAACGGAAGAACCACACTTTAAAAGAAATGGCTAATTGTGTGATCCAATCTAAGGGACCAAGTCTTCAATATTGGGTTGAGGCCATAAATTGTGCAAATTACATAGTTAATCACACACCCACGAAATTTGTACAAGTTATAACACCAAAAGAAGCATGGAGTAAAATTAAACCAGATGTAAGTCACTTCGGTGTGTTTTGTAGTGAAGCATGGGCTCACAATTCATATGAAAAATGAAAAGCATTGTAACCTAAAAGTGAAAAGTGAATATTTGTTGGATATTCCAAAGATGTAAAAGGTTTTAAACTTCTTCAGCCACATTCTCATGATATAATCATTATAAGAGATGTTAAATTTGATGAAAATATGTTGGCTTGTGAGCCTAACTTAGTGGGTGTGCCATCTTTGGCATGCCATCCTGATTCAGTGATTGTGCCTTCTTCTACTTCCAACTTCCTTGACAAGTTTCCAACTCTAGTTTTTGATGATGATAGTGAGGATGAAAAGCCACCTCCGCTTGCTCATGTTCCTCCAGTTGCACCAACACAAGTGCTTCCTATTATACTTTTATCATACGAGCTAGCATTATGATCTTAGGATCTTTAACTAAGAGAATAACATGCACAACAATAAAATACAAGAGACAAGAGACACAAAGAATTTTCCTTGGTGAAACCATAAAGAAGAAAACCCCGCAACTTCCTCAGAGATAGAATGAACACCAAAAGTAAAACCTGAAAACATAAAGATGATCTCCTGACAGCAACAGTCTCTCTCTCTCACACTAAGAGAGCTTCTCTTCTCTCACTCATGTGCCACAATGAGTGAGTGTCTGTGTTGTAAATAGAGAGACTCACTCTCTATTTATATTCTTTCGTTCACTTGGAACCCACTCCAACATTTCGGCCTCACTTAACAATTACTTACTAGAGCCAACATCTCTAGGAGTGTCTAATAACCCTACTGCCCCACAACTTGTGGGGACTTTGCCTCCTCCGACCAAAAGGAGGGTAACACAATGGTGGGGACTATTTCCTTGACTTACAATGACTCACTTAGGGTCGACTTCACTAGGATAGTCTAATAACCCTAGGGCCCCACAACTGTGGGGACTTTAACCCTTGACCAATAGGAGGGTTACCCACAATGACTTGACATGAATTTCAAATTATAGAAACTTCCCGAAATAAACATCGGGGTATAACATGACTCAAATACATCCTAGAATAAATATTAGGTTACAATACATAAGAAATACAGATGAATACATTCTGAAGTTACAATTACATCAACACTCCCTCTTAACTAGGAAGGTATTCTCTCGACACAATTTATCAGCACAGGTCTTCTTCTCTGTATCATCTGGATCATAATTGAGTTCTCATCATCTTCATATTCAAGTCATCTTTATCTAGATCTGGATCATCACTCGATCTGGATCATCATCACTGGATCTAGATCATCACTAGATCTGGATCATCACTGAATTTGGATCACCACCGGACATCATCACTGGATCTGGATCATCACTCAATCTGGATCACCACTGGGTTATCATCACTAGATCTGGATCATAGCTCGATTTGGATCATCACTGCTGGATCTGGATCATCACTTGATCTGGATTATCACTGCTGGATCTGGATCATCACTCGATCTGGATCATCACTATTGGATATGGATCATAGCTCGCTCTAGATCTCCTATGGTCATCATCATATGTGCTATCTCATGATTCTTCTCGTCATAGGAAGTTCTACAGAGCCAACCTTTTTTCATGCTGGGTGTATGCATACCTCCTTGTAGGTATTTGGTATCCCTTACATCTGACCTACTTGTCAGAATGACCAGCACTTACATCTGACCTGCTCGTCAGAAAGGTGGTAGCCCTTATATCTAATCATGTAGGGCCTAACCCTACAATCACATCAGAATGGATAGCACTCACATCTGGCCTACTCATCAGAAAGGCAGTATCCCTTACATCTATGTAGGAGCTCATCCTACATCAGAATGGCCAGCACTCACATCTGACCTACTCATCAGAAAAGCGGTAGCCCTTACATCTATGTAGGAGCTCATCCTACATCAGAATGGCTAGCACTCACATCTGACCTGGTAGGAACCAAATCCTACACCCTCATCAGAATGGCCCCCAGTCCCAAACTAAGCTACCTGATAATGGACCAGGTGCCTCCACTCTCCCGGAGAGTGGCAATAGCCCTTACATCTGACCTACTTGTCAGAATGGCCAACACTCACATCTGACATGGGAGAAACCTAATCCTTTAGCCATGACAGAATGGCTTAGCCCTTATATCTGACCTACTTGTCAAAATGGCTCTTTCAGTCTTAGATTGAGCATTCTTGGTAACTAACCAGGTACCTCCATTCCTAGAATAGCGGTCAGCGCTCATATTTTACATGGAAGGAACCAAATGCTCTCACCATGACATAATGGATCAGCCCTTACATCTGACCTACTCGTCAGAATGGCTATGGGACTCATCAGTTTCCCTTGGAGGAAACCTCTCTCTGGAGAACACTAAGCTTCTCCCTGAAGTACTCGAACTTCACCCTAGCCAATGGCTTTGTCAACACATCAGCTATCTGTTCCTCTATTGCAACATACTAGAGCTTCATTACTCCCCTCTACACCATATCCCTGATATAGTGATACTTGATCTCGATATGATTCAACTTGTCATGGAACATTGGATTCTTTGACAACTTCACGCAACTCTGGTTGTCACAATGTATACAAGTAGCATCCATTTGGAGATCAAATAAATCAGACATTAGTTTCTGTAGCCATACTACCTCACAACTAGCTGAACAAGCTGTGACATACTCTGCTTTAGCTGTACTCAGTTCCACACAAGATTGCGTTCTATTAAACCAGGAGATCACACCTGATCCCATACTAAAGAAACACCCTGAAGTGCTCTTCCTATCGATGGCACTACCTGCCCAATCTGAATCAACATAGCCCTCCAGGTTAATATTCTGATTCACATCGTACTTGAGCCCATAATTAACTGTACCCCTCAGGTACCTCAGAATATGCTTTGCAACAATCAAGTGAACATGTCTCAATGTGTTCACAGCAAAGCAAATATCTGGTCTTGTATTTGTTAAGTACATCAACTGACAATACATTATGGCATCAACCATCTCTGATGAAGCATTACTCAATAGATTCATGTTCAATGCCATAGGTGTGGTCATGGCCTTGCAGTTCATCATCCCAAACCTCTTCAGGATCTCTACTGCATACTTCCTTTGTCCAAGGAAGATTCCATCCATATTTTGCCACACCTCCATTTCTAGAAAAATAGTGCATCGACACATAATAGGAGCATCACTGGTCTTCTGCCTTCAACCTTGAAGCAAAGGTTAGAATCCACTTTACTCTCAATAAATCCTAGAGTCATCAGTAATCTGTCCATCCTGTCGTACCATGTCGAAACACAAGATATTCTATAGTCACTCCCTCTGAAGCGGAGCATCATACTCCCTCTGTCTTCCATACTCTATGTATTGAAACATTATGTACCGGAGTGACAAGTAGCTTCCTATGCTACTAATATTCTATGTATCCATCTAATATTCTAGATAAGTAGCAATGGAGAGTTGTATAGAACCATGAGCTTCTTACCCGTCACATGCATATTAGTAGTATACTGTCATTAATGCAAACAATCTATCATGCATAACACATCAACTGAATATAATCAAATGCATAACAATATCATGCAATGACAATTGAATACTTATCTTTATTTGTTTTGTGGGTAGATTCCTTCTTGAGACTTCATCTTCATCATCTTCTTCATTCATAATAGCATCATTTCTTGTCCAAATGCTAAGGATGATAATAGGTTCTTCAAGAGTTGAGTTCTTCATATTCCTCATCACTTGAGGTATCTTCTTTGGAAGGTGAGAGCTTGATCTTCAGTTGCTTCCATCTTCTCTTCTCTTCTTATGAGTCGAGCTTCTTCTTCTTCCCAAAGTTTGTTGAGAGTAATCACTTCCTTCTGGCACACATTCCTCACATGAATGAATATCGTGATCCTAGGAGGCCATTCAAGGTGGCTATCACCACTTCTTCTTCTACTTCTACAAGTTGTTCTTTGATTTGAGAGACCCTTGTAAAGTATGACTGTATGGTCTCTGCATTCTGGATCTTCACTTCCTTCAACTCGATTCTTAAGGTCATATTCTAATTTATGTTCTTCCCTTCAAATATCTTGGTCAAGGAATCAAACATCGTCGGTGTATTTAGGGAAGAAACTTATGGTACAAGTTGATCCGTGACTGAATCAACCGTGATCTTCTTGGCCTTGACCAAGTTCTTCTTGTGTAAGGATTCTAGCCTTATCTCCCTCTAGAACTGGAACCTCTCTACTCATGTAGGTGTCCAATTAATTTTCTTCAGAGAGATCATATACTTCCATGCTTGGAAGTTGTCAACTTCACCAAGCTTATCATCAAGCTGATGTGATATATCACTTTGAAATGAGAACCTCAAATGGAAATATCAAAAGATTAGATCTTACCGATTTGAGGTGTTCGTCCTGGTTTTGGAGCTGGCTGATCTAGGGTTTATCAGAGAAACCTAATTTTCAAAACTTGGAATCTTTTAGATCTGATTGGACATAAATATATATCTCTTCAAATGGATCTATCCAATGTACTCCTTTTCTGAAAACAATGGAGGGAAGCTCCCAGAACAGGAAGCCCTAGTTTTTCAATTTCTTCTGCAGAAATTCCTGTCACAGTTTCTGTGATAGCTCTGAAATTAATGCCCCTATATGTCTACAATTTCACACTGAGGTAGCCTCATATGTCCTAGATCCAAGGACATAGGTTTCATCAGAATTGGTTTCACCAATTGGAATTTATGATCCTTTTCCCAAGGTGACCTATTATAGGACTGTTCAGAACAGCGAAGTTGTATGGACTGCCACATGTCACTGTTGCATCTTCTGGGTCTGAAATTTAGACCACAGAAATTAGAGTCCGTGCCCTTTCTGGAACATCTTTAGGAGTTCCATTTGGACCTCTGTAGCCCCGGATATAGTAATTCTCCCCAGGTGTCATGTTTAGGGATGAATTTTGGAAGAGGTTGGAACCCTAATTTGGAGGGTTCATATCTCCCAGAATATAGTGAATCTGAGGCTGAATTTTGGAAACAGTATAAAATGGGATTTTATATTCTGCCTCAGCAATTTTCATCTCTTGAGACTTTTCCAATCTTGGGATATAGTGAATGTACCAAAACGTAGCATTTTTAGTATTTAGGGTTTTTCCAGCTCGAGGTCAAATTAGGGTTTGACTTTCCCGGAGTTTCACTCAACAAAAAAACTTGATCCAGCTCTCTAAATTTAAATTTTTATGAGGAAAAAAATCCTATTCTAGGCTCACTCAAAAATTCCTCTTTTGTAGAAATCCCTAATTTCCGCATCGAAAACTGAAAATGCTTGGAATCAAATTCCGCTTCGACAGAAAGATGCGCCCTTCAATGGAGAGTTAGCCTAGAACACTTTGGCTAATGGATTGTGGAGAGAGACCCAAAAATTAAGAAGCCCTAGATTCTGTAGCTACACAATGTATTCTTCTCAGGTTAGCTTTGATACTATGTTATATTTTTATCATACAAGCTAGCATTATGATATTAGGATCTTTAACTGAGAGAATAACATGCATAGCGATAAAACACAAGAGACAAGAGACACAAAGAATTTTCCTCAAGAAATCCATAAATGATAAAACCCCGCAATTTTCTCCTAGATAGAATCAGCACCAAAAGTAAAACCTGAAAACATAAAGATGATCTCCCGACATCAGCAGTCTCTCTCTCTCACACACTAAGAGAGCTTCTCTTCTCTCACTCATGTGCCCCAATGAGTGAGTGTGTGTGTTGTAAATAGAGAGACTCACTCTCTATTTATATTCTTTCATTCACTTGGAACCCACTCCAACATGTCGGCCTCACTTAACAATTACTTACTAGAGCTGACATCTCTAGGAGTTTCTAATAACCCTAGTGCCCCACAACTTGTGGGGGCTTTGCAGCCTCCGACCAACAAGAGGGTAACACAATGGTGGGGACTATTTCCCCGACTTACAATGACTCACCTAGGGTCAAATTCACTAGGATAGTCTAATAACCCTAGGGCCCCACAACTTTTGGGACTTTAAACCTCGACCAATAGGAGGGTTACCCACAATGACTTGACATGACTTTGACATTATAGAAACTTCCCGGAATAAACATCGAGGTATAACATGACTAAAGTACATCCCGAAATAAACATTGGGTTACAATACATAAGAAATATGGATGAATACATTCCAAAGTTACAATTACATCAACACTTCCTCGATGGGTTCATTCAACATGTGAAGCAGCTGGTGATCTTGCCGGTGATCCTAGAGATCAACGCTATACACGTTCTCAGTTTCAGTGAGCCTCTTCTCTTTTGGCTCAAGTTTTCGATAATCATGATCTAGAAACTTTTGCAGAAGCTTTAGGAAATCCAATTTGAGATGCACTTATGGAGGAAGAATATTGTTCCTTAATGGAGAACGATACTTGGGATCTTGTTCCTCTTCCAAAAGGAAGAAAACTTGTCAGATGTAAATGGGTCTACATAACTAAGTATGCATCAAATGGAAGTGTTGAAAGACTTAAGGCAAGGTTAGTTGCCAAAGGTTTTTCCCAAGTTGAAGGGATTGACTACAATGAAACCTTTGCTCTTGTTGCAAAAATGAACTCCATCCACCTTGTTCTTTGCATAACTGGGAAGTACATCAAATGGATGTCAAGTCTTCCTTCTTACATGTTTCTTTACAGGAGGAAATTTACATGGAACAACCTCATGGATATGTTTATAATAACTCTAGCCTTGTCTGTCGCCTTAAGAAATCCTTATATGGCCTTAAGAAAGCTCCTAGAGCTTGGTATGCCAAAATGGATAGCTTTCTCCTTGACATTGGTTTTTCTAGATGCCATTCTAACGCCAATGTCTATACCCAGAAAGTAAGAAACCATCTCATCATACTTATTATTTATGTTGATGATATTATCCTTACTGGTAGTGACCCTAAACTTTTAACCCATGTGAAATCCAGTCTTAAGAAAAATTTTGAAATGTCAGACTTAGGATATTTGCATTATTTTCTTGGTCTCCAAGTCTTGCAGACCAAACAATGAATATTTTTTTCCCAGTCTAAGTATGCTTGTGACCTTCTTTGTCGGTTTCACATGGAAGATTGTAAACCAACCCCTTCTCCCTTCCAGTCTAGAGTAAAAAAATTTTCCACTTGTACTTCCCCTGAAGTAGATGCCACCTTGTATCATCAGCTTGTTGGTAGTCTCTTATACTTGAATCAGATCCGTACTGACCTTTCCTTTGCTATTGGTCATGTTTCCCATTATATGAAAACACCTCATGAAAGTCACTGGAAAGCAGCAAAAGGAATCCTTCAATAAATTCGAGGTACAATTCAAGTTGGGATTCATTACAATACAGGGGGGAAACCTTTGTTGGTTGGTTTCACTGATTCATATTGGGTTGGTGATCTTGATGATAGAAATTCTACTGCAGGTTATGTTTTCATTTTGGTATCTGGACCTGTCACTTGGGCTTGTAAGAAACAACAAGTTCTTTCTCTTTCTTCAGCAGAAGCAGAATATCAAGCCGCAGTTAATGCCAGTAAGGAAGCTTTATGGCTTCGACAGATCCTTTCATATTTTGGATTCAAGCAGAAAACACATTGAGCTACACATGCACTTCATCAGAAATATTGTTCATGATCGTGTTCTTGAAGTGCTCTATTTCCCTACAGATGATCAAGTTGTAGACATCTTCACCTAGTCTCTTACAGAAGCGAAGTTTTCTAAACTTTGATCTATGTTAGGAGTTCAGGAATGTGTCACTAAGGGGGGATAGGCTCTAATGCCTCCTTCCTTCTCCTAATAGTGTCACTTTTGTAAATCCTTCAATCCTATCCCAAGTTGTTCTTAAGGGGGGATGTTATGATATTTAGACACTTAGGAGTTAGTTAAGATCAACTTGTGTAATATATCTGTTAGTATGCATTAGTATGCATTTGTAAATATTCTAATTCGATGGTCATGATATGTTCTAGACATAGAGTGATATGACAGTTCAACTTCTCTTAGATCATACCTACCATTGATCTGTGGCTTAACACCTGATTGGTCCATGATCTCTATTTAAAGAGCATGGAGGGTCCCTTGCTAGTTGATCGATTATGAGAAGCTCATTTGTAGCTTTCTTATTTTCCATAATAAATTGCTCCAATTAGCTATTTGGCTAGGGCCGTGAACTATTTCCCTCTCGAGGGTTTTAACCACGTCAAAATATCGGTGTGTTGATCTGTGATCTATTTGTGTGAGTGGTTTCTCTTGGTGTTCGATCTTTTGGGAGTACCCTGTGTACCCGAACATAACCCCTTCACAAAATTTCTATAGTAGGTGCAAATTACAATGAATCCTCTTAATTCAGTGAGACTTTTGGGACAAGGCCACTTTAAAATGGCTCTTATTTTCTCCATATCCACCTTCACACCATATTAACCAATGATGTATCCAAGATACAAGAGCTGAAGTTGCTTGTGGAAGATGTTGTTCATGCATGATTGGAATGTGGTTGGTGCATTTTTCTAGCCAAAGGGCATGTCAACAAACTCAAAGTGACCATAGTGGCATCTGAAAGCATTCTTTGGTATGTTTTCTTCTCTCATTTGAATTTCATGATAACCTAATCTAAGGTCAATATTTGAGAAGAAATTGGCCCCATGGACCTCATCCATGAACTCATCAATCCTTGGGATGGCATATCTATTCATTATTGTCTTCTTGTTTAATTCTTTGAAATCAATGCACATTATGAACGTTCCATCTTTCTTTTTTACCATAACAAATGAAGATGTAAATGGGCTAGAACTCCAAGAGTTTTTTAATGGCCTCTTCAATATAATCTTGTATCCTTTTGGGATTCATATAAGGCTTCATTTTCATAGGCTGTGTTCATATCTCTAACTGGATGCTATTCTCAACACCTCTATCTGGTGGTCTTCCTAGGGGAAGGTCTCCAAAAAACTTCTCATACTTACTCAATAGTTGCTCTATCTCCTTAGTATTATTGGCAATTTTCATATGGGGTTTAGGAGATGTAATTAAAAATTCAACATCCCACTCTATATCTCCGCGCCTCAATATAGTCCTCATGCTATGAGAATACACTACTTGATTTGGGTAATTGTGTATTCCCCTAAACAAGATGGGTTTCCCTTATGAATTTTTGAACTTTGTTTCAGGGAATTGATAATTAACTATATGTTCCCCTAAATAATTCATCCATTTTACTCCCAAAACCACATTTGTATCAACCACATTCACTACATAAAAATTATCATTGATAGTATGATTTCCTAGAGTAACTTGAAGCCTTGGAATCCATTTAGTGCATTCCATAGAATTGTTTCCTTGGATGATGACTGTGAAACCATCAAAAGTTTCATATTGTAAATTTTTCCTCTCCACTAGGAATGCATCGTTGAATTTGTGAGTGGCTCCACCATCCACTAGAACCGTGACCTTTTGGACTTGTATGCTGCCCTTGAGACTTAAGGTGTGGAATCTAGGTACAACTGAAAGTGCTGCAATTTTTCCTGTATCAGGAATGGGTTGTTCTTCTTCTTGGTATGAAACTTGTGCCTCTTCCTCCTCCTCCTCCTATTCATCATATTCAGAAAAACTTCAATGTAGTGTTCCTTCCCCTTGGCACATCTATGTCCTGGAACCCAAGGTTGTTGACACATAAAATATAGCTTCTTTCTTCTAAGCTCTTATTTTCTTGTTCCTCCTTTATTTTATTTGGTATAGGAGTCCTTTTTCCATGGTTTCTTACCTTCCTTGAACTTGGAAGGGTAATTTGTCTTAATAGGATATTTGTTTCTTGGAAACACATTCTACGAATCCCTTGTCAAATTCAAGGCATCCTTCAATGTGGTTGGCTTGTGGGATTTCACTAGCCCTCTCAAAGGTTCTGTCAATCCTTCAGTAAACAATAAAAAAAACCTACTCATAGATACACCAGAAATCATTACTGAAATATTTTCAAATTCTAACATATATGCTTTAGGAGTTCTTACTTGCTTCAATTGCGCGAGTTCTTTGAAAGGAAGTTCAAGGTATTTCCTCTCAAATCTCTCCATCAATGTATTGGAGAAACCCTCATAAGATAAAATATGATCATGTCCCAAGCTTCTAAGGCCATGGAACCAACAATCACTAGCTTCCCCTTCAAGATGAAGAATGATCAATTTCAATGCGTCTTCTTCAACCATAGGATTTAATTAGAAATATACACTTAATTTATGCAACCAGGCACTAGAAGACATTTGTGAGGAACCATCAAAGGAAGGAATGGTTACTTTTCACATGGTGTATTTTAATTCGTGGCTAATATGGGATTCCCTATTCCCATTTCCTCCTTGTTTTAAATGAAGAGAAGCTCTAATGAACTTATCAAAAGGTAGGAATTTTCTACATTAATCACTTAACTGATGTCAGGCATTTGTTGCTTCTTTAACATCATAGGTGGTGTAAGGGCCTTATTTGGACTCTAAAAAATTATGTATTGTAGGTCCACTCTTTTTTTTGAACACATGAAATCTTTCATGAGGTCCAGTATTCAAAAAAATGGTTTCTCCTTTGGTCTTCCTCTCAACATGGGGTGTACTACTACTACTCCCGGGTACTAACTAGCTCACAAATTGGATAGCCATCAATTTGAACCCTTGCATGAGATGTTTTTTCATAGTTTCAATCTGCTATAATGAATTTATTAAGGTCATAATTGTTTTATTTTTCATCCATATCTCCTAGTTCTATTTTTTCCTTAATCTTCTTGTAAAAAGAACTAACCTCTCCACTTCCTTCCTTTTCACTACTAAGGTTTTCAGTCAAAGTTGCTAAGGGAGGGAAGTAAGAATATAAAAATAATAATAAATATATCTATCAGGTGTTGATATCAATCTCTTATACCATTTGTAATGTCCCAATTCAAAAATTCCCAATAAAGGAAGAATTTTGGAAAAAATGTCTTTACTAGTTTTGACCCAGGGGGACTCGAATGGCTCAAGAGGGTATCGAATTTGGTAGGGAATGATGTGGGGAGTATTAGGAATATTAAATTGTCACCTTTATATTTTTATGAAGGGTCATATACATCTGCAACTCAAACTGCGAATGATGGCAAAAAGGGAAACATACCTAGCAATTTATGATGCAATTCCCCCTAGGGTATGGACAGAATGGCCCTCCAAATCCTATTCGACCCTCCCAAATTTCAGAGAATATTACGGGGAAAGTAATTATACTTAATTTACTGTAATTATAAGTGGTTAATATTTTTTCAACAGATAAATAAATCTTCATATTTGAATGCACAATTTCAGTGATATTTGCTTAAGGGAAATGACATGATAAAGCTCAACTTCGACTCATAAATGGTGCATATAATGGCTCAAAACAGATAAATATGAATATATACTCTTTAAATAATTTACATATCTCACTAACATCATATAACATTGACATGATTCACAATATACATCAGATACACAATCTCCATTGAAAGGGAAAATCATCACATGGAAACTAGTCACAAGAAAGCTTGGAAATGTGGACATTTGCATATGTATTTCTTCCAATTTTTGAATTGCATAGCATGTGAACATGATATACAGAGACATACATTATAAATCAGTTCTTAGGAATCAAATTAACGTAATGGGGCACAACCACCATTCCCACTAGTGTGCCTTCATAGAAAAACATGGAAATATGGAAGTGGAAATTAAGAGAATGGGGGGAAATATGGGTCACGAACAAAAGAAAAATCCTATATGCAATAAAAAAATATATGAGATACAAATGAGAGGTGTGAATGGCCTCTCCCATTTCCAACTTGGATGAGAATCTCACTCTCTTGAAATTGGCTCACTGGCAGGGTAAGTGTGCACTCGTCGTGCAAAGGACAAGCAATTTCTCTCCAAATTCCAAAGGAAAATTCAAAAATGATAGAAATATATTTCCCTTCCTCATGACATAATTTTAAAACCCTCATAAATCCCTTCCAGGTCGAATTGATTCCCATAGGATTCCTCCACCTCATCCTTGATGTTTAGTAACCTCCATGCCACTTGGCCTTCTCCTCAACCCTTCATCTTCCACCAAATTCGAATGGTTTCCTATAACTCCAAAATTAGACCTCTTGGTGGATATTTTTATCCCTGTCATGTCAAATTTGTCATATTTCAGAAATCAGGTCTGCAATCAGGTCTGACTTGTCATATAATCTCCCATCATTGTTGTCATAAAGGGGAATCTAGCTGCACATGGCACCTAGTTTCTTCCTGGACTCTTCCTCTTATATGGGGAGTTACTCCTAATCACCCATTTGAATCCTTGGGCTCATGATATGTCATTTGATGGCTCTTCACCTTACAATAAAATTCCATCTCTCATGATTTATAGTTTAGGGTTAAGTCATGACATGTGTAAGGAAGCATCTATCCACCCAAGGACCCCATGGACCTCCAAATTTCCTTATGAAACAATGCCAGTTTATTTTCTCCATATTTATTATTGTATGACCCAATTTAATGTGTAAATTATAAAATAAGGTTATCTTGGGTCCGATAGCTTCCCTATTTCAATATTTAATTCCTCCTCCCCCAATCAAGGAAACCAGTAGGTGGGTGAACATTATCAGCTAGTAGACCTATTGGAATGGGGACATGACAAGTGGTGAATGATTTCTGCAAAAAGAAAAGTGAATTTCCACAATCTAAATTTGATCATATATCGACGATCAGGAGTGAACCCGGAAGGAAATCGACTGTTTAGAAGAAAGGCGGAAACAAAGTTGTGGAAGAGAATTGCGGAGGACCAAACTGAGAAAGTGAGGTTATGCATTCCGCAATCCGCAATACATAATATTGATGGTCGGAAAATATTCCACAAGATATTGAACTCATGGAATAACAATTGTGGAAAAGGAATTGTAGAAGTAGTTTGAACAAAATTGGAAAACCCGCAATCTGCAAGATCGACGGTCAATAAAGACTCTGCAAGAGATCGATGATGCGGAAGAAAGATTGTGGAAGAATTTTCATGAAATTTGGAAAAATCACAATTCACAATCTACATCTAATATAATATTGATGATCAGGAAAGAGTCTGAATGAGATTGATAGTGCAGAAAAAAATTTGCAAAAAGAAATTATGGAAATTTTTTTAAGAAATTTGGAAAACCCGTAATGCGCAATTCGCATCTGATATAAGATCGACATTGAGGAGAGAGTCCGTAAGAGATTGACGCAGCGGAAAAAAACTTGCGTAAATAAAATTGCGGAAGAACTTTCAATAAATTTGGAAAACCTAGAATCCAAAATCCACATTTGATCTAAATATCAACGGTCACGGAAGAGTCCACAAGAAATCAATGGTGCAGAAAGTATCTTGCAGAAAGGTAGTTGCGGAAAGGAAATTGTGGAAGGAACTTTTGAAAAAAAAGTCAGAATGCAAATTCACAATCCACAATCTGTGTTTGCTCTCAGATCAACGTTCAAGGAAGAGTCCTCAAGAAATCAACGGTGCAGAAAGGTTGTTATGGAAAGCTAAGGAAATTGCGGAAAGATGATTGTGGAGGAAAATATGCATGTTAGATTGACGGATAGGAAAGAATCCACAATCGATCAACGATTCAGGATGTTTTCAAAAAGGATCTATTGCGTAAATATCATTGTGGAAAAAGGAAAATTTAGAAGAATTTATGGTGAAGAATTATCATTACGGAGAGGCAATTCTGGTAATATTTTGTTTTAGAAAGGTATGACTGAAAAATCTAAATAGAGTTAAAGAATTGTTAAAATTGAGACTTGAGTTTTCATGAAGAGGCATGATCTAAGAATTAAAAGACACAATGGTGAAAGAGATGCATTCACAAAAAACGTGTTAGAGGGTATTTATAGACTGAGTGTTGAGTGAAAGAAATTGTCTCTGCAGTTTAGATCATAGCAACAGCTAGAAGAGGTAGAGACCAATGATGTGTAGAAGTAATTTGTGACATATATTGAAGGAAAAAGAGATCTGGAAGATTGACAAAAACATATTAGGTTGGCAGGATGGTGCAATCGAAGGCTACAAGCCCGCAAGGGGGTTGTAGCCTCCTTCCAGTAGTTTCTAGTAAATAGGGTGTAGAAGCATCATTTTAGTAGAAGCTAATAAAACTAGGGGTTTTTAGCCTCCTTCCAATAGTTGTTGGTAAATAGTGTGTAGTACCATCCTTGTTTGTAGGAGAAGGAAGAAACTATTTGTAAATACAATTTTTCAATAATAGGAAGTATTGGTGGTTTACCCAATTGGGCTTCCACAATAAATTTGTGTTATGTGTGTTCTTGTTGATCATGTGTGTTAATGAATAAATTAAAAGTGGCTTATATTTTTAAAATTTATAAATATTGATTCACCCCCCTCTCAGTATTGTTCAATATTCCAACAATTGGTATCAGAGCAAGTTCCTTCACCACAGTTTAACCACTGGAAGGAATATCCTACTTAAAAACCATTATGGATCAACAAGAAGGGTTAGCCACCAACAAACCACCATTATTCATAGGATAAAATTATGCATACTAGAGTGTGAGAATGAAGTGCCATATAATGTCTCTTGGATGGGAGGTTTGGGCAGCAACCAAAAAGGAGTATAAAATAGAAGACAACCTACCTACAGATAGATTGGAACTAGACCAATATGAGGGTAATGCAAAAGCCCTAAATGCCATCTTGTGTAGATTAAAAAACTATGTGTTTGCAAAAGTCATGTGATGCAATACTTCCAAACAAGCTTGGGATAAGTTAAATATTGTCTGTGAAGGAGCATCCAAACTCAAAGAATCCAATCTTCAGACATATAAAGGACAGTTTGAAAGACAAACGATGAAAGAAGAAGAAAATATTGGAGAATACCATATAAGAGTATATGAAGTTGTAAACTCTATTAAAGGCCTTGGAGGATAATTAAAATAAAGGAAAGTAGTCAAAAAGGTACTAAGAACATTGCCAATGAATTATGACTCAAAGGTGTCCACTCTAGAAGAACGAGATGACCTTGATTCCTTAACAGTAGATGAACTACATGGGATCTTCACTGCATATGAGATGAGAATGGGACAAAATGATTCTTCAAGAAAAGAGGCAACATTTTTTGGAAATTGAACCCAGGTGATAGATCAATTGCACTCACAAAATTACTAATCAAACATGCAAATTTACACACAAAGGAGACTGAAATTAGAGCATAACACTAATCTGTATTGAATAAGTGTATAATAGCCAACATTGTGAAGTCATAGGATGCTGCAATAAATAATTACATGAGAGATTCAAATTCATAAGGATTCCATTCGAAATAGTCAAAAGCAGGCTTACTAAATCTAGTCAAATCATAGGTGCATAAAGTATTTTCCAAATCTGCCTAGGAGCTCACGAATTGGAAAAGTCAAGTAGGCAAGCTAATAGGCGATGGAAAGACAAATCATACATTCTTTTATTAGGATAAAATAATGGAGGATGATGAGAGCAAGAAACAAGTCAACTGCACCTAGTATTACTTTCCCTTTTACCATAAAACTCAGTAAAGCAGGCAATAAAGCAGAAAAAGAAGACATGTGCTAGGGAGGATTTGGAATAAAGTAGATATGCTAAATATGGATTCTAGGAGGTTTCCCAAGTGCTCCATGACTCAGTTTTAGCAATTTTTACTTCTAGGACATGTGGAAGAGAACTTGTATAGAGTGGAATATTGGAAACTAGGCAAACAAGACAAAAATGGATTAATTAATGTCTAAGGTAGCTAACTATGGGTTGATTATTCTAAAACCCCCCCTTAAGCCTGACTTATGAGTAAAATATCAGAAAACTATAGGGCCTAGAAACAAGTTTTAGTCACCCTTTACATACTGCGTGTCCATTTAACCAAGGAAAGAGGCAAAAACCCAGTGGGAAAATCCTCTGTTAAACATGGATAGTAAAACAAAATTTGAAAATCTTTTCATCAATCATGCTTCACAGCATGATCAGCAATCCCTAGTAGTGATTTTAGATTGTTGAATGTCTTCTCACAAAAAAATTTGGCGAAGATGTTAGCTACTTGTTCTGAAGATGCACAGAAGAGTAGGTGAATGGTGCCATCATGCACAAGCTGTCTGATGTAGTGCATATGGATCTCAATGTGTTTGGTTCTTTGTATCTGAACTAGATCATTGCAGATTCAAATGGTGCTTTGATTATCACAATAGATAATAGTTGAGAACTATGATTCGAAGCCACACGCACCAAGTAACCCCTGCAACCATAAACATTGAGTTGTTGCATTTACAACTCCTATGTACTCCGCTTATGTAGATGAGAGTGCAATGGCACTCTATTTATTGCTTGACCAGCTGATTGGTCCTTTAGCAAGCATGAACACATATTCTGATGTTGACTTTCGATCTGTGTTGTCACCTGCCCAATCACTGTTAGTAAACCCGATCAAATCAAGATTAGATTTAGCTTTGTAGAAGATCCCATGATTTCTTGTTCCCTGAACAAGGTTAAGGATCCTTTTGGTTTCTCTCCAATGGATCTCATGAGGCTGATCCATGTATCTTGAATCCACACTTACTGCATAATAAATATCAGGTTGAGTGTGTGTAAGGTGCAACAAATTCCCAATCAGTTGTCTATACAATGTACTATCTACCATAGGAGAAGAACCTGCTTCTTCAAGCTTAACTCCTAAAAGGAAGGGAGTCTTGCTTGGATTGCAATATTTCATGTTGAACTTGTTCAGAAAATCCAAAGCATACTTGGACTGATGTAATTTTATTCCATGTTGGGAATGAGCAATTTCGAGACCCAAAAATTGGCTCAATAACCCCAAATCAGTCATAGAAAATGCATGGTTCATTGCATACTTCAAGGAGGAAATTTCTTTCTTTGAGCTTCCTGTAACCAGAAGGTCATCCACATACAAGAAAATAATCATCAAAGAACCATGAATCAGCTTCAAATAAAAATTTGGATCATACTTGTATCGAACAAAACTCAATTACAACATAAAGCCATCAATCTTGGCATACCAAGCCCTGGGGGCTTGCTTAAGCCCATATAATGATTTCTTTAGCCTGCACACAAAAGATGGATTAGTAACAAACCATTGAGGCTGATACATGTAAATATCTTTAGTAATATCTCCATTCAAGAAATCACACTTCACATCCATGTGATGTACCTCCCACTGCTTCGAAGCTGCAATGGCTAAGGCTAGCCTGATGGAGTCCATCTTTGCCACTGGTGCAAAGGTCTCATTGTAGCCAATACCATGTACCTATGAGTAGCCCTTGGCTACCAATATTTCATTATATTTAAAAGGTGATCCATCAGTAGAAAACTTAGTTTTGAAAACCCACTTACATTGAACTAGCTTCCTCCCTGGGGGAAGATCAACCAGCTCCCAAGTGTTGTTCTTCTGGAGTGAGCTGAATTCTTCTTGCATGGATGTTTTCCATCTTGGATCATGTTCTACATTTTCATATGTTTTTGGGTATGATTCAACCATTAGATAGCATTTATCTGCAAACAAAGGGTTTTTCATGCTCAGGGCACTCTCAAACTGAGATCTAGTCCTCCTAGGATCACTAGGATTTCCAGCTAGTTCCCCAGCTGCATAAATGGTATTTTATACCTATTTAGGTATTGTAGGACTGTTAGTATCTACATTTAAATCATCATTTATCAAACATATCAGAATCCGAAAACTCATTTGTCTCTTCACTTACATTCAATGGTTCTGGTGGTGAAGAGTACTCTCCAACTTCAACTACTGCTAAAGGCTCATCTTGGAACTGAACACTCCTTTAAATGAAGGATTTATTTGTGCTCAAATTGATTATATTGTACCCTATTGAATCTTCAGAGTACCCAACAAATAGACACTCTTGGCTTTGGGGCTGCAAAGCCTTCCTCTTTTCTGTTGGAATTCTAGCCCAAGCCCTTGAGCCAAAAATCCTGAAATGGGTCACATCTGGCTTGTGCCCACTCCATGCTTCTAAAGGAGTCATACCATCAATTTGTTTATGAGGCACCCTATTCTGGATATAAGATGCACAGTTTATAGCCTCAACCCAAAAATTTGGTGGCAAAGTCTTAGCCTCCAACATACATGTCACCATCTCTTTTAGTGATCTGTTCTTTCTCTCAGCAACACCATTTTGCTGTGGTGTGTAAGGGATTGAATGCTACATCTGAATACCTACATCTTCACGATATTGAATGAACTTAGACTTGACATACTCACCACCATTGTCAAATTTGAGGATCTTGAGTTTCCTCCCAGACTGGTTTTCAACCAAAGCCTTAAAGACTTTGAAGAGGCCAAAAACTTCAGACATATGCTTTAGGAAGTAAACCCAATAGTACCTGGAAAAGTCATCTATGAAATTTAATGCATACTTGGCCTGACTCATTTACATATGAGGGAATGGAATAGAAACATTATTGTGGATCAACTCAAGAGGTGCAGGGGTTCTCTCATGACTAGCTCTCTCAAATTTATGCTCTGGGTGTTTTCCTAGGACACAAACTTGACAGACTCCCTTGGAAAAATTAATCTTTGGTAACCCTATGACCATTTATTTTTCACTTATATCAGAAAGATACTTATAGTTAATATGGCCAAATATTTCATGCCAAAGCTTGCTTGCCTCATTAGCATGAATCAGAAGAGTAGAGGGCTTTGAGTAGGGTAGAAAATGTGAAAACCAGTATACCTTCGAAGTGTGATCTACAACTCCTTTTGCAATGACTTTACCACTCGAGATCTCCATGATCTCAACCTCATTAAGGGAGAATATGACCTTCTTTGGAGACCCTGTGTGGGTCATCTGATACACTGACAAGAGGTTAGAGGCAAGACCTAGAACATACAATACATTACTGAACTTACCATGGTCAAGATCAATCCTTCCTTTCCTCAAACTGTCAGTAACAGAGTAATCTCCTAGCACTATTGGTGGACCTTTTGACATGTCAAGAGAGGATAATGCCTCCTTGGTCAAAACCATATGTCTTGAAGCTCCAGAGTCTATGATGAAGCTAGGTGAGCTTGATGTACTAGGAACCAATGCATGAACTTTCTCTCTGTCTTCTGAATTTGATCCTCCTTCCCTCTTCTTTGAGCTATCAGGAAGGGAGATGTTATTCTTCTCCAGGAGTTGGGTCAGCATGTCAATTTTATTCTTCATGTAGGATATTTCAGGATGAAATCTCTTACTGCAGTATGTGCACTTGCTCATTTCTCCTTGGTTCTTCTTCTTCTGGAAGTTCTTCTTGGAGCCTTGGGGCTCCTCCTGAGACTTGTTCTTTTCTCTCTTCTGCTCAGGTGGCTTCTTATCTTTCTTCTTGCCTTTTGAATCCACCCTCAAATATCCAGCAACCAGAGCTTGGTCTTTGGAAGGATTGATGGTTCCCATCACCACCGGTTTATCTTATTCTTGTGTGAGGGATTCCATGAACTCTGCAAACTTAGGCATCTTCTATGCTCGAGCTGTCAATTTGGTGGCATGGAAGGTCTAAACAAACACTGAATAGTTAGGGCCAATATTTGAGAGTATGACCAAAACTAGTTGCTCCTCCTTCTTTTCAATTCCAGTTTTGTATCAAAGTTTTGGCTCATGTCTTTTTCAGTAGAGGAAGAAATTATTAACTGCTGAGATTTTTTTTGAATGTGAAGACAACAAATTTGTATTTCTTTTTTCTGAAATGGGTTCGCATATAAAATTTCTAAAATCTCTTCATCCACTAACTCATGATCACTATACAAGTTTTCCAAATCATCAATGAAACCTTTCACATGCGTACAACAATATTGAATCAACAACAAGGAGGGGTATTGGTTTTTGTAATGTTCATGAAATACTGTATGAAAATTAGTAAGGGAAAACAAAATTTTTGATGGTAACCATTCATACCATGACCTTGCATCTCCTTATAAAGTAGCCATGAACATTTTCATTAAAGAATCCTCATGCAATTTAACTCCCAGCTTATGTATATGTATATGAAATCTAACCAAATGAAGGGCAGCATCATCATTATTTTGATCTTTAAACTTTGGAAGACCTGTTTTCCAATCCACTTTAGGTATTCGATTTGGAAAACAAGGAATGTGAGTGCGATTCATAGGAACATACCTTGCGGACAAAGAAATCGTCTTGAAAAATGAATATACTGAATCAATTCTTCAAACTTTACAATCTTTTGATAGTGGAGTCGCCATAGGAATTCTAAAAAATGGATTCTTTGAAGATGGAGTCGTGAGGTGAAAGATGCACAACCTTGCTGATATCTGAATATTGTTCACCATCAACAATCAAATCTGAAACTATGCCATTCATACCCAAGGAATATTTGAACCTTCGTTCCCTAGCAACGGTGCCAATTTGTTATCACTTAGAATGTACCCAGGTTGTGAAAGGTAGATCCCAAGGTAACAGCAAAAACCACTTTAGAATGTATTTCTAACCTAATACAGTCAGAGAGGGATCTCTCACTATTTACAAAGTTTTTATACTCAAGATATTCAATCAGAGACAATCAGAAGGTCAGACCTTTGATGGGACAAATAGGACAAGTTTGTTCTAAAAGACTTGGTAAGACAGTCATGGAGGAGACCATTGGGCAATAGAGTTAACAATAAGATCTGAAATAGGTTGCAGTTGGTAAGGTTTTGAAGGTTTATGATTAGAGGAAAGGTAGGCACCATTTCCTCAGTCTTGAGGTATTAGCAGGTTGATTAGTAGACAAAGGGAGACATCCCATCAAACAGAGCACCTAACCAGGGTGAATTCTGCAAGACTTTAGAAGAAAATATTTTGAAAATGCTTGAAAAATGGACCTAGAACATGTAGGATGAATTCTATCCCATAAAAACTAATGCTCAAGCATGAAAGAAAATACAAAATGGAGTGGGAAACAGGATAAATAGTTACATAAAGAAATTACTTACTGAAGAAAAAGATGGCACAAGAATCTCTGACGTGGAAAAGGTTTTACATTCTGTCTCTGCAAATTTCATTCATCTACTAAAAACGTGAAGCCATTACAATTTCGAGCCTCTCCACTCTTGAAAATCCCTCTAAAACTATCAATTACATCTTAATTTATATAATAATAACCTCTACCTAACCTTGAATTCAAAACCTAACCGAAGTCTAAAAATAGAAAGAGTTACAACAACGTTTCTCTTGCATATCTCTAATGGTGACATTTGTGTGAAATCTGGGAGAGGTTTTTATAGTCGGACATGTTCCTGACAAAACCCATGTATTCATTTCTCCAAAATCATCTCAAGGTTCTCATAATATTCCTTTGAAACTGATGACTTAGATAATAAAATTGTATATTTTTGGAAAAATGACTTGTGAAGATATTTTACATTCTCTCAACCTGTGATTACTGTGTAAAAAATGAAGGAGGTTTTTGATTATAGGCCTGTTAGGAATAAAAAACTCTCTCAGTTTTGTAAAATTAAGCTCCATTTGTCCAAAAATATTCTTTGAATTTGATGGTTGAAATAGTCGTTTGGAAAACATGAAAAATGGCCTGTACAACTGACTTTGTTTCTGCTAAACCACAGCACCTGTGTGAAAACTGAAAGAGTTTATTGTAGATAGGTATGTTGTGAGGAAATTTCTCTCTCACTTTCTCAAAATTCATCTTCATTTGATGTAAAAAATTATTTGAATTTGATGACTGGAAGAGTTATTTTGAAATCTAAATATTTTCCCTCTGAAGATGACTTTGATTCTCCCAATCCATAGCACCTGGGTAAAAACTGAGAGAGGTTATTGTAGATCATAATGTTATGATGAAAAAAATATTTCAGTTTTTGAAAATTCTTCTTTGTTTTCTTTAAACAAGTCTTTGAATGAAAAAAAATAAAAAAATGCTATGTTGCTTCTAAACCTTGAATTGTTTAACTGTAATTCATAAACAGAGAACATATACCATCTATCCTTGTAAGATCATCTACTGTAAGAGAAATCCCATGAATTGATTGATCAATGTAGCCATATTTGTTAATAGTGTCTCCAAACACTTGAATAATCCCAAGCTTTGGCACACTCTCCACTATAAATTCTGTTTGTAAGACTTTAAACACATACCAATACCGTCACGAATGCTCTCACTGTATATATTTCTGCAACACTTCTGGGCTGATGTTCTTTTTGGGCTTCCCTTCTGCATTGTTGAGTGGTGGATTCCCTTTTCTTGCTTTATTAAGATCAATTTCCAGCTCCTTGATCAGATTCTTTATCTTTGCTATTTTCCCTGTGATTGTAAACATGTAAAAATTGACGTTGGAAATATGGCGGACTGCCTCCTTCCTTTCGCGTGCAACACACAAATGAAATGATTTTTTAAAAACCAAGTCAACTTTACCTTTAAATAATGGTGTATTCAGGAGCCTCCACTGAGTTGTTTTTCCCAAACTACTTTTCTCCGTGAAATTCACCAAAAGTTACCACGTGGAAAGTGGTTTAAATTCCGCTACCACCTTTCCAATTTAACCACCTCACAACTTTACTCTCCAAAAACAACACTAATACTCGTTGATGATTTTTCACTTTTTACATTAGCTGTTGGATTATTATATGTGCTAGTGGTTTGATTATACCTTAAGAAAGGTAATAGATCTTGTTTAGCGCTTAAACCTTCATTAAGACTTGGTTTGGGGAATAACATGCCACTTTTTGACTTTGGAAAAAAATATCCAAAACTATATAAGTTTGAATATAAATAAAATAATAATTTATAAAACCCGTTTAAAAATTTCATTCAAAAGTTAATAAAACTTTTTGCCCCACTTGTGAAAAATTTATTTCTCATTTTACCTAGAATTCCTTTAACTTCTCTTCTTTTCCAACTTGGAAATAGATTAATGAGAAAACTTTGGAAACCAACTCAATCACCCATGAAAACTTAAATTTTTGAAGGCAATAAGACCAATTCTGATAAAAATAAATTTAGTGCTAACAACTGGCTCCAACTAGGGATGCTATCCTCCCTGCGAGGTAGCAAAGAACACCATAGATGAGGTGCCAAATCCATTGGGTTTCTCTTAATTTTTCTCTGAAATCCTCAACTTGTTTTGAACTGAACCATCAACTGAAACCATTTTGCAAACAAATCCCACTTTGTCAACCTATAACCTATAACTGAATTGCAGTTGAAACTGAAACCTAAATGAAAACTGCTGAAAGAAATGCTCACCATGTCGAGCTTATTCATGCCTACCTATCCTACTTAACTAAGCACAAATGCCCAATCAAGCAAAATCTAACTTCCAATGAAGCCAATCAAGCAATTTATCCAATAATTCCATTTATTACTCATTCTTATTGAAATTAGAACATAAGAACAAAATAGAAATAGGTTATGATGAAAAATGTGTCCTTTGCTGCAAACATATAACCAACTACTCCATCTGAAAAATTTATCCATGTAATCTGCTACTGGATCATAGAAAACATGACAAATTTCAAAATACTCAATCACCTGTTTGTCACGACAAGGCTGTCCAAAATGTAACTCCTCTTGCATACTGTCAAACCGATCTTTAGAAGAGCTTTGAAAGGAATTCTCATGATTGTTTTTCAATGATATATCAGCAACTTTATTTAATATTTCTACATTTACAAATCCATTCTTCTTAAGCACTTCAAGAGGAATATCATTTTGTTCTTCAACAAGATTAAGCAGAAAGATGTCTTCTTGACAAAATATTTCTGAATTGGAAAGATTTAAAGAAACATCCCATTTAGAGTTCTCATCTCCTCCTTTATGATCCCTTGGTTTATTGTACACTGTTGGTTCTTTTACATACTGAGATTGATGGCATGATTGCTCTTCCTTTTCATAATATATAAGTAGACTAAAATTTTCTTTAAAACCATCACTAACATAATTTTTAACAAGATGACCACAATCATTAGAGAGACCATCAAGAGTATAACGCTCTTCTTTCACATCACTAGGCTGATCATCTTCATGCTCATATCTTTTTCCCAATTCTAATCCAAGGTCTGATTTCTCTTTAATTTCATTTTTAGAAAATAAATATGTGGAGGGACTGTAAGACTGGAAATTTGTAGAATCATAATTCTTTATGTAATCACCCACAGAAGCATTGGAACTTAGAGCAAATTGCTGCTGCAAAAAGGAATTTTTTGATTGGGTATAAGCAGCCTCATCTTGAAACAAAACTTCAGAAGTTGAATAATATGAAGAAGGGTTTGATTGAACATCCAAAATTCCTTCTTGGTCACACAAAGAATGACAAGACTGCTGCAAATTATCATCTACTTTAGGAAAATAAATGTAGCTGGTTGAATCAGAGCTTTGGCTCATGTCTTTTTCAGTAGAGGAAGAAATTATTAACTTCTGAGATTTTTATTGAATGTGAAGACAACTAATTTGTATTTCTTTTTTCTGAAATGGGTTCTCATATAAAATTTCTAAAAGCTCATCATCACTATACAAGTTTTCCAAATCGTCAATGAAACCTTCAACATGCATACAAAAATCTTGAATCAACAACAAGGTGGGGTATTGGTTTTTGTAATGTTCATGAAATACTGTATGAAAATTAGTAAGGGAAAACAAACTTTCTGATGGTAACCCTTCATACCATGACCTTGCATGTCCTTCTAAAGTAGCCATGAACATTTTCATTAAATAATCCTCATGCAATTTAACTCCTAGCTTATGTATATGTATATGAAATCTAACCAAATGAAGGGCAGCATCATCATTCTTTTGATCTTTAAACTTTGGAAGACTTTTTTGCCAATCCACTTTAGTTATTTGATTTGGAAAACCAAGAATGTGAGCACGATTCATAGGAGCATACCTTTCCGACAAAGAACTCATCTCAACAAATGAATATACTGAATCAACTCTTCAAACTTTACAATCTTTTGACAATGGAGTCACCATAGGAATTCTGAAAACTAGATTCTTCGAAGATGGAGTCACGAGGTGAAAGATGCACAACCTTGCTGATATCTGAATGTTGTTCACCATCAACAATCAAATCTGAAACTATGTCGTTCATACCCAAGGAATATTTGAACCTTCGTTCCCTAGCATTGGTGCGAATTTGTTATCACTCAGAATGTACCCAGGTTGTGAAAGGTAGATCCCAAGGTAATTGTAAAAACCACTTTAGAATGTATTTCTGACCTAATACAGTCAAAGAGGGATCTCTCACTATTGACAAAGTTTTTATACTCAAGATATTCAATCAGAGATAATCAAAAGGTCAGATTTCTAATGGGACAAATATGACAAGTTTGTTTTAAAAGACTTGGTAAGACAGTCATGGAGGAGGCCATTGGGCAATGGAGTCAACAATCAGATCTGAATAGGTTGCAGGAGGTAATGTTTTGAAGGTTTATGATCAGAGGCAAGGTAGGCATCATTTCCTCAGTCTTGAGGTATTAGCAGGTTGATTAGTAGACAAAGGGAGACATCACATCAAACAGAGCACCTAACCAGGGTGAATTCTGCAAGAGTTTAGAAGAAAATATTTTTAAAATGCTTGAACATTGGACCTAGAGCATGCAGGATGAATTCTAGCCCATAAAAACTAATGCTCGAGCATGAAATCAGATACAAAATGGAGTGGGAAATAGGATAAACAATCACATAAAGAAGTTACTTACTGAAGAAAAAGATGGCACAAGAATCTCTGCCATGAAAAAGGTTTTACATTCTTCCTCTACAAATTTCATTCATCTACTGAAAAATTGAAGCCATTACAATGTTGATCCTCTCCACTTTTTAAAATCCCTCTAAAACTATCAATTACATTTTAATTTATATAAGAATAACCTCTACCTAACCTTGAATTCAAAACCTAACTGAACACTAAAAATAGAAACAGTTACAACAACGTTTCTCTTGCATATCTCTAATGGTGATAATTGTGTGAAATCCGGGAGAGGTTTTTATAACTAGACATGTTATCAAAAAAACCCATGTCTTCATTTCTCTAAAATCATCTCAAGATCCTCGAAATATTCCTTTGAAACTGATGACTCAGATAATAAAATTGTAGATTTCTGAAAAAATGACATGTGAAGATATTTTAAATTCTCCCAACTTGTGATTACTGTGTAAAAAAAGAAGGAGATTTTTTATTATAGGCTTGTTAGGAATACAAACCTCTCTCATTTTTGTAAAATTAAATTTCATTTGTCCAAAACAATTCTTTGAATTTGATGGTTGAAATAGTCCTTGGGAAAAATGAAAAATGGCCTGTACAACTTACTTTGTTTCTGCTAAACCACAGCACCTTTGTGAAAACTGAAAGAGGTTATTGTGGATAGTTATGTGGTGAAGAAAATAGTCTCTCACTTTCTCAAAATTATTCCTCATTTGATGCAAACAATTATTTTAATTTGATGACTAGAAGAGTTATTTTGAAATCTAAATATTTTCCCTCTGAAGATGACTTCGATTCTCCCAATCCGTAGGACCTGGGTAAAATATGAGAGAGGTTATTGTAGACCATAATGTTATGATGAAAAACCTCTTTTAGTATTTTTTTTTTTTTTTTATACTCTGGAAACAAGTCTTTGAATGAAATGACTAAAACAATCATTTTCAGAAGAAAAAAAAATATGCTATGTATCTTCTAAACCTTGAATTATTTAACTGTAATTCATAAAAAGAGAACATATAGCATCTATCCTTGTATGATCATATATTGTAAGAGCAATCCCATGAATTGATTGATCAAGGTAGCCATATTTGTTAATAGTGTCTCCAAACACTTGAATAATCCCAAGCTTTCGCACACTCTCCACTATAAATTCTGTTTATAAGACTTTAAACACATACCAATACCTTCACGAATGCTCTCAGTATATATATTTCTGCAACACTTCTAGGCTGATGTTCTTTTTGGGCTTCCCTTCTGCATTGTTGAGTGGTGGCTTCCCTTTTCTTGCTCTATTAAAATCAATTTCTAGCTCCTTGATCAGATTCTTTATCTTCGCTATTTTCCTTGTGATTGTAAACATGTAAAAGTTGACGTTGGAAATATGGCGGACTGTCTCCTTCCTTTCGCGCACAACACACAAATGAAATGATGTTTTAAAAACCAAGTCAACTTTACCTTTACATAATGGTCTATTCCGGAGCCTCCACTGAGTTGTTTTTCCCAAACTATTTTTCTCCATGGAATTCACCAAAAGTTACCACGTGGAAAGTGGTTTAAATTACGCTACCACCTTTCCAATTTAACCACCTCACAACTTTACTCTCCAGAAATGCTAATACCCGTTGATGAGTTTTCACTTTTTATATTAGTCGTTGGATTATTATATGTGCTAATGGTTTGATTATACCTTAAGAAAGGTAATAGATCTTGTTTAACGCTTAAACCTTGATTAAGACTTGGTTTGGTGAATAAGAGGCTGATTTTTGACTTTGGAAAAAAAATATCCAAAACTACATAAGTTTGAATATAAATAAAATAATAAGTTTATAAAACCCGTTTTATAAATTTCATTCAAAAGTTAGTAAAACTTTTTGCCCCACTTGTGAAAAAATTATTTCTCTTTTTACCTAAAATTCGTTTAACTTCTCTTCTTTTCCAACTTGGAAATAGCTTAATGAGAAAACTTTGGAAACCAACTCAATCACCCATGAAAACTTAAAATTTTGAAGGCAATAAGACCAATTTCGATAAAAATAAATTTAGTGCTAACAACTGGCTCCAACTAGGGATGCTATCCTCTCTGCGAGGTAGCAAAGTACCCCGTAGACGAGGTGCCAAATCCATTGGGTTTCTCTTAATTTTTCTCTAAAATCCTGAACCTATTTTGAACTAAACCATCAAATGAAACCATTTTGCAAACAAATACCACTTTGTCAACCTATAACTTGTAACTGAATTGCACTTGAAACTAAAACCAAACTGAAAACTGCTAAAAGAAATGCTCGTCATGTTGAGCTTATTCATGCCTACCTATCCTACTTAACTAAGCACAAATGCCAAATCAAGCAAAATATGACTTCCAATGAAGCCAATCAATCAATTTATCCAATAATTCCATTTCCTCCTGATGCTTGATCGAAATTAGAACATAAGAACAAAATAGAAATAGGTTATGATGAAAAATTTGTCCTTTGCTGCAAACATATAACCAACTACTCCATCTAAAAAATTTATCCATGTACTCTGCTACTGGATCATAAAAAGCATGACAAATTTCAAAATACTCAATCACCTGTTTGTCATGACAAGGCTATCCAAAAATTAACTCCTCTTGCATACTGTCAAACCGATCTTTAGAAGATCTTTGAAAGGAATTCTCATGATTGTTTTTCAATGATATATCAACAACTTCATTTAATATTTCTAGATTTACAACTCTATTCTTCTCAAGCACTTCAAGAGGAATATCATTTTGTTCCTCAAGAAGATTAAGCAGAAAGATGTCTTCTTGACAAAACATTTCTGAATTGGAAATATTTAAAGAAACATCTGATTTAGAGTTCTCATCTCCTCCTTTATGATCCCTTGGTTTATTGTACATTGTTGGTTCTTTTACATACTGATATTGATGGCATGATTGCTCTTCCTTTTCATTATATATAAGTAGACTAGAATTTTCTTTAAAACCATCACTAACATAATTTTTAACAAGCTGACCACAATCATTAGAAAAACCATCAAGAGTATAACCCTCTTCTTTCACATCACTAGGCTGATCATCTTCATGCTCATATCTTTTTTCCAATTCTAATCCAAGGTCTGATTTCTCTTTAATTACATTTTCAGAAAATGAATATGTTGAGGGACTGTAAGACTGAAAATTTGCAGAATCAGAATTCTTTATGTAATCACCCACAGAAGCATTGGAACTTAGAGAAAATTGTTGTTGCAAAAAGGAATTTTCTGATTGGGAATAGGCAACCTCATCTTGAAACAAAACATCAGAAGTTGAATAATATGAAGACGGTTTTGATTGAACATCCCAACTTCCTTCTTGGTCACACAAAGAATGATAAGACTGCTGCAAATTATCATCTACTTTAGGAAAAGAAATGTAGCTGGTTGAATCAGAGCTTTGGCTCATGTCTTTTTCAGTAGAGGAAGAAATTATTAACTGCTGAGATTTTTCTTGAATGTGAATACAACTAATTTGTATTTCTTTTTTATGAAATGGGTTCTCATATAAAATTTCTAAAATCTCTTCATCCACTAACTCATCATCACTATACAAGTTTTCCAAATCGTCAATGAAACCTTTAACATGCGTACAACAATCTTGAATCAACAACAAGGAGGGGTATTGGTTTTTGTAATGTTCATGAAATATTGTATGAAAATTAGTAAGGGAAAACAAACTTTCTGATGGTAACCCTTCATACCATGACCTTGCATCTCCTTCTAAAGTAACCATGAAAATTTGTATTAAATAATCCTCATGCAATTTAAATCTCAGCTTATGTATATGTATATGAAATCTAACCAAATGAAGGGCAGCATCATCATTCTTTTGATCTTTAAACTTTAGAAGACCTATTTGCCAATCCACTTTAGGTATTTGATTTGAAAAACTAGGAATGTGAGCGTGATTCATAGGAGCATACCTTGCACGCAAAGAACTCATCTCAACAAATGAATATACTAAAGCAACTCTTCAAACTTTACAATCTTTTGATAGTGGAGTCGCCATAGGAATTCTGAAAACTGGATTCTTCGAAGATGGAGTCGCCAGGTGAAAGATGCACAACCTTTCTGATATCTGACTGTTGTTCACCATCAACAATCAAATATGAAACTATGTCATTCATACCCAAGGAATATTTGAACCTTCATTCCTCGGCAACGACGCCAATTTGTTATCACTTAGAATGTACCCAAGTTGTGAAAGGTAGATCCCAAGGTAACAACAAAAACCACTTTAGAATGTGTTTTTCACCTAATACAATCAAAGAGGGATCTCTCACTATTTACAAAGTTTTTTTACTCAAGATATTCAATCAGAGACAATCAGAAGGTCAGATTTCTGATGGGACAAATAGGACAAGTTTGTTATGAAAGGCTTGGTAAGACAGTCATGGAGGAGACCATTGGGTAATGGAGTCAACAATCAGATTTTAAATAGGTTGCAGGAGGTAAGGTTTTGAAGGTTTATGATCTGGGGCAAGGTAGGCACCATTTCCTCAGTCTTGAGGTATTAGTAGGTTGATTAGTAGACAAAGGGAGACATCCCATCAAACAAAGCACCTAACCAGGGTGAATTTTGCAAGACTCTAGAAGAAAATATTTTGAAAATGCTTGAACAATGGACCTAGAGCATGCAGGATGAATTCTAGGCCATAAACAATAATGCTCAAGCATGAAATAAAATACAAAATGGAGTGGAAAACAGGATAAACAGTCACATAAAGAAATTACTTACTGAAGAAAAAGATGGCACAAGAATCTCTGCCATGAAAAAGGTTTTACATTCTTCCTCTGCAAATTTCATTCATCTACTGAAAACTTGAATCCATTACAATTTAGAGCCTCTCTGCTCTTGAAAATCCTTCTAAAACTATCAATTACATTTTAATTTATATAAGAATAACCTCTACCTAACCTTGAATTCAAAACCTAACTCAACGCTAAAAATAGAAACAGTTACAACAACGTTTATCTTGCACATCTCTAATGGTGACAATTGTGTGAAATATGGGAGAGGTTCTTATAATTGGACATGTTCCTGAAAAAACCCACGTCTTCATTTCTCCAAAATCATCTCAATCTCCTCGTAATCTTCCTTTGAAACTGATGACTCAGATAATAAAATTGTAGATTTCTGGAAAAATGACTTGTGAAGATATTTTAAAGTCTCCCAACTTGTGATTACTGTATAAAAAATGAAGGAGGTTTTTTATTATAGGCGTGTTATAAATACAAACCTCTCTCATTTTTGTAAAATTAAATTCCATTTGTCCAAAACAATTCTTTGAATTTGATGGTTGAAATAGTCATTTGGAAAACATGAAAAATGGCCTGTACAACTGACTTTGTTTCTGCTAAACCACAACACCTGTGTGAAAAATGAAAGAGTTTATTGTGGATAGGTATGTTTTGAATAAAAGCCTCTCTCAATGTCTCAAAATTCATCTTCATTTGATGTAACCAATTATTTGAATTTGATGACTAGAAGAGTTATTTTGAAATCTGAATATTTTCCCTCTGAAGATGACTTCAATTATCCCAATCCGTAGCACCTGGGTAAAAAATGAGAGAGGTTATTGTATATCATAATTCTATTATGAAAAACCTCTTTCAATTTTTGAAAATTCTTTTTTTCTTCTTCTGGAAACAGGTCTTTGAATGAAATTACTAAAACAGTCATTTTCAAAAGAAAAAAAATATGCTATGTTGCTTCTAAACCTTGAATTGTTTAACTGTAATTCATAAAGAGAGAACATATAGCATCTATCCTTGTAAGATAATCTAATTTAAGAGAAATCCCATGAATTGATTGATTAAGATAGCCATATTTGTTAATAGTGTCTCCAAACACTTGAATAATCCCAAGCTTTGGCACACACTCCATTGTAAATTCTATTTGTAAGACTTTAAACACATACCAATACCTTCACATATTTCTGCAACACTTCTGGGCTGATGTTCTTTTTGGGATTCCCTTCTACATTGTTGAGTGGTGGCTTCTCTTTTCTTGCTCTATTAAAATCAATTTCCAGCTCCTTGATCAGATTCTTTATCTTCGTTATTTTCCTTGTGATTGTAAACATGTAAAAGTTGACGTTGGAAATATGGCGGACTGTCTCCTTCCTTTCATGTGTAGCACACAAATGAAATGAATTTTTAAAAAACAAGTCAACTTCACCTTTACATAATGGTCTATTTCGGAGCCTCCATTGAGTTGTTTTTCCCAAACTACTTTTCTCCACGGAATTCACCAAAAGTTACCATGTGGAAAGTGGTTTAAATTATGCTACCACCTTTCCAATTTAACCACCTCATAATTTTACTCTCCAGAAACACTAATACCCGGTTATGAGTTTTCACTTTTTACATTAGCCATTTGATTATTATATGTGCTAGTGGTTTTATTATACCTTAAGAAAGGTAATAGATTTTGTTTAGCGCTTAAACCTTTATTAAGACTTGGTTTGGTGAATAAGAGGCCGCTTTTTGACTTTGGAAAAAAATATCCAAAACTATATAAGTTTGAATATAAATAAAATAATAAGTTTATAAAACCCGTTTTATAAATTTCATTCAAAAGTTAATAAAACTTTTTGCTCCCACTTGTGAAAAATTTATTTCTCTTTTTACCTAAAATTCCTTTAACTTCTCTTCTTTTCCAACTTGGGAATAACTTAATGAGAAAACTTTGGAAACCAACTCAATCACCCATTAAAACTTAAAATTTTGAAGGAAATAAGACCAATTCTGATAAAAATAAATTTAGTGCTAACACCATTAACATAATTCCTCAAGTATCCTTCCAACCATTGATTCACCCTCTCTGTTTGGCCATCAGTTTGGGGATGATAACTTGTGCTACGTGTCAAATTCTTCCCTCCCATTTTGAAGAGTTCTTGCCAAAATGCACAAAAAAATATGATATCTCTGTCACTAACAATGCTCTTAAGAAGTCCATGCATTCTAAAAATTTCCTTAAAAAATAGTTCATCCACTTGTGCAGTAGTGAAAGTGGTAGTAACAGAAAATAAATGAGGAAATTTAGTGAGCCTATCCCCCACCACAAATATGCAATCCTTACTAAATACTCTCCCATTTTTGTGCTAGAATTGGAAAGCGATGTAAGAGACTAGTTGGATTGTAACGTACCCCTTATTCCTGAATGCCATTATGTGTAGAAAGGGGTAATATTTTTTCCATTGTCATCTTTCTAACAGTCCTAAGATTTTAGTTTTCCATTGAATGCTTTAGCTTATATTCACGACATATACACCTCCACATGCAAATCTTAGTATTTATATACAGTTGTGTTCAACAATGCCTTAATTATATATAAAACCTGTTTGCTCTCAAAAGAGAATTCAAAGTATCATTCTGAATAAATACACTCACTTCTTTATTCATAATTCAACACACATTTAATTGCGACTAATCATATTGTACCTCAATTCCCAAAGGGGTGCTGGGCATTAAGAAGGAACTTGTTTTATTGACATAAGTCCATTGTACTAAAGGCGGCCATTACCATCATTCCATTTTTTGTAATAATTACAATACAAAATAACTTTGATCATTTTCTCTACTTTAACCATTGTTAAATTATCTAACATGTAAATACCAACCACTTTGATCATTCAACTATTGGCACCATTGTATCAGTTGTGACATTAGTTAAAACATTAAGAGCACATAAAATCAAGTCTATGAGATAATTTCATCAAGAACACATTGGATATAATACATAAAACACATAAGATCAAGACCACACATAAAATCACGCAAGATAACTCACAACAAGAACACATAGGGGCAAGACCAATGTACGTGGTTCACCCAATCTATGGGCTACGTCCACCAAATCATTATCTCATATAATATTCATTCACATAAAAAAATTACAATCCGTAACCTCACGGTTGCTATTCTTGTAAACTTAAATTTACAAAAGAATTTCTAAGCTATTGCTAAACTTAGGAATACTTGCTTAGGAAATCTTCTTAAATCAAAAGGATCAGAGTCAACTTAAACCAGGTTCCAAACACTGTCAAGGACCATAAAACCAATTCGTCGGTTATCAAACTTTATGCATGAGCATGAAATACTCTTATCCAAAAATGATCTACATTGTATGGATGCTTATTGCACACTTAAGTTTTTGATCTAAAGTCAAACAGAGACTATCGGTGAAAAATATAAAGAATTCTCCTCCAAGAGTGAGACCTACACTAGGTAGATGTTGCAGGGTTTTGGTCTAATAACACATGTTGTGGTTATAATAGAATTTCTAGCTAAACATGAATTCTTAGCATTTTACCAGTGTAATAAAAAATTGGGTTCTTTCAGACCACAAACCGCTACAATCTCAACCCTATGACATTCATTGTATTGAAAAGCTATCTATAGCACAAAGGAAGAATTTCTATCTATTTGCAATAGGAGAGTATTTATCTTTCAACATTCATACTACTAAGTTATCGACACATGAAAGAAAATCAGATTGTATCTATCTATTCACCAAGATTCCCAAGGAGGCGTGACACATAAAGGCGCACACTGTTCAATGGAAACTCCATGCAGCGCACAAGGTTTTACGCCCATTAGTCGTGAAACATCATATGATATGTACAGTGTTATGGCATATCTAAGCACAATATTTTAGCTTTATTTTTAAGAACTAGAGGATGAACTGATCTCAAAACTAGGGAATGGAATGCTCCCTGAACCTACAGATCCATTCACAACTCAAAACTGATAGAGCTACCATCTCTAAACATTACTACTGATGAGGGGAAACTAAATGTATAGAAACAAAACCCCGACTGTCAAAGACATACACTTTGATCTTATAGATATGATTGCAATAAAGAAGAATGCAATGACTCAATGTATAACATCTCTATCCTTCTAGATCGGTTTTGAAAAAACGTAGAAAGTAAGGCTGTAACTTGTTTGGCTAGGCTTCTAAATCGATACCTGTAACCAGGACGACAATGCATGCCATGGAGCTGAGATCAACGGATCTACTTATAACGTTGTTCTTAAGGATATATATATATATATATATATATATATATATATATACCATCAGGATTAACACCTCGCTATTTAAAGTGGATACCCTTCAGGGTGAAATTTGCATACATTTATACCTTGAAATCTAAAAATAAATAGATCAGAGCATCCCTGCATAAAAACTGAATATGAGTCGCATGCATTCAAGCTGAAACACATCTTGAAATACCCTAAAACTCAGAAATCTGTGATGGAATACACATTTAGAAGGGAAATTGCATACAAGGGATGATCAATATCAGATCTTTGTATCAAGCCAAAAATCCAATGCCTAAAATAACCATAGAAAGGAACTGCATGAAAGGGTTTACTCTAAGATTCAAGCCAATATGCATGATTATTAGATTTATGGAAACTATACTCAAGCCAACCTGTAACGATGCCAATATATACCCTCTAGACCTTCAGGAAAAATTGCAACCCTCAAGTTGGATCAAAGAGAAAATGCAGATCTATGTTCGCATGCAAATAATAAGATCTGGAAATAAAAATGTTTACATGGCTGGTAAAAGGAGAGTTTCATTAGAATGGGTGCAAGGAGGACTGCTATAAACACAACACTATGATCCCAGCCTCACGATCCCAACACTGGTGCTGGCACTGGCACTAGCCGCCTACAATCCTAGCACTCGCGCAAAAGAGGATAGCATTGTCTTAAAAGAGGAAATACCCCAACATCATTTAGAGAGGGATTCAGTTCCAAGTGCACCCAATACTTGGCTAGCTGCATGGATGACATTTCATGGATAACAAATGGCGGCCCTCTTAGGAGGAGAAAAGGAAAAAACTCCAAGGTTTGCTGCACTGTCTCTTTCAAGAACAAAGAGGTCATTTTTCCTTGAAAAACATAGAGTCCCCCCCCCCCCCCCCCATTCAAAGCGCAAAGATTGTTTCCTTTATAAAGAAAATTAGAGAACCTCCCTTTCCAAAAACAATCATGCTTTGGCAAGTAATGCCCTCTACCATCTAGCTAATGGCTCGATAAAACTCCTGCAAAAAATCACATGAAATCAATGGCATGGCTGATTTCTAGGGATTTCTCTCAGAAAAATCCATTAACCTTCTTTTATAATAACAATATTAGAATGGTGATCCCTCCCTGCCGAAATATTTCTATCAAAATTTTCCCATCTACAAAGGAGATAACCAAGGTAGATGGGACTCCTATATGTTTCCCAAAATAAAATTAGAAAAAGTGGTTACTTTAGGTATATATCACGCCTTTTGACTCAAAGGTCAAATTATTCATTTTCCTTGCATGTCCAACATATGGTTGACATTTTAGTTGAAAAGAAACATCTAATGAGAATCATGGTGAACGAGCTTAAAAGTTCCATTTTGGTTCTTAAAGGAAAATAAAGGAACCACCACCCCTTTTCTCATAATTGTTTCTCTTTTTATTTAATTATATAAACTAGTACTTTCCTCGGCAATGTAGTTCGATACTAGTCCATAGAAATATAGCTAACCATTTGTCATACTATTAGCCAAAGGTAGCATTTCCATTCATTAATTTCTTTATCCTAGATGTCCTATATATACTCCTACACATATCTCTAAAATATAAAGTATAGTTTGCATCTACTCTAAAAAAGTAAGTCACTCCCATTTAAGTCCTATCAATACTCCGTTTTGATAATTTGTCATGTAGCTCAACCTTTAGAGGCGTATCATCTTAAATTTTAACGTGACTCTAGTATAATATTTTGTGATAAATCTTGAGCTTCTTAATATCGGTCCTAGGGGGGAGAATTCTTGGGCACATAATGCCTTAAGGAGTATTGGGTAGAACCAACCTTAAAGACTACTTAGGACTTACCTCCGCATAGATTGAAACCTAAATCTTCCGTCGTTAAAAAGAATGTTTCTTTTTTTTTGTGTGTGTTTTTCCCTCATGGGTTAAGTCTTCCCAGGAAATTTTTTAATTTCAAAGCCTTACTGGTGGGGCCTTGGCCTTGATCTCCTCACCAGAAGGTGAGTACAATATACCATCAAAATTTATAAATCCTTAGGTTGCACAAGAGGGACATTACATCCTCTCCCCCTTAAAGTAACACTATCCTCGGTGTTCGTATTTTTCAAAAAATTTCCTTGCCATTTTTCGTCATCTTTTGCCTTTTTATTTTTCGTTCTGATCCCCTGAGATCTTCCCGCATCTTCTCAAGTTGTTATCATTCAATTCCTGCAGTTTTCGTGCCACAAGGTTCAGGCCTAGCCCAAATTTTTATTCAGTAATTTATGTCAAAGAAAAAAACTGTAATTCAACTTAAATAGAAGCCATAGATCCCTTTGTATTGTAACAATCTGCAATTTTCTAGTTTTCATTGATATCATAATACATAATGCAATTTACCATCAATAAAACATAATTACTACTTTTTGGGGTGTTGGTTGTTATCTCCAACCTCTCGATAGTTATGTCGTCCTCGCCCTGAAGAAATCATTTCTTCATATTAAGCATGTGACAGCCTATTTACTTGGAAATTCGTTAACATGTTTTTTTTCATTCGTTATGTTTTCTGAACTCCCTTGAGTTCCTTTTTCCATTTTAGTGTGGACTTATGACAATTTCTGAGGTTACTCTCCCTTTTAACCACTAGTTAAAAGTTTTCTCCTCAGTGACATCAAACAACGTCCTGTCTTCTAGATGTCCAGTTTTGCCTAGGTCTTTTTCCACACCATATGCCTAACACCAATGTGCTCACACGGCAATCACCTACCTAACACCATTGTGTTCCTGCAGCATATATGCCTAACACCAATGTGCTCTCGTGGCAATCACTTGCCTAACACCATGGTGCTCCTACGACATTCAAGTTTTTCTTGTTCGTATTTATTATAAATTTCACTCAAACTATTCGTAACGCACACTCCTTGGTGCTTCGCATAACTTTACTATCATTGTCGAAATTAATAACATTGGCCTCATGGTTAAATAACAGCTATTGATAAAGATAATGTTCATTCATTTAATGAACATTACCTAAGTTGTAGCGATTGTACCCTTACCACCATTCATGGTTCATACCATCTCATAACTCATTCAGAATAAACCGTCACTTACTTATAAGTGGATTTAAAATCCATATCTTACATTGCTTGCGAGATGGTCAAAATCATCATAAAAGCCCTGCAATTGTCAATAGATAACACCACAATCCACAGTTAGACCTTGGTTCACCGGAACCTCGAAATATGAAATTTATAATAAGATAATAAAATAAAACAACACTCGTTCTTGAGTGGTTTAGCTTCCAATGAATTTTTAAAATAAATAGTCCATTTCAGTTGGTGGTGTCTCACACATGACCTGCAAAGTTAGTCCATAACGTTATATGTTGTTCATTCACTTTAAAGGTTAATAGCAATTTCCCAACATTCAAACTTTAAATATGTAATTCGATCATTAAGACAGAGATCTTAAATATCAAAATATAATGATTTTAAAGTAAAGATCTTACTCTATCCTTTAGCATTCAAAAACGAATCAGCTAACAAAATAAATTAGAGACGATAATTTCCCTTTAGATCCCTTCAACTAGATCATGTGTTAAGAACATGCATCCTATAAATGCCATCAAAAGTTCATTATATATACCACAACCCCAAATCAATGTATTTGCGGACTTGACACGTTATCAGACTTTACGACAAGTTCGATGTTTTACCAGAAATTTCATCGGGAACTTTTAATAGGTCTATTCAAGCCAACACAATGCATTACAAATATTGGGCATCAACCATTATTAGGTCCAAGCATATAATTCATAATTGAAATGTGGTAACAGATTCGTACACTATGATCCAAAAGGAATTTCTAGGCATCGAATCTAGATATGAGTTGGATGGAAGGAAATCAAACAATTATGTATATTAATACAAATGCAAATATTGTAAAGCATTATTAACAACTGATCGATCGGAGCGATCTAGTCACAACAGTGGATAAGCAATTTAAAATTTAGTTTATACCTGTCAGCTTTCTCCTTACAACTTTAAAAGCGACTACGAGTGACCATGACACACATGCAACAGATTTATGTAAGAAATGCTACATAATTATGATTCCTCAAGTGTGATTTAAGATAGCTAACAATTCGTGCATTTGCACCATCCACAAGGTTGATCGATTCCAAATCGATTGAGGTTTTAGGAAATTCAAGACATAAACAATATTTCGTTTGGAGATCCTACTCGTAGGGCCGTGTGTTAACTAGGACAATAGTATGTAGAGTATAGAATGTTTAATCAATGCAGATCAATACCATATTCTTACTTCAGATCTGCTCACAATTTAAACATGTAACAAGAATTGAAAAAAAAATGTCAAATCTTTTATGTACAAAATAAACATAAAAAGAACTATCTTTAGAGAGTTAGTTGCAAGTTTGTAGCACAAATATTTCCTTCAATCAAGCAGAAAAAAGTGTGTGAATATGGTCCCTAGTAGGCCGAGGCAGTTTCAAATTTGTTTCCCAAACAACCAATCGTACAACATTTACACGATTTCCTAAGATTACTTTGCTGTTTGAAAATCCAGCTAACATAACCAAATGTCATGTGAACCCCTTTTTGTTGTCCTTAATACATAAAGAAACAAGATGATCCCAAAATTAGTCTAGAAACCATGCTGTTAGTCTGATTGTGGAAATATTTCATGGTTAATATGATCATCTGTCAATTTTAACGAGAAGAAAAGAAAAAAATTAACATAAATACAAAATTTAAGGAGACGTGGAGCTTCTGACCACATTATTCGTATGATTATCCTGCATTTTTAATCCACCCTTATCTTAGCTGAATTCACTCGTTATGATTGCATAGAATTCTTTTCAAGACAGGGAACTTGATTAAGGGGCCAGAATAACTCTCGGCTCAAATTGGAACCACCACTTATTCCTCAATCCCCTTAAGTTAAAATTTCACCTGCCAGATAGGATAGAGTTGGAGCAAGTAAACCTCGATAGTTAGTTAAAATATAAGCTCGCGGATGTTTGGGTACACAGGGTACTCCCAAAAGACCGAACACCTTCAGATACCGCTTCACACAAATAGATCACAGATCAACACACCAATGTTTGTCATGTGGTTAAAACCCTCGAGAGGGAAACAGTCCATGGCCCCAGCCAAATAGCTACTTGGAGCAATTTATTATGCAAAATAAAGAAAGTTACATGAGCTTCTCATAATCGATCAACTAGCCAAGGACCCTCTATGCTCTTTAAATAGAGATCATAGACCAATCGGGTGTTAAGCCACGGATCAATGGTAGGTGTGATATAAGATAAGTTGAACCGTTGGATCACTCTATGTCTAGAACATATCGTGACCGTCGGATTAGAATATTTACAAATGCATACTAAAGAAACACACTTTTACCTAACAGATATATTACACAAGTTGATCTTAACTAACACTTAAGTGTCTAAATATCCTAACATCCCCCCTTAAGAACAACTTGGGATAGGATTGAAGGATTTACAAAAGTGACACTATTAGGAGAAGGAAGGAGGCATTAGAGCCTATCCCCCATTAAGGATACATTCTTGAACTCCTAACATAGATCGAAGTTTAGAAAACTTCGCTTCTGTAAGAGACTTGGTGAAGATGTATGCAACTTCATCATCTGTAGGGAAATAGAGAACTTCAATAACATGATCATGAACAAGATTTCTGATGAAGTGCATGTGTATCTCAATGTGTTTACTGCGTTGATGTAGAACTGGATCTTTGGCAAGCTTGATGGCGCTTTGATTGTCGCACCAAAGTGGAGTAGGCTGCTGCTGCTTGAATCCAAACTCTGAAAGGATCTGTCGGAGCCATAAAGCTTCCTGACTGGCATTAACTACGGCTTGATATTCTGCTTCTGCTGAAGAAAGAGCAAGAGCTTGTTGTTTCTTACAAGCCCAAGTGATAGGTCCAGATCCTAGACTGAAAACATAACCTGCAGTTGACCTTCGATCATCAGGATCGTCGGCCCAATCTGAATTAGTAAAACCAACCAACAAAGGTTTCCCCCCTGTACTGTAATGAATCCCGAATTGAATTGTACCTCAAATATATCGAAGTATTCTTTTTGCTGCTTTCTAGTGACTTTCATGAGGAGTTTGCATATAATGGGAAACACGCCAACGGCAAAGGAAAGGTCAGGATGGGAATGAGTCAAGTATAAAAGACTACCAACAAGATGACGATACAAGGTGGCATCTACTTCAGGGGAAGTACAAGTGGCAGAAAGTTTGACTCCAGACTCGAAGGGAGAAGGAGCTGGTTTACAATCTTCCACGTGGAAGTGAAAAAGAAGGTCACAAGCATACTTAGACTGGGAAAGAAATATTCCTTCTTTGGTTTGTAAGACTTGGAGACCAAGAAAATAATGCAAATGTCCTAAGTCTGACATTTCAAAATTTTGCTTAAGACTGGATTTCACATGGGTTATAAGGTTAAGGTCACTACCAGTAAGGATAAGATCATCAACTTAAAGAACAATTATGATGAGATGGTTTCCTACTTTCTTGGTATAGACATTGGGGTCAGAATGGCATCTAGAAAAACCAGTGTCAAGGAGAAAGCTATCCATTTTGGCATACCAAGCTCTAGGAGCTTGCTTAAGGCCTTATAAGGATTTCTTAAGGAGACAAACAAGGCTAGAGTTATTATGAACATATCCAGGAGGTTGTTCCATGTAAATTTCCTCATGTAAATCACCATGTAAGAAGGTATATTTGACATCCATTTGATGGAATTCCCAGTTATGTAAGGCTGCAAGGGAAAGAACAAGGCGGATGGAGTTCATTTTTGCTACAGGGGAAAAAGTTTCATTGTAGTCAATCCCTTCAACTTGGGAAAAACATTTGGCAACTAACCTTGCCTTAAGTCTTTCAACACTTCCATATGATGCATACTTAGTTCTGTAGACCCATTTACATCTGACAAGTTTTCTTCCTTTTGGAAGAGGAACAAGATCCCAAGTATCGTTCGTCATTAAGGAACGATATTCTTCATCCATAGCTGCATCCCAATCTAGATTTTCTGAAGCTTCTGCAAAAGTTTTTGGATCATGATTCTCATAAAATTGATCCAAAAGAGAAGAGGCTCACTGAAACTAAGAACGTGTTCGACGTTGATCTCTAGGATCACCTGCAAGATCACCAGCTGATTCACATGTTGAACGGACCCATCGAGGAAGTATTGGTGCTATTGCAATTGGAGGAACATGAGCAGGCGAAGGTGGATTTTCATCCTCACTGTCATCATCAAAAACTAGAGTTGGAAACCTTTCAAGGAAGTTGGAAGAAGAATAAGAAGCCACAATCGTCGAATCAGGCTCACACGCCAAAGATGGCACACCCGCCAAGTTAGGCTCGTAGGCCAAGAGATTTTCATCAAATTTAACATCTCTTCTAATGATTATATCATGTGAATGGGGCTGAAGAAGTCTATAACCTTTTACATCTTCAGAATATCCAACAAATATGCACTTTTCACTTTTAGGCTGCAATGCTTTCCATTTTTCATCTGGAATGTGAGCCCATGCTTCACAACCAAACACATAAAAGTGGCTTACATCTGGTTTAATTTTACTCCATGCTTCTTTCGGTGTTATAGCTTTTAAAACTTTAGTGGGTGTCCGATTAACTATGTAATTTGCACAATTTATGGCCTCGGCCCAATATTGAAGACTTAGTCCCTTAGATTGGATCATACAATTAGCCATTTCTTTTAAAGTGCGGTTCTTCCTTTCAGCTACACCATTTTTTTTGGTGTATATGGAACAGTGTGCTATTGTTGGATTCCTTGTTCAGTGCAAAAAGTAGTGAACTTGTTGTTAACATATTCTCCTCCATTTTCAGATCTTAACTTAATAATTTGATGACCATATTGTTTTTCAACAAGGGCCTTGTAGGCCAAGAACATGTTAAATATTTCACTCTTAAGTTTTAGGAATTAAACCCAAGTGTGTTTGGAGTAGTCATCAATGAAAGTTAAGAAATATTTGAAACTAGAAAAGGAAGCAGATGGAAGAGGGCCACACAAGTCACTTGGCACAAGCTCCAATGGAACCGAGGCGTGCCAAGAGGCACGTTTGTCAAAAATGTCCCAATGATGTTTTTCGAGTACACAACCAGAACAAACACCATCCTTGCAAGATACCAGCGGAATACCAATCACCATTTTGTCTTTACATAGTTGTTGCAATGAGCAATAATTTAAGTGACCAAATCGCTCATGCCAAAGTTTGCTCAAGTTATCACTATGAGCAACAAAAATTGAA
>LPNX010485511.1:364257-459196 GCA_001517045.1 Pseudotsuga menziesii
AAGTGCATGACCATGATAGGTAGATTCTGAAGACGAATCTAGGCTGATGTGGTGCTTCTTCATTGCTGCTTCCAAGGCTGCCATTTTCTTAAAACACTTAGATTCATCATGATTATCTTTCCCACAAAAATTGCAATGACGCTCAGTCTTCTTTCCTTTTTGCTTGGATCCTTTGGCATTTTTTAAAGGAGGAGCTGACTGAGAGGGTTTAGGACCCTTGTTGTTTTGCTTATTATTGCGAAAATTTTGTTTCTTGGGAGGCTTGGACTTTTCTTTCTATTGGGACAATAAGGCTTTCCCAGATGTATCGGCATTGTTAATTATTCCAAGATGAATGACTTTATCTTGCTCTCTAATTAAGGAATCACAAAATGATTCAAGAATAGGTTCTTGATAGCTGGCTGTAGTCAAGGATTCTTTCATGGAGTAGAATGTAGATACAAAAACAGAATATGCAAGTCCAAGTTTGGAAAGCATATGATAAATACATTGTTTGTCTTCTTTCTTAATATTGCATTCTGCACATAATAGTATAAGAGTTTTATACTTAGATAAATAGTCTTGAATGCATGAAAAATCATTTGGATTCAAGGAAAGCAACTCATTCTCAAGTTGATGACCCTGAATTTCATTGTGTTTACCAAAAACAGATTCCAACTTTTCCCAAACTTTATCAGGTTCATTAATTTCAGATATGTGGAATCGCAAATCAGTAGAGATTGACATCCCAATCAATCCACGAGCTTCATCACATCTATTTGCCCATTTAATTTTTTTATCATCATCAGTGGGTTCTGTTTCTTTCCCTGAGGTTATCCTGAAAAGTCCCCTACTTCGCAGAACATCCTCCATACGAGATTTCTATGAGAAATAGTTAGAACTTGTAAGTATAATATCACAAGGGGCGGCATGATACTATAAAATAATGGCTGAAAAAATAGAAATTAACTATCTGGATGCAAAGAGCTTGAAAAAATATGCGGTTTTAAAAAAAATGGCACTTAAAACTGATTCCAAATGATGAAGTTATGCTTGATCAAAGAAAATGTTGAAGATGTCCCCAATAGTGACGTGGTAGATATTAACTTGACGAACTAAAAAAAAGAAGCCACCTCTTCCCAAGATCAACCTTTGATAATCACTTTTACAATAAATTTGCTTTGAAATGAATCACTTTTGTAGAATAAGTGATGTTCACTTTTACAATAATGTGACTTTTTAAATAGTGCAGAAATAAATTAAAAGACTTAAGTGAGATGCACTAGATGCACTTTTACAATAAAGTAACTTGAAAATATAAATTGCATGTACTAAAAAGTAGCTTGATAAAACTTGAAATCAAGACTTATCAAGGTGTAAAGCAACTTTCGACCAAGTGAGCTAAGTTTAAAAGGTACGTAAAAGTATGGAAAGAGGAAGGGGGCTTTTTTTTTTTTCTCTTCTCTCTCGTTTTCTGTGCTTGCTTTCTTTTCCTGCAAATCACAAAAAAAAAAGAAAAAAAAAAAAACTTTTTCCACACAATGGGGTTAGATCTTGGTTATCTTACTCGGAAAGTCTACGATTTCAAGTTTTCTCACTGTTTCTGATTTTCCATGATCGCACAAGGTGCACGGCAAAGAGCATACGTAGCTGAGAAGACAAGAAAACAAACTCTCCCTCACTGTTTTTGATTTGTCGTGATCGCGCAAGGTGCATGGCAAAGAGCATACATAGCCAGGGAAGGAAACAGTCTGAGACTAAAACAAAAAGATATAATAATAAGACTAATAAAATATGAGAGATTTAAAAAAAAATAAAACAAATCCGTCAGTGTAACATTATACCTTCAGATTTGCTGAAATGGGTGTTTCTTGAACAAACGGAAACGGTTTTCGGTGAAACGAAAACTATTTCCAAATGGAAACGACACTCCAGACGAAATGGAATAGCTCCCATAGGCCACAAATGCATAGAAAATCTAGAACCAGAAACCCTTTCAAAGTTTCGGCAACACCAGTTCCAGATCTTGATCAAAACCGAAAGCGGCTCTTCATAAAAGCTCTGATACCATGTTCGGGTACACAGGGTACTCCCAAAATACCAAACACCTTCAGATACCGCTTCACACAAATATATCATAGATCAACACACCGATGTTTGTCATGTGGTTAAAACCCTCGAGAGGGAAACATTCCATGGCCCTAGCCAAATAGCTACTTGGAGCAATTTATTATGCAAAATAAATAAAGTTACATGAGCTTCTCATAATTGAGCAACTAGCCAAGGACCCTCTATGCTCTTTAAATAGAGATCATAGACCAATCAGTTGTTAAGCCACGGATCAATGGTAGGTGTGATCTAAGAGAAGTTGAACCGTCAGATCACTCTATGTCTAGAACATATCGTGACCGTCGGATTAGAATATTTACAAATGCATACTAATGCATACTAAAGAAACACACTTTTACCTAACAGATATATTACACAAGTTGATCTTAACTAACTCCTAAGTGTTTAAATATCCTAACAATGGATACCTTTCACAATTTCCCTTAATCTACATAAGATTCATGTAAGCTTCAGAAAAAAGTTGTAACTACAAAATTCGGTGTTTTCAACAAAACTATACATAGACTCCAATAGAATACCCTACTACAAAATAATTCATTCAAGTTTCAAACCTTGTTGGGAAAATATTTAGTCCAGTTTTCAGTACCTTACCATAAGAATGGGATATGAGCCATTTGGATTTGATGAAAGAATTACCTTTGTTATACCTTTTTCCAAGATGTTTCGCCATTTGGATGGGATTTGAGCCATTTGGATGGGATTTGATCCTCTTCATTACCTCCTTTGATATTCGTAGGCTCACTCAGACAACTTATTCCCCCTCGTTCATTAGTGTCATGCATCCATAAATAAAAACAATCAATTGGTTAGAGTTATTCATCTTCATGCTTCCTAACTACATGTTGAACCCAAATAGGCTTGAGTGTTGTCACTCTAGCTCTGATACCATATGTAACGTACCCATTATTCCTGAATGCCATTATGTGTAAAATGGGGTAAGATTTTTATTTTTATTTCATCCATTGTCATCTTTCTAACAGTCCTAAGATTTTAGTTTTCCATTGAATGCTTTAGCTTATATTCACGACATATACACCTCCACGTGCAAATCTTAGTATTTATATACAGTTGTGTTCAACAATGCCTTAATTATATATAAAACCTATTTGCTCTCAAAAGAGAATTCCAAGTATCATTCTAAATAAATACACTCACTTATTTATTCATAATTCAACACACATTTAATTGCGACTAATCATATTGTACCTCAATCCCCAAAGGGGTGGTGGGCATTAAGAAGGAACTTGTTTTATTGACATAAGTCCATTGTACTAAAGGCGACCATTACCATCATTCCATGTTTTGTAATAATTACAATACGAAATAACTTTGATCATTTTCTCTACTTTAACCATTGTTAAATTATCTAACATGTAAATACCAACAACTTTGATCATTCGACTATTGGCACCATTGTATCAGTTGTGACATTAGTTAAAACATTAAGAGCACATAAGATCAAGTCTATGAGATAATTTCATCAAGAACACATTGGATACAATACATAAAACACATAATATCAATACCACACATAAAAGCACGCAAGATAACTCACAACAAGAACACATAGGGGCAAGACCAATGTACGTGGTTCACCCAATCTGTGGGCTACGTCCACCAAATCGTTATCTCATATAATATTCATTCACAAAAAAAATTACAATCCGCAAACTCACGGTTGCTATTCTTGTAATATTAAATTTACAAAAGTAGTTCTAAGCTATTGCTAAACTTAGGAATACTTGCTTAGGAAATCTCCTTAAATCAAAAGGATAAGAGTCAACTTAAACCAGGTTCCAAACACTGTGAAGGACCATAAAACCAATTCGCCGATTATCAAACTTTATGCATGAGCATGAAATACTCTTATCCAAAAATGATCTACATTGTATGGATGCTTATTGCACACTTAAGTTTTTGATCTAAAGTCAAACAGAGACTATCGGCGGAAAATATAAAGAATTATCCTCCAAGAGTGAGACCTACACTGGGTAGATGTTGCAGGGTTTTGGTCTAATAACACATGTTGTGGTTATAATAGAATTTCTAGATAAACATGAATGCTTAGCATTTTACCAATGTAATAAAAAATTGGGTTCTTTCAGACCACAAACCGCTACAATCTCATCCCTATGACATTCATTGTATTGAAATGCTATCTATAGCACAAAGGAAGAATTTCTATATATTTGCACCAGGAGAGTATTTATCTTTCAACATTCAGACTGCTAAGTTCTTGACACATGAAATAAAATCAGATTGTATCTATCTATTCACCAGGATTCCCAAGGAGGCGTGACACATAAAGGTGCACACTGTTCAATGGAAAATCCATGCAGCGCACAAGATTTTACGCCCATTAGTCGTGAAACATGATATGATATGTACGGTGTTATGGCGTATCTAAGCATAATATTTTAGCTTTATTTTTAAGAACTGGAGGATGAACTAATCTCAAAACTAGGGAATGGAATGCTCCCTGAACCTACAGATCCATTCACAACTCAAAACTGATAGAGCTACCATCTCTAAACTTTACTACTGATGAGGGGAAACTAAATGTATAGCAGCAAAACCCCGACTGTCAAAGACATACACTTTGATCTTATAGATATGATTGTAATAAAGAAGAATGCAATGATTCAACATATAACATCTCTATCCTTCTGGATCGGTTTCGAAAAAACGTAGAAAGTAAGGCTATAACTTGTTTGGCCAAGCTTCTAAATCGATACCTGTAACCAGGACGACAATGCATGTCATGGAGCTGAGATCGACGGATTTAGTTATAATGTTGTTCTTAAGGATATATATATATCATCAGGATTAACACCTCGCTATTTATAGTGGATACCCTTCAGGGTGAAATTTGCATACATTTATACCTTGAAATCTAAAAATAAATAGATCAGAGCAGCCCTGCATAAAACCTGAATATGAGTCACATGCGTTCAAGCTAAAACGCATCTTGAAAGACCCTAAAACTTATAAATCTATGATGGAATACACATTTAGAAGGGAAATCACATACAAGGGATGATCAATATCAGATCTTTGTATCAGGCCAAAAATCCAATGCCTAAAATAACCATAGAAAGGAACTGCGTGCAAGGGTTTTCTCTAAGACTCAAGCCAATATGCATGATTATCAAATTTATGGAAACTATACTCAAGCCAACCTGTAACGATGCCAATCTATACCCTCTAGACCTTCAGGAAAAACCGCAACCCTCAAGTTGGATCAAAGAGAAAACGCAGATCTATGTTCGCATGCAAATAATAAGATCTGGAAATAAAAATGTTTACCTCGATGCTAAAAGGAGAGTTTCATTAGAATGGGTGCAAGGAGGACTGTTGTAAACACAACACTATGATCCCAGCATCATGATCCCAACATTGGTGCTGGTACTGGAACTCCACTTTATTTTGATGACATGTGGGGAATTCATTAGCATACTTCAGAACATCAACCTTCAACCCTTTCCATTAAAATATTTCCCTCAACATTCGGTATGTTTTGAAGAAACTAGTGTGACTTGCTAGAGGAGAATCATGCGATTTTTTTAAAATTTCCTCTTTCAAACTTGAATTAGGGACCAAATAGATTCTTCCTTTTAAGTAGATGATTCCTTCCAATACTTTATACCTATCATCATTGTTAGTCTCATCAATAATTTCACAAGAAAATTTATCTTTGGCATACTCTACTCCTAATGTGGCTTTCCAATTTTTTGTTACATCCATGAGAGAAGTATAAGGTCTTCTAGATAAGGAACCATCTACCACATTATTTTTCCCCTTCACACATTCAATATCAAATTCAAATGCTTGAACCTTACTCACCCACTTTTGTTTCCTTTCATTTAAATCCTTTTGAGTGAGGAAGTACCTTAAGCTGTTATTGTCAGTTTTGACTACAAATTTGTTTCCCACCAAGTATTGTATAAACTTGATCAAATAATGCATGATGACCATAATTTATTTATCATAGATGGATTAAAGCCTATCATGTGCATGTAACTTCCTACTCTCAAAATCTATTGGAATTTGGGCGTTGTCCTTGTTTTAGGACTGCTCCAATGCATTCCCCCAATGCATCCCATTCCAAGACAAATGGTTTAGAAAAATCAGGCAATGCTAGAATAGGACAATTGCTTATTACCTCCTTCATTCTTTGGAAACCTTTTTCATCCCATTCATGCCATTGGAAAGCATATTTCTTTGTCAAATCAGTGAGAGGTGAAGTGAGTTGGGAGAACTTGTTAGTATATTTAGACACTTAGGAGTTAGTTAAGATCAACTTGTGTAATATATCCGTTAGGTAAAGTGTGTTTCCTTAGTATGCGTTAGCATGCATTTGTAAATATTATAATCCGATGGTCACAATATGTTCTAGACATAGAGTGATCCGACGGTTCAACTTCTCTTAGATCATACCTACCATTGATCTGTGGCTTAACACCCGATTGGTCCATGATCTCTATTTAAAGAGCATGGAGGGTCCTTGGCTAGTTGATCGATTATGAGAAGCTCATTTGTAACTTTCTTTTTTTGCATAATAAATTGCTCAAAGTAGCTATTTGGCTGGGGTCGTGGATTGTTTCCCTCTCGAGTACTTTAACCATGTAAAAATATCGGTGTGTTGATCTGTGATCTATTTGTGTGAGTGGATGCTCTTGGTGTTTGGTCTTTTGGGAGTACCTTGTGTATCCGACATGGTATCCGAGCGTTTATGAAGATCCACATCCGTTTGTGATCTATATCTTGAATCGATGTTGCCGAAAATTTGAAAGGGTTTCTGGTTATGGAATTTCTATGCATTTTTGGCCTCTGGGAATTGTTCCATTGCGTTCGGAGCATTGTTTCCATTGGGAAATCATTTTTGTTTCATCGAAAACTGTTTTTGTTTGACCCAGAAACACCCATTTTGGAAAATATGAAGGTATAATGTTTTTTCTTTTACAAAAACGGGTAGGTTTTATATTAATAAAACAGTGGCATGGCCACAAAAGAGTTTACAGCTCCAAAAAATAGAGAACACTAGACAGTCATTCAAACTGTTAAATACATATTCCTATGACTTAGCAAAACAAAGACTTTTAGATTGATAGCAAAAAGAGATAGGTAAAGACAAAAACTAGACTGGAATTAACGATGTTTGGCTGCTGCCCTAGAGAACGGAGTGGAAGCTCGGTGAATCATTCCATGGCCTGAGTTCCCTGCCTCCTGAAACTTTGTCACAATGCTTTCCAAGCTCTGCACTCTAAGATTCATATTCTCCAAAGAGGTCGTGACCTTCTCGTCCAGAGTCCTAAGAGCCGCCAATAGGTCTGAACGAATGCGCCCCATATCTTCATCTACTCGATCGAGGCATCGCCCTCCCAACTCATCAATTTGCTGCAGAAAGTGCCCTTGATGTCTTACTCGCCACCTTAAAACCTTAACTTTAGCTTCTAGTTCCACCAAAGGGTCTGGGGAGGAGGTTGCGGAGCTGCTTGAATTCGCCATATCCGCCCTGATTAACAGGCTAAGAACCACATACAACACACCTAGAAGCAAAAAGCTTCTCCACTCGATAGAGTGAACCGACGCCTTCAGATCAACAAGAGCTCTAATTCTTGCTATAGGATGAATATGAGAATAATTGACAGGCTCGAAGGCGTTTTCATGACAAAGATTGAACATAAGAACCCTGAATTTGGAGCATGTCGGAGGGCTTTTCGTCAGGATTCAAAGGACGCCAATTGCTAGGCACATTCTTTGCATTGAAGAACCGATCATAATTCCAGAAGGGGAAACCTTTTGAGGTTCAGGAATCTAGGGGAAATCATAGCATAACGAGGTTCTAGCTAACCAATACGTCTTATCAACCGTAAAATCCATATTAACCTAAGCAGAGATGGGAGGTTCCAGACGCCCGTATGAAATGCTATGATTGCAAACTAAATCCTTAATCAAGCCCTTTGGATTTTAGAAAATCTTGCTGCATAATCCAACCTGATCTGTGGTACAAAAGGTGGTACGATCCATCATCAGCATTGCTGGGAAGGGCATCATCAGAAAAGGAGAAGGGCGATCGAGCCACGGACTATCCTGGCGCATGAAGGAAGGCGCGATAAAAAGACTCGTATCTTGGTGAGTCAGTTGAAGAGGGTGCCAACAGGCATCAGGTTTGTATGACACTTGGCCTGGGTCCTAATTCCATAATGCCTTCAAATATAGCCTTAAGTTCGATCCCGAGAAGTCATGGGATAGGAGACCAACTAAGCACACCATTGATTTTGATGACCCCCTTTCCCAAGGGTATTGCTTCATTTGTAGATTTGTCAGCCTGTTCATTATTCGATCTCAAGACATGAAAGAAATCTATAGACCGGAAAAGGGGAATAATGAGAGAAATTATTTGAAGCACTTGATGGAGGCTGATAGAGGAAGGAAACGTCCGAGAGTTAAGGAAATGGATAATCAACCTGGAGTCCCCCACAACCGAGAGATCCTAAATACCATGGAGAAGAGCTTGATTTAGGCCTTGCCAAAGGGCCAGGGCTTCCGCCATATTATTAGACTCAATTCCTAGATTCCACGAGTAAGTGAATTTCAAGTTGCCATCGGGGTCAAAGAGCGCCCCTCCCCCTCCTGCCTCCCCTGGGTTACCTTTTGAAGCTCCATCGAAAAAGAGGAGATTTATTCCTAACTCTTGGCACCAAAGTTCGAAAGCAGCCTTATCTTTCCTGATTTCCCATTTTTGCAGAGTGGGTGATCTATGGGGAATATCCACGAAATTACCAGGGTTCAAGCTTTGAAACCAAATTTCTTCTTCCCGGGGAAATGGAGAGTGAACATTGAGCGAAGGGCGGGATCAAATGAAGTCCCCTAGCAACGCTTTAATTTTAACCACTACCTTGATGGGAGATATGATGATTCCTCTGAAGATCCGATTGTTACGTTCTAGCCAGAGTTTCCAACAAATAAATTTAGGAAGAGTCAACCAGGCCATGGCCAAAGGATCTTTCGCATGATGCTTGACTCGAGAAGATAAATACCATTGGCAGAATAGGGAGGAAACATCATCATAGGGGAGGGGGGTATTCTAGGGAGAGGTCGTTAAATTCCAGACTTCTGCAGCGAACGAACATGATATAAACAAATGAGGGGATGACTCCTCCGCAGCAAAATAGAGGGGGCATCTAGATGGGCCTTCCCACCCTTTCCTCCGAAGGACATCAGAAGTAAGAGCACTATTATGGGCAAGAATCCAGGTGAAATGATCAACTTTAGGGAGCGATTTAGTTGACCAGATATAATTCCCGATTGCAGTATTTCTAGGCGCATTTGGAATTGCTTTAATGATTCTGTAACCTTCAGCAACAGTAAAATGCCCAGAATTTGAGCCCCATCCCCTTACATCTTTAAGATGCTTGGCAACCAGAGACTTCCCATTCAAGCAGTGGAGGAGGCGAACTTTTTCTTCTTCTAGGTTAGGAGGGCAATCCGGGATATCCCAACCTATCCAATTATTCCTTCCTTTTGGGTGCCATTTTGAAATATCCATAAGATTTGTTTTCCCTAGACTTGAAAGGAATCTCCGAATACCATCCAATCCTTCCATATTACCAATTGGAGAGCAGCTTGAAATGGAATCTTCCCATATTCTGATTTTTTTCCTGTTTCCTAGGATCCAAGTGAGGTCCTTGGAGAAAAAGGGGAAAGCTTTAGAGCAGAGTACAAACAGGGAGGAACCTTTGTTCACTTTTGGACCTTGGTCCAAGCATCGGTTCCTAGATCCTGAGAAGTATTTTTTCCATAGAACCTGTTTACTCCATGAGGAATTCCCTGAAACCATATTCCAAAGAAGCTTAGCACCAAGTGCTAAATTTTGGGCTTTAATATCTCGCAAATGTAATCCCCCCTCTAAGAAAGGAGTCGTGACTTTTTCCCATTTAACCAAAGGGAGCTTGTTTTCATTTTGTTTCCCTCCTTTCCAGAGGAATCTCTGAAGGAGGGCTTAAATCTTTCTTAGAACTGATAGAGGGGCCAAAAGCAGAGAGCATTGAAAAACAGGCATGCTTGCTAAGACTGATTTAATAAGAACCGTCTTCCCTGGCAAGTTTAGCCAAGAGGCACCCCAAGCCTTGATTTTTGAATTTAATTTTTCAATCAACGGGTCCCAGCTGGATACTTTAGGTTTGACCTTGAAAATTGGCACTCTTAGATATTTGAATTCTGTCCATTGGTGCTTCCCTTCTATCATCAGGATACGGGATAAATATTGCAACTCAATTGGGGAACAATTCCAACTGTATATTTGACTTTTGGAGTAGTTGATTTGGCTTCTAGAGATCACCTGATAATTGTCTAGCACCTCTTTGAACTTCCTTGCTGAGGAGGGGCTTGCACCACCCAAAAGAAGGGTGTCATCAGCAACTTGAGTGTGATTTACATCTTTAACCCCCCACACAATACTTAGACCGAGAAGATCTTCATGAACTCGATAGTGTTCCAGGAGAAAGCTGAGGGAGGCTGCTTGAATAGCATAAAGCAAGGGGGAGAGAGGGCACCCTTGGCGGAGTCCTCGGGAGGCTTGGAAGAAATTTTCTGCCCTCCCATTCACTAGAGGAGCAATCCAAGGAGTACTAATACAGGCTTTGACCTAGGAGAGCAGACCAGAGTCAAACCCAAACCTGGTCATGACTTGAAACAAGAATTCATGGCGAACTCTGTCAAAGGCATTAGCTAGATCCAGTTTAATAACCATACCTTTTTCTTTTCTTTTCACGCTTGAATGGATAGCTTCTTGGACTAAGATGATGTTGTCAGAGATTTTCCTACCCTTAATAAACCCTCCTTGGTTCTCAGGGATAATAAGAGGAAGGACAACTTTTATTCTATTGGCAAGGACTTTTGTGATAACCTTATAACCAATGTTGCAAAGGGAGATAGGTCGGAATATGGAGAAGGAAGTGGCACCTATTTCTTTGGGAATGAGGGCAAGGAAGGAGGAATTAGTTCCTCCCCCTAGCTTGAAACAAGATTGGGATTTTTTACCCATCCGAAGCAGATCAATATGTATGAGATGCCAACAGGAGACAAGAAAACGAGCAGTGAACCCACCTGGTCCTGGGGCTTTATCGGGGTTCATGCTATCAACAAATAATTTGAATTCTTCAAGGGTGGCTGGTCAGAGGAGCATGTGATTAGACTGATCAGAGATAAGGGATGGAATGTTGTCCAAAATATCAGAGTGGCTGAAGTCCATCCCAAGGAAGTCCTCTGTATAAATTCCTTGGAAATGATCATGAGCTGCTTTTTTAATTTCATCGAAAGCAGAGAGATGGTTCCCCAAATGCTCAATCTTAGAAACAGTCTTGAAGTGCTTCCTGACCTCTACTTGTTTATGAAAAAACTTAGTGTTTTTATCCCCTTCTTGGAGCCATGGATTCCTTGATTTAATTTTCTAGTAATTTTCTTCCAGCCTACATGCTTCGTGGAGCTTATTATGAAGATATACTTCTATATTTAGAGAAGCATGATCAAGACTCCCTTCATTCTTGATATGATGATCTTCCAGAGCCTTCTCTGCTTCCATCCTTTGCTTCTTGGGGGAATTATGGTGTTTATCCCACTCTTTCAGGGTCTTTTTCACTAGCTGCAGCTTTTCTTCCCACACAAAGAACGCAGGCCCTTTGATTTTTGTTTTCCAAGGTGCTGCTACAATGTCCTGAAATCCTTCCATTGGAATCCAAGCAGGATTAAACCTGAAAAGGATGGGGCCCAAATTTTGATCTTTGACAAACGAAAGGACTATTGGTTTATGGTATGAGGCACTGAAAGACAAAATGGCCTAGGTCATGTCAAATCCTTGAACATGAAGGGATTGTTGGACCAGGAATCTATCCATCCTTGCTGCAATGTGTCATGGTCCTAACCTTTTATTTGACCAAGTATACTTCCCCTTAATTGGTTTGATATCCTCCAGGTCCCATTCAAAAATGATATCTTCCACCCATTCTCTAGCAGGATCTCTGACAATATTACCCCCTCTTTTTTCTGCTGATGAGAGGGTAAGGTTCAGATCCCCGGCAATAACAAAATTATCCAATTGACATATGCTCATATGATCATTCAGATTTGTCCAGCAGATTTGCTTCTCAGAAAGAGCAGTAGGGACATACACATTAAAAAGACTTACACGAAGATTTGAGTCTTTAAAGAGAATTTCAGTAAAAATCCAGTGAGGGGAAGTAGCAAAACTTACAATTTCAACCTTAGAGGAATCCCATAGCGTTGCTATGCCTCCTGACGCTCCTCTAGAGCTAACCGCTATGCATTGCGCATTATACCAGAATGAAGGAGCTACGTGGAGGAAGGCCTGCTCTTCCATTTTTGTCTCCTGGACAAGGAGGATGTAAGGACTCGAGATTCTGATTAGATCTTTCATTGATAACACTTTCGCTTTACTTCCTAGCCCCCTACAATTCTAGGAGACAATATGCATTACTTACCTTTTGAAATGGGGATTGCCCCTTTCGAGGCAGTACCTTGATGTCTGGTGTTTCTTGGATTAATGTGTTTTTCCAGGGTAGACTAAACTCCAGCTATCTAATCTCGATAGGTGGCAGCTTCCCTCCTTTCCCTATCAGTTTTCCTTCCTCGATGATCCTTTTTGATAGGTTTCAAAGCATCAGGGTCCTCCCCATCAGTTCCCTCTTCCTCTGTGCCCGCATCACAAGCAGAATCTTGCTGCATATCTTCTTGAATTGGACTGGCTACTTCTGCTTCTTCATTTTGGTTTTCTACCGATCTGACTTCGGTTTTCCTTGCTTGAGAAGAGGAGGTCGAGGGAATGATTTCTCCTTCCTTGACTATATTGACCGGTGGTTCCTGTTATTCAAGGACTTCGAAGCTATTACTAGTTATGGGGAAAGGGTTGCTTTCTTGAGCTTTAGTGGGTTCTGGGGCAGCGATGGAGGGATCCTTTGCCGGAGGAGCTTGGGATCCTTTATCTCCCTTTCATCTAGGGTTTAATTTGTGCTTCTTAACTTGTTGCCACCCATCTTCAGGGATCTTCTCCGTCTCAGGGTTCTAAAGTTTTGGACAGTTCCTTTGAAAATGACCATATTAATGGCAGATTCTGCACTTGAAGGGCAGCTGTTCATAGTCAAGTTACTGGAAATGCTGCCATCCTTTGACTGTGATTTTTAATGCTTCAGGGAGGCCCGCTTCTAAATCCACTTCCACACAGATTCTAGCAAAGGAATATTGACCCTTTGGTTCATCTTTGTTAATATATTTGCCCAGGCCATTTCCTATAGATCTGAGAGATTCTTCACTCCAGCAATGCATAGGGAGGTTAGGTAAGCGCACCCAAACATGGACTGCTTTGGGGACATCCAGAGCAGGGTCAAAATCAGGGGTCCAATGATTCAGATACAATCCTCGAGGGCCCATAAAATAGGGTCCGCTTCTGAAAATCAAATCCCTATCATCTTTTGAAACAAAATCAAAGAGAAAATACCCTCTTCCTATCGCATAGCTCGATACTCCTTGAGTGATCAATGGGAACTAGTTTTTTTGGATCCAAGTTTCCGTGGTACATGGAGAGGGCCATAGGCTTGTAAACTGTCCGATAAGAGCGTGATCTATAAGGGAGACGGCCAGATGAATGGTTTTTTCTGGCAGAAGTTCGATCTCAGGGATGGCATCGAGTTTCTTTACAAACTTCGGCAGCAGATCAGAGTCCACCTTCTTTCCATTCGCTTTAACCAGATGGGAGAAGGTGGCTTCATCAGCAAAAGGAAGGGGCGAGGGAGGAGGTGATCCTCCCCCTACAAAGTTCATCCTTGGCAAACCCTAGCAGCAGCAAACCCTAGCAGCCGCAGAGCATTTTGCAACCGGTTTGTTTATTAGGTGGTGGTTCTATCAGTTGAAGGTATAATGTTACAGTGACGTATTTGTTTTATTTTTTTAAAATATCTCATATGTTTATCAGTTTTATTATTAAATTATATCTTTAGTGTTTTTAGTCTTGGATTGTTTCCTTCACTGTCTGTGTATGCTCTTTTTTGTGCACCTTGCGTGAGTGCGGCGAATCAGAGATAGAAAGAGAAATGGTTTTCTCGGCTGCGTATACTCTTTGTTGTGCACCTTGTGTGATCACGGTGAATCAGAAACACAGAGAAAACATAGTCTTTCCAGGTAAGCTAATGAGATCTAACTCCAGAACTGTGGATTTTTTTTTGTTCTTTGTTTTCGGTTTGTGGTGCGATTTGTAGAAAAAGAAAGTAAGCACGAAAATAGAGAGAGAAGAGTTTAAAAAAAAGAGCCCCCTTTCTGATTCCCTTCTTTTACGTACCTTTTAAACTTAGCTCACCTGGTCCAAAGTTGTTTTATTCTTTAATAGGTCTTGAGTTCAAGTCTTATTAAGTTACTTGTTATTAGTGCATGCAATTTCTATTTTGAAGTTACTTTATTGTAAAAGTGTATCTCACTTAAAAATAAAATAAAATAAAAAGTGAGTCACTTAAGTTATGTATTGTCACACTATTTAAAGTACCATTATTGAAAAAGTTAACATCACTTATTTTACAAAAGTGATTCCCTTAAAAGAAACTTTCTTGTAAGTGATTGTCAAAAGTTCATTTTGGGAAGAAGGGGGTTCTTTTTTTTGTCGATCAAGTTAATATCTACCACGTCACTATTGGGGACATCTTCAACATTTTCTTTGATCAAGCACAACTTCACCAATTGGAATAAGTTTTCAGTGCTGTTTTTTTTAAACAACCTAATTTTTTGAGCTCTTTGCATCCAGACAGTTAGTTTCTATTTTTTTCAGCTATTATTTTACAGTATGGCTACCCCTTGTGATATTCTACTTACTAGTTATAACTATTTCTCATGGAAATATCGTATGGAAGATGTTCTATGAAGTAGGGGAATTTTTAGAATTAACTCAGGGAAAGAAACAGAACCCATTGATGCTGATAAGAAAATAAAATGGGAAAATAGATGTGATGAAGCTCGTGGATTGATTGGGATGTCAATCTCTACTGATTTGCAATTCCACATATCTGGAATTGATGAACCTAATAAAGCTTGGGAAAAGTTGGAATCTGTTTTTGGTAAACACAATGAAATTCGAGGTCATCAACTTGAGAATGAGTCGATTTATTTGAATCCAAGTGATTTTTCATGCATTCAATATTATTTATCTAAGTATAAAACTCTTAGACTCTAATGTGAAGAATGCAAGATTAATAAAGAAGACAAACAATGTATTTATCATATTCTTTCCAAACTTGGACCTGCATATTTTGTTTTTGTATCTACATTTTACTCATGAAAGAATCCTTGATTACAGCTAGCTATCAAGAGCCTAGTCTTGAATCCTTTTGTGATTCCTTAATTCGAGAGCAAGATAAGCTCATTCATCTTGGAATAATTAACAATGCAGATACATCTGGGAAAGCCTTATTGTCCCAACATAAAGAAAAGTCCAAGCCTCCCAAGAAATAGAATTTTCACAATAATAAGCCACACAAGGGTCCTAAACCCTTTCAGTCAGCTCCTTATTTAAAAAATGACAAAGGATCCAAACCAAAAAGAAATAAGACTGAGCATCATTGAAATTTTTTGGGAGAGATAATCATCATGAATCGAAGTGTTTCAAGAAGATGGCAGCCTTAGAAGCAGCAATGAAGAAGCACCACATAATCATAGATTCGTCTTCAGAATCTATCTCTCATGGACATGCACTTTGTGCTTTTAGTTACTCTTATACTGCATCTTCTTCTTCTACTTCAAATGAATGGCTCATTGATTCTGGAACATCTTATCATATGGATAAGGATCGAGCTATCTTTTCTACTATGCATGAATGTAATACCAAACAAATAATTGTTGGTGATGATAGTTCTCTAAGTGTTGTAGGATCTGGAACAGTTCCAGTAGAAAATGGTCATTTTAGTGATGTACTATGTGTTCCAAGAATTTCCTGCAATTTGTTGTGAGTTTATCAAATCAATCATTCTGGTGAAGGTAAAACTGTAACGTTTACACCCCACCAAGTAGTAATCAAGGATTTTAAAGATCCTCAACATGTGCTAGCTATCATAATTGTTGATGATATTACCAAGTTGTACAAATTTAAAAAAATTGGGTCATCACCTTTTCCTTCAGCTTTTGTTGCTCATAGTGATAACTTGAGCAAACTTTGGCATGAGCGATTTGGTCACTTAAATTATCACTCATTGCAACAACTATGTAAAGACAATATAGTAACTAGTCTTCCGATGGTCTCTTGCAAGGACGGTGTTTGTTCTGGTTGTGTACTCAAAAAACATCATCGAGACAATTTTGAAAAGCGTGCCTCTTGGCATGCCTCGGTTCCCTTGGAGCTTGTGCATTGTGACGTGTGTGGTACTCTTCCATCTGCTTCATTTTTTGGTTTCAAATATTTTTTAATGTTCATTGATGACTACTTCAAATGCATTTGGGTTTACTTCCTAAAATTTAAGAGCGAAGTATTTAACATGTTCTTAGCCTACAAGGACCTTGTTGAAAAACAATCTGGTCATCAAATTATTAAGTTAAGATTTGACAATGGAGGAGAATACATTAACAAAATGTTAACTACTTTCTGCACTGAACAAGGAATCCAACAATAGCACACTATTCCATATACACCACAACAAAAAGGTATAGTTGAACGGAAGAACCACACTTTAAAAGAAACGGCTAATTGTATGATCCAATCTAAGGGACTAAGTCTTCAATATTGGGTTGAGGCCATAAATTGTGCAAATTGCATAGTTAATCACACACCCACGAAATTTTTACAATTTATAACACCAAAAGAAGCATGGAGTAAAATTAAACCAGATGTAAGTCACTTCGGTGTGTTTTGTAGTGAAGCATGGGCTCACAATTCAGATGAAAAACAAAAAGCATTGCAGCCTAAAAGTGAAAAGTGAATATTTGTTGGATATTCCAAAGATGTAAAAGTTTTTAAACTTCTTCAGCCATATTCTCATGATATAATCATTATAAGAGATGTTAAATTTGATGAAAATATGTTGGCCTGCGAGCCTAACTTAGTGGATGTGCCATCTTTGGCCTACGAGCCTGATTCAGTGATTGTGCCTTCTTCTACTTCCAAATTCCTTGACAAGTTTCCAACTCTAGTTTCTAATGATGATAGTGAGGATGAAAATCCACCTCCGCTTGCTCATGTTGCTCCAGTTGCACCAACACAAGTGCTTCCTATTAGACTTTTATCCTACAGGCTAGCATTATGATCTTAGGATCTTTAACTGAGAGAATAACATGCACAACAATAAAATACAAGAGACAAGAGACACAAAGAATTTTCCTTGGGGAAACCATAAAGGAGAAAACCCCACAACTTCCTCATAGATAGAATTAACACCAAAAGTAAAACCTGAAAACATAAAGATGATCTCCTGACAGCAGCAGTCTCTCTCTCTCACACTAAGAGAGCTTCTCTTCTCTCACTCATGTGCCCCAATGAGTGAGTGTGTGTGTTGTAAATAGAGAGACTCACTCTCTATTTATATTCTTTCGTTCACTTGGAACCCACTCCAACATTTCGGCCTCACTTAACAATTACTTACTAGATCCAACATCTCTAGGAGTGTCTAATAACCCTAGTGCCCCACAACTTGTGGGGACTTTGCCTCCTCTGACCAAAATGAGGGTAACACAATGGTGGGGACTATTTCCCCGACTTACAATGACTCACTTAGGGTCGACTTCACTAGGATAGTCTAATAACCCTAGGGCCCCACAACTATGGGGACTTTAACCCTTGACCAATAGGAGGGTTACCCACAATGACTTGATATGTTGATAGGGGAAGTTGTCAGAAGGAAGCCTTTTTCATTGTTGTCAAATGGGGAGAAAATTTTGGACAAAAGGAAATGTTTCCATCAATTCCAAAGGGGAAGATTGTTGAGAATATAGTTGTTATTGATGTAAAAGGAGTTCAAGAATGACAAAGAGATAACCAATAGACATAATAGCAGGATAAACTCAGTAAAATAAAAAGGATCTATTACATGGATTGTGAATTGATGTCAAAGGAGTTCAGCAATGACAAACGAATAACTAGTAAAATTTGATGACATGGTGAACTCAGTGAAATAAAGAGGAATTACAACGTCGAATAAAAAATCAGTGACAGGGTCGATGATAGGGGAAATATCCACAAAGTGAGCAGTGGCAGATAATAGTACAAAGCACCAAAGAAATTTTGGATATCCCAGAACATTCAAGAGATAGATATCAATAGTCTATAATACTATCTGTAAAATAAATATGCATGAAAAATAACATTAACAAACGCTAGAGTGAAGTGAAAATTGGATGGCCCATATCAGTCGAGAGAAATTGCAGAGGTCGATTTTGGAAATTGACGGTGGTGAATGATTTCCACACAAAGAAAAGTGAATATCCGCAAATCTGTATTTGATTGTAGATCACCGGTTAGGATTGAATCCGCAAAGAAATAAATAGTGGTGAATGATTTCCCCACAAAGAAAAGTGAATATTAGTAATCCACATTTGATCGTAGATCGACGGTTAGGAGTGAACCTGCAAGGGAATCGACGGTTTAGAAGAAATGCAAAAACAAAAGTGCGGAAGAGAATTGCGGAGGCCCAAAATGGGAAAGAGTCGTTCTGCATTCCGCAATCCGCAATCCGTTAGATCGATGGTCGGAAAATATTCCGCATGAGATCGATGATGTGGAAGCATAATTGCAAAAAAGGAATTGAGGAATTAGTTTAAACAAAATTGGAAAACCCTCAATTCGCAAGATTGATGTTCAAGAAAGGTGCCACAAGATATTGACGGTGCGGAAGAAATATTGCAGAAGCATTTTCATGAAATTTGGAAATCCCACAATTTGCAATCCACATCTCTTCTAACATTAATGATCAGGAAAGAGTCTACATGAGATCAACGACACGAAAGAAATATTGCGGAAATGAAATTGTCGAATGACTTTTAAGGAATTTGGAAAACCCACAATCTGCATTTGATATAAGATCGACAATTAGGAGAGAGTTGGCATGAGATCAATGGAGAAGAAGAAAAATTGCAGAAAGAAAATTGCAGAAACACTTTCAAGAAATTTAGAAAACCATAAATCCACAATCTACATCTGATCTAAAGATCAAGGGTCAGGGAAGAGTTCGGAAGAAATTAACGGTGTAGAAAGTATCTTGCGGAAAGGTAGTTGCAAAAAGGAAATTGCGAAAGGACCTTTCGAAAAAAAGAGTCAGAACACAAATCCCCAGTCCACATCTGATCTCAGATCAACGGTCTGGGAAGAGTATGCAAGAAATCAACGGTGCAAAAAGGTTCTTGCGGAAAGATAAGGAAATTGGAGAAAGATGATTATGAAGGGAAATTTGTGTGTTAGATTGATGGATAAGAAATAGTCCACAACAGATCAATGGCTTGGGATTTTTTCGAAAAGTATCTATTGTGGAAATATCATTGAATAAAAAGGAAAATTCAGAAGAATTATCATTGCAGAGAGGAAATTTTGGTAATATTTTATTGCGGAAAGGTATGACTCACAAACCTAAATAGACTTAAAGAATTTTTAAAATGAATAATTGAGTTTTCATGAGTAGGAATGATCTAAGAATGAAAAGATGCAATGGTGAAAGAGATGCATTCACAGAAAATGTGTTAGAGGGTATTTATAGATAGAGTGTTGAGTGAAAGAAATTGTCTCTGCAGTCCAGATTGTAACAGCATCTAGAAGAGGCAGAGGCCAATGACCTGTAGAAGTAATTTGTGACAGAGGTTGAAGTAAAAAGAGATAGGGAAGATTTACAAAAACATATTAGGGAAGAAGGGTGGTGCAAGGGCAAGATACAAGCCTGCAAGGGAGTTGTATCCTCCTTCCAATAGTTGTTGGTAAATAGGGTGTAGTAGCCTCCTTCTAGTAGTTGTTGGTAAATAGGGTGTAGTACCATTCTTTTCTGTAGGATTAGGAAGAAACTATTTGAAATAAAATTTTGTAGTAACATGAAGTATTGGTGGTTTACCCAATTGGGTTTCCACGATAAATTTGTGTTCTGTGTGTTCTTGTTGATCATGTGTGTTAATGATTAAATTAAAAGTGGCTTATATTTCTAAAAGTGATCAATACTGATTCACCCCCCCCCCATCTCAATATTGTTGAATATTCCAACATGCCTATTTTCTGATCCATCATAATGAGTATGTGATATTTTCACACCTCCTCATATGGACTTCATGCATTCTTTACTTCCAGTCTTCAGAAGATTCCTCTAAATCTGATGTGCAGGAACTCATACTTCGCTAGTTAATTATACCATAATTAGTAGGATTCACATACTCCTCCATCCACATTGTTACATTATAAAAATTAACCATCTCTTCCTTTATTACTTGTTCCACATATCGTCTCCCTTCCATAGGATATAATGGTGCAATAACTTTTAGGTCATCGCCTTCAAATATCATTTTCCTCTTCTTTAGATCAATAATGGACATGTTATCAAAGTCCCACTCAAGCCCTAACAATGCAGGATAAGGTTTTTTAATGTCTGCAATATCAATAACCTCAAAATCAGTCATATTGTGCACACCATGAATATGGATAGTTACCAAATTCAACCTCTCGATTAGAATAATTCTATGTTGGTTAGCTAGTATCAGCTGAAAATTAGACCATATTGGATGTGGAATACCCATAATCTCCTAGGTTATATTTGGTAAAACATTAACATCAATACCCAATTCTGAAACATGTCTAAAATAATGAGGTCCATATCATACTCGCCAATTTGTGCAATCAATTGAAACTCTCAACCTATACTTCTTATGTGGTGCATCTAGTTGAATACAGCATATCCTTCTTTCACTTACGTGCACCAATCAATCATCCAGTGTTGTTTATTCAAAGCATATTAATATTTTATTAGTGCTAATGAAATCTTTAGAAAATTCTTCAGGGAACTTACCTCTTCCACTAGTTTTTCTAGTATTGAGTAATCATATGGTAGAGGCTTGTCATATATAGGTGGTATTTCATATGATTATTGTTGCACCTCATTTTTTATCACTTCTACACATCTTATGGATATTCCTTTTTGCATATTTTATCTTCTACTTCTCTTCTATTTTTCTCCAAATCTTTGTATTCCCCTCATATCTCATGGTTTCGTCATCACCAATGCACTTAAGTTAATTATGCTTAAATTATATTTAATTTTCTATGTTTCATTGCTTATTTTCAAATACATGGTGATTGGCCTAACCTTCATGGAATCACAACATCCCTTTTTACGGTAGGGATACAGGCTACCATATTTGAGCACTCCAGTAATTTTGAAGCAACGATTTGAACAGTGTGTGCTACTGGAATTTCAAGAATTGATGGATAATATGTTTAATTACATACATGCATAATATAAGGCCCAAATATAAAGCAAAATTCGTTCCTTCATGTGCACTAGATATATGAAAAGATATGTAATATCTCCTCCTTATTTAATTTTATAAATATTAAGGAAGATTCATATGTATTTAAGATGCAACTGTGATTTCATGTTGTTAAAGCATGAAATTTTATACTAGTATTTAAATTTTCCATGTTTATTCAATTCATAGTTATTGGTAGAGATTGAGATCCACAATCTCAATATATATAAGATACAACTGTGATTTCATGTTGTTAAAGCATGAAATTTAATACTAGTATTTAAAATTTCCATGTTTGTTCAATTCATAGCTATTAGTAGAGATTGAGATCCACAATCTCATCATAGTTGTAACAAATTATGTATCAACTCTTATATATTCTTGAACAATCACACAGGAGTTAACTCAATAATAATGTTTTATGCATACATGATATTGGAGATTGTAGACCCTTTGTGTTGTGATGTACCTCTATATTAATTAATGAATACTTTGTTGTTTTGATCATTTTCTGAGCTCTTATCATCTTGCAGTGCGCTCAGCCAGGAGGGCCCCTGTACTGGGTCACACTAGAAAATTTAGAATTGTAGGTAAGGTGTGCATATGTATTTTAATTCAACTATTTGCAGTAGTCCCAACATTGAGTGTTGAAATGTGTGTATGTGTGTTTTCTCAGGTTTATTAGGTGAGTTGTATATCACTTATTTTAATTCTGTTGCAAATTCATCTCATAAAATTTATTCAGTTTCTTATAAATCTTTTTGTAGGTAATGCCTCAATTTAAGATACGATTTTTATGAATGGATGGAAGCCTCTAGATGAAGCATAGAGATTTTATGTATTTGTGTACCCTTTATAGAATTCTCAATATAGTTAATTTGATCTCTTATTTCAATATGTGATTGTCAACTGATTTTTGAACATCCTAATAAATATGGTGATTGTTAGAAGTTTTAGGTTGAATTATAAATGTTGGGGTACACTAAATGAATTCGCACTGCTTGATAATCATTGTTCTGAGATATTACAGTTTAATTGTTGTAATGTTTTAATATAGGAACGGATTGTTATGTGAGAGCTGTGGGAATAACTAACATGTCCATATTTTAACTCCTTATGATAAAAGTGGATGTTAAAAATATATGCACAGTGAATTCAGTCAAACTATTTAGGAATTCTAATGATAGTTTGATCAAATACTTAGTGGCTTAGTTCTGAATATATTTTGAGAGACATGTCATAAGTTTATGAACATCCCTGGTTGATAATTTATGCTAAGTAAAATAAGAAATTAATTTTCCCAACATTTTGGTGTGGTTGTCGGGGAGGTGTCAAAGAACCATGTCTTAGTTGTTTTGATTTAATTTGTGTGAATAATAGTCTCTCTTTTGTATAGGAATTCTAATTTCCTAGAACAAGTCAAGGAAATTAGGTAAGATGATAGGTAATAACGTGTGCACCAACTTGCATTGGTGAGTATACAGTCTTGTTGGATGTAGATGATGGTTGTACTATATGAATCACGAAAGGGACAATAAGGGGAGATTTTCAAGGGTAAAAATCATACCACTGTTTCTTTTGGTAGCACTGTTAGAACCCCTTAGTATACTAACACGTTGGTAGGAAGAAACATAAAAGGGTCTACATAAAAAAATCTAGTGAGAAGAATTGAACGTCCTCCTACAAAACAAGGTTCCACTATGAATATCTGAAAATAATTTCTATATTCTTTGGAGGATCCTACAAGTGAGGAAATCATTATTGGTGATACAAAGAGGCATAATGACTAATATATTGTTGAGATAGGTTCCCCCCACAATGAAATACAATGTAGTATATTTGGGGAAGAGAAAATGGTTGAAGGGGAAGGAGGGACACATAAATATCAAGAGGAGGTGTGCACTGAAGAGGAGGAGGTCACCTTTGGTTTTCTGATTACCGATACTAATGTGAATGTACAAATGAAGAATATTCCACTTGTTGTACCCCCTAACTTTCACAGATGGGTAAGTGAATACCCTGACTCGTTCCAGTTTGAATTTGATATCTTATGTAGGACTTATGATTATTCTAGTAAAACATAGAAGTTGAAACTGTTCTGCACCATCCTCAGCAATCAGCATTACACTAGTTCATGGGGTTGGGGGGAGACACAATAAGAACTTAAGGAGATATGTAGAAAGTAATTCTGCAAAAGTATCAGGAGTATTGTAAGGAAAGGGATTTGAGGGAAGAAATATTTTGGATGACATAAGAAGAGGATGAGAGCCTACAGGATTATCTTGAATGATAAAAATACAACCTAAAACATTCAAAATAACACAAAATAGACCAAGAAACAATAAAAGCCATTATTCTTATGGGAATCTCTGATGAGACTATGAATGTACTTAACCTCATGAGGGATGAGGATGTTTCTCAACTGCCTATTCAAAATTTCGGTGAGTTATGTATGAAATACTGGAGAGGATAGGCAAGAACATGTAAGAGAATTCGATAGCCCCTCCCTAAGAGTATTAAGAAATCATTTGTCAGAGTCACTAGAAATGAATTAGGAAATATATTAGAGAGTTTCAATGATAACATTCTTAGTACTCTTAGTATGCATTTATATGCATTTCAAGTCAAGAAAAGTCAGGACAAATAGAATGCAACTCTAGCTACCTTTTGTTCTAAGTGTCGTAAGAAATATCCCATAAAGGAATGTCCTCTTAATAAGGTCTATGTTTGTGGTATTTGTGTATATGATCATCGTACCAATTAATTTCCATAACTTTATGGATTGAAATCCATATATAAAGGATAAGAGGAAGTTATAGAGCAAGTATGGACATTAGCAGCCAAAACGCCATGGTATTCTTGACCACTAGCTATGTCCAATGAATCAACTAATTTTAACTCTGCATATTTTCTTGGCAGTGACATGCTTGGATTCAAACAACTTCATGGAATACATGGCCTCATCAACCGATTCATCCCCAACCTTTGCAACAGGGATGGAGTGGATCTGGTTTTGGGACTGTAACTCCTTATCCTTATTCCATGACAAATCAAGATCCCTTTCAACCTCAACCTACTTCTCCTTTCGTACACTTGTATCAGTAGTGTACATCCCAATCATTCATACATATTCCTATGAAACAACAAATACTAGCCATGCAACCTAAGAAACTCCAGTTTCCTTCCCCACAACCCCCTAAGACACATCAACTCATTTTCCAACCAGTAGCTAACCAAAATAATAAGCCGGCTGGGTTGTAGCTCTTCCTAGCATACAAAGTCATTCCTACAGAGCTACATGACATTCATTTACGATCAGGGAAGGTCCTTTAAAATTCAAGCCATATCATTACAGAAGAAGAAGAGGAATAATTAATTCTCAATGTTGTTGTTAATAAAGAACCCCCAGCTGTAAATAGCCTGAAAGTTACTTTACTATAGAAACCATCTACCTTGGGATAACCACCCTATCCAAAAAGGTTATAGTAGAAGAATCTATTGAGTTCTTCTCACTATGATTTCATTATAGAGCTTAAGAATGAAGAAATTGGTATAGGGAGAGTGCCAGTTCTTGGGTAAATAGGTTGTAGTAGGTAGTAGTAGGTTCGGCTGCTACAGCGAGGTCTGCAGGTTTTTAGGTTTCAAAGGAGAGAATACTAGATAGAGTTATTATATTATTGTTCTTTGGACGGACACATTTGAATAGATATGGCTGCAATGAGGTAAGCTACATATATATATGAAATGTATATATGTAAATCCAATAAAGTGTCAACGTAGATATGGCAATATATCATAGGTTAAAACATAGATATGGAAACATCTACATTAAAATCCATTTGGTACAATCTTTAAAATATATATCAATATATGCTAAAATAGAAAAGGAGATAGGTGTAAAACAATTGGGTAGGAAACAAAAAGACCCACCCACTATCCATTTCGTTGCAGAGACAACTGAATTAATAAGCAATGGGAACCTCATTGAAAAATACCTAGATCCTGTAAATCCAGTTATTTCTATCCAAATTAATGGACCTTTCCTTCCTAACACCCTAATTGACTTGGGAACATCAATTAATATTATGCCCATGGGGAAGATGAAACGTTTAAACATGAAAAATATTTTCCCTACTCCCACTGTACTGGAACTTGTTGATCACTCCAAGATTAAACCAGAAGGTATTTTAGATGAGATCTTTTCAGTCGTGGGAGACCATAGCTTGCAACTTCCTATGCATTTATAGGGTGTATATTAGGTAACATGATTATCTCTCAAGGAGACACAATTAAATATATTTCTATATTCCCACCAGCAAAACCTCTGGACGAGACTGAAGATATTCTGTGGATGGATAATACAGACAATGATGAGGATACGATTCATCTTATTTGTATGCTTGACCAGGTAATAAAAATTCAAGAAGAAACAGAGGATAACCTGGTGCATATTTTTCTATATTGATCTAATTTTTTGCATTCAGATGAGTCATCTTTACTACCTTTAGATCATATTATGGAAGCAAATATTCAAGAGACTAGTGATCTAATTAAATTCTATTCATTTTGTAGTGTGTCTACCCTACAAGAAGAAAATTGTTATGGTATTCGAGTAGAGGTTCAACCAAGTAAGGTGTTGAATATTAGTAATCAATTATCTAAGTTTCAACAAGAAAAACTAATCTATTTTCTATGTAAACATTATAATTCCTTTTCTTGGGATTATCATGATATGTAGGGAATCAACCCTAGAAATTGCTCTCAACATATTTATATTAAAGATGATTCTCGGCCTATTAGGAAACCCCAACGCAAGATGAAACCAACTCTTAAGGAAGTGTTTAAAGAAGAATTACGGAAGCTATTAGATGCCAAATTTATCTATCTTATATCAAATAGTAATTGGGTTTCACCTTTAGTTGTAGTCCCTAAGAAAAATGGGAAATGGCTTATCTACATGGATTATCGAGAATTTAACAAGGCTACCATGAAATACTATTTTCCTTTACCTTTTATTGATCAAGTTTTAGATGCCTTGTCTGGGAAGCAATATTTTTCATTCTTAGATGGGTTCAATAGGTATACCCAAATTCAAATGTCAACACAAGGCCAGGAGAATACCATGTTCACGTGTCCATGGGTAAAATTCACAAATCATGTTCTTCCCTTTGGGTTGTGTAATGCTCCCTCCACCTTTCAAAGAGAAGTTTTGGGGATATTCCCATACCTTATTCATGATTTCTTAGAAATATATATGGATGAAGATGTGACACATCGTCAGGCCATCAATAGATTGAGATTGTCTTGTATTGTTTTATGCCAACACTTCGGATTATCAACTACAATAAGAAATCAATTATAGGAAGCCATTATTATTATTCTAAAGAAAACTAGACATTTTTTAGAAAAAGGAGGATGAATGTTAAGTGATAAGGATGACCAAAATACTTATAGATTTTAAGATTAGAAATATCTCATGCATTCTCACTAAGACCATAAAATTTATGTAGGGAATTTTCCTTGTGTTCCTAGATAGAGAACATGAGGGTATAGATGGTCGGGAAAGCCTATAGGAAACAAGTCATCCATGATTCATTTTTCAAAGACTTATTGGCATTCAAGGAATATGGATAAAGTTCACATTTCAGTTCATTACATTTATGTAGTTACGGGTCCAACTTCTAGGATAGTAATATCCTAGATATAGTTTGAATTAAATGAAAAGGTCTTAAATTCAACTTATGGCTATTATCTAATGACAAATGAATGACTAGCTTAACCATGTATATGCACTTGAGGTATTCATTTGATTGATCCATATACATAGCAATATGTTTACTATATCTCTTTTACCTAGCATTTCCCCATTGTCAGCAATCATGTTCAGTACCCTGATGGGTTTACCTTGGTACCATACAAGCATAGCCACGCTGCCAATGAGCTTGTTCATTAACCCATTGGGTTTGCTTGTATTTACCAACTTCCATATTTATGATTTTACTTAGCATAGACCTGCTACCAGCAGGTCTATTCAATAACCCGATGGATTTTCCTTGTAACTATATAATTATTACAAAATATATTAAAGTATGTGGAAGCTGGTTTGTACTACAGTATATTAAGATTTCTAAGAACATATCTCAAAATTTAAATTTACCCATGAGTAACATTATTTATAATACCCTAAAATTATAGTTCATGCCAAAAGAAAATGACCTAAAGTCCTCTAGTCCCTAAGTCTATCATCTTCATATAAAATTTCAATAGTGTTCCTCCATATGTATAAATTTCACTTACTCTCATCTTATTATTTAATAAAGATACATAAATAACAAGCTTTGATTATGAGTCTAGGATGTACAAGTGACCTATAGGTATTAGATAGACCTTAAAGTTATGGTAAATTCCCATTATGTTTTTAAAGTTAGTCTTGAGCAACTGTTATAATAAATAGTCAGAAATATGCATGTATGAAGAGAAGAAGAAAAATTAAATTGTTTTGTTTTAGTTATTAGCATTATCTTCTTCTTAGTTCTTTTATTGGAAAAGGAAACAAAACAAAAAAAATGAAGTTGCAATAATATCTAACCTAAATATCCAAATATTTTATTTATTTATTTATATACATATTTTCCTATTCTACCTAAGAGGAAAGAAAATATTTTTATTCGAGTATATGAAATCTTCCAACGTATTCAAGTGTGAAGCAAGACGAAAAACATACATATATCCAGATATGAAAAAGTTATAGGAATTATTTCCTAGATATGGAACATCAACCAACTTACTTATTTTTGCATCAAAAGGTGTCGAAGGAAGGAATGGTATTGTGGCCTTGTTACCTATTGGAACCAGCTTTCGATGTAATCTTGATACTCACCTTCCTTCCTCATGCCATGCAAGTCCTCTTCTTTTGAATGTTGAATTGCTTGAAAACATGAAGGAGATGTTGATATATATGTGAATAACTCTTCAATATCAACTCACTCTGCATCGAATGTAGTGTCCAAGTTTCTAGTTTCCTTGGTATATTCACAAGGAGAGTCTATTTGTATCTCATGTGACTATGATTCTTCTATTATTTATGGAGAGGTAGATAAATTCTTGACTTTTGGTAAGACATGTTCTTCTTGAGAAGAATAAATTGAGATCCAAAATACTGCTAGAACTTGAGATTTTTTTCTCAAACTGATGGTCACCTCTGAATCCATTTTGTCGTTTGATAGATCCTACTTCACACATGGATTAGTATATAGGGTTCTTATAGCACCCAAATATATAGACATATATTTTAATTATTTGAATAGAAAAACTACCTAGAAAAATACACTTCTAAAGAAAATTTGTGCAAACCAAAAGAAAACTAAATCTTAAAAACTAGTGGCAAAATTGAAAAAATACACCACATGTATATATAAGATAAAAAAACTTGCGAAAAAGAGATCAAAATCACACTTGCATAAAAGTAAACACATTTGAAGGAATAATAAACACACATGCATAAAAACACTCTTGTGAAAAAAAAACACACTTGTGGAAAATAAACTTGAAGAAATTAAACACACTTGCGAAAAGTAAATCAAACATGCAGAAAAATAAATACACTTGTGAATTGGAGACTTATTTGCATGAAAAGGAACAACAAGGCTTTGGGGTGACCCACCAAAGTGGATGTGTCGAGATGTTACAACATGGAAATTTCATAGTGAAGTCTTCTTTTTGTCTTACCGATTCCCCTCCCCCTTGTTGTGTAATGTAAATGAAACCTATATACCTACACTTCAACCCCTTTAGCACCTCCCTGTAAATGACACCAAAAATGTTAGGAAAAATATATGTTGTTTATTTTTACATTTAAATTGTCAATCCAGGGCTCGTAAGCTTCGAGGTACTGATATTGTATGTGCAAGTTCGAAGGTTAACCTATCGTAATGCTATAAAACACACTTCAATAACAAGCCTAATTTATAAATTTAAGGGAATCTCAATGCTATACAAAAGAAAAAAACCTTAGGAAACTTAACTATCAAATGACAAATCTACTCTACAAAAGAAAATTCAAATTTACAATAGACTTTCAAAAGGAAAGAAATATATACAAAGTGCAATTCTACTTTAATACAGTCCACTCCAAATTTTTGAATAACTTAAAAAAAAAGTCTTATCTCAAATTAATCAACAATTTTATATTCAAAATTGATTTCCATAAACAGTATACCTATATCTACTAAGTTTCTATTTTCAAAATAACAAAATGTACTTCAAGTAGGAAGTATGCAAATGAAATAAATTTATTCTATGTAATGTACAAAAAAATAAATGAGCCAATGCAATTCTAATCTAATGTTTATTAAAGGGAAACTCTTGTTAGTTCTATTTATAACTTTACTCAGATTATATGTACAGGACACAATCATTCATCATCTAATATAATAAATGAGGCCCTAAAAATTATACTATACCTTCGCAATATTAAAACATCATTGAGCTTAAAATTCATGCAATCAATGTTTATAATTTGAATTTAAAATATTCTTTTGGATTCAATGTCTCATAGGGTATGAAGGCTTACTATATTAAAACGTTTCTATTATAATAAATATAGATAAGCAAACTGGAAATGTGATTGAGCATATTCCAAAATTACATTTGCACACAAATCTTATGAAAAGAACATCCACTCAAAACAAAGACTGAAACTGAACTAGGTATAAATATTAGATCTACTCTTACATATTCAACAAATATTTCAATTCGAGTATGTTTGAAAGACAAGGAATACAATACATAGAGTGCAAAATTAGACCAATTGAAGTGTAATGAAATTTATAGTGAATCCTAGGCTAGACTATAGTCATACAAATGAAATTTATAAATCAATTACCTAAAGGAAAGGAAGATGAGATGAAAATATTCTATACAATCAAATACAAGAAATTAACAAAATATCAAATCCTATAATTACTATGATCAAAATGAAAAGGAGAGAAAACTTATTGAATCTATGATTAAACCAAGCAAAAAACCTGCAAGGAAAACCATCTTTCTAGATGAGATAATAAGAGCCAACCTATGTAAGAAATTAAAATAAACTTGACTTAATCATCCAAATCAAATACCAAACTTTGTCTTAAAGAGACAACCTACTTGTAGGAGATTTATTTAAATAGAATTGCTAACTTTGGGAATCGATCAAATAAAACCTACACTATGTTCCAATTCAAACACACAATCGACTTTATTAATGGAAACTCCATATGCATACAAGAGATAAAATTAAAACTTTATTTACGATTACTATGTGCTTCCTACAGGAGACTAAGCAACATAACTCTAAATTAAAAAATGGAACATTAAGAGAGAGAGTATGTATATAATTCTAACAATAAATTTGTAAATCATGAACATATAATTCACAAAGAGTATTGATTATATAAATTAGAATTCATGAATTGAAAATATGTTTTTCATTCAATACCAAATTCTCACACCCAGATAACGATTCTATGAATAAGCTATGTGATTCAATTGACAAGAAGAGTATTTGTATAATCTGTTTGAGAAAATTGAAGAAAATAATAGAGCACGATCCATAAGATGGCCATTCCTAAGAATTTCACAATGCAGACACACAAATTATATATATAATCTCATTTCTAGAAACAAGACTCTTCATTAGGTAGAAATCAAGTTACAAAAACATCAACTTGACATCCAAACACCAATATCCAACTATTTTTCACATACTGAGATGCATATATTTATAGCTCAAGCTAGATATTATATCTTTAATACAACTTAATAGACTCATTAAAACACTAACTAGTTCGATTCCCAAATCCCTGAGTTATAGCAACAAATTCCCTAAATTTGAAAATTCGACCACCATAAAATATAGAAAAAAAATTCTAGCAGGGAAATGATTTCTTCCCATATGTTCCAAAATTTTGAAAACTTATGATGTTTATGGGTAAATCGGGCCATTCCAGGAGTGGGTTTCCAATGGTTTGGCCATATTCTTCATGGATTTCTCAGAAATAATCCCCATAATCTGCTTCCTAGCTTAATGATGGGAGTGTTGGATCAAGTGTCAGAATCCTGGATTATTAGAATTTGTTGAGATGAATGTTGATTAAATTCCTAAAATATTGTGTTGGATGAATTTCTTGCTGGTTGGGTTGGTCCTGCATTCTTAAACTATAAATTGTTTGATTTGTTCCCTCCTTTTCCATGTTAACATGCAATAAAACCTGCATATGAAATAACAAATAGTTATGTGTTATATCAATTGTTATATCCATTATATAAAGAAAAATGGTGTGGTATGGTAGTTCATTTGTTCATTGGTCAACTCAACAGTCTTATTTTTTAAGTGGCAAAATTGGTTGGAATTCCATGTTGTTGCCGCCTTTCACACACCTGGGTTACGTGGTAGAAATCTTCAAGCTACTCGGTGTGTCCCTGGGGGCAAGTCTTGAGTTAAGGCTGTCACCTTGTTCTTGACTCCTCTGTTTAGGCTCAACTCCTAACAAAGCCAAGGGGGGTAGACCCTATTAAGTTACTAAGGCTAATTACTTGTGTGATGATGTTATATTGATTAAGTTGTTTAGGAGCTTTGAAATTAACCAGTGGAAACAAAAGATAACAAGATGCAATATTTAAAGCATATAAGCACAAAAATGACACTCAATATATATATAATCAAAAGAAATAAATCAACAGTGCCTTAAATGGAGTCAACAGAGAAAATAATGTGCTTGCATGCGCTTGAAATAATGTTTTGCAAAAGTATCTTGGTAGATTTTAAATTAATGTGGAATGTGAATGAATTAAATTAGGTGAAAAGGGGACTCCAGATATACCCAAGGGGTACTTGGAGTATGTCCAAAAGTGAACTTTCACGACTACCCACAAGGTGTATGTGGGTTGGAACGGAGTCTCAGAGACTATTGTTCATAACACACCCATCAGGGTGTGACAAAGATCAGTGCCTCGAGGTCACTTTCCAGTTGTTCCCACTCCTTTGGGTATTTTTCCACTACTTACAGTTTGTTCAAGGCATTGGATTTTCTCCTGATGGTTTGTCAATTTGGGAGACGAAGACTAATTAATCTAGTCACTCAAGTGCTCTTGATGCAGCTTGACTAATCGGATGAACTGCAACCAAGTATAGAGCATACACACAGGAGTCTTCGTTGTTTTTAGTAAATTTTAAAATAGGTGTTCTTGTTTAAAATAAAACCCTCCAGGAACCTCTTTCGATTCAAGTGGATCACCTCCTTCAGTTAATGATTTGTCAGATCCAGTCAATCTAGTTCAAATCTGACTGATTTCAATCAAATCGGCTGAGAATCCACTGATCTAGGATTTTGGATTTGCTCCATTATTCATCAATTTATTAATTAAAATAAAGAATAATTGATTTTTTGCGGTTTTCTGACCTGAGTGATGGAAAATCACTCAAAACTTGAAAAAAGTGGGTCCATGGGTTTACATGGTGCTCTTAGCTTGAAAATGAGCACCTACATGACTGAAACTGATTATTTGGCCCACTTTTATTACAAAACCAATTTTTCCAATTAAACTATTAAAAAATAGCCTAAGTTTTGGAAAAATTAAATTTTAATAAAAAACACTGAAAAAATAAAAAATTTAAAAAAGTTGAAAAAAACTAGGGGGACTTAGATATGTTCATGTGAATCGACCATGATGCCTAGAATGTTTATACATTGACACATAGACTCTAATAACCTCAATGGGCCTAAATGCCAAGTCGACCACCCCAACTTTGGAGGTATGGAGTGAAAAACTTAGAAATTATCAGTCATTTATTCAACAGCCAATAATAACGAAGGGAAAAAACACCCTAGGCTGATCGTATTAACAAATAAATTCTAAGAGACCGAGTCTTTTATAGACACTATCATGCTAGAATATTTATTATAACTCCCCCAAGGGGGTATGAACATGTGATATAGTACAACAAATTTTCCCAGAAACAAGACTGAAGGTCTTCTGAAGTCCAAACAAGTTATCCTTGTCCGGTTCACCGGGCTCACTTGATAAAACACCACTAAGTACAACTAAGGTGGTAACATTCTGGCTCCAACTGTGGGACGTGTTGCTCAATCTGGTCTTTAAGGCAAGGAGAGGATACGAGAACACCAGAATCTCTGGTTTATATACCCTGCAAAAACATCTCAACTTGACAAGAAAACCTTAGTAGCACAATCTTTATATAAAAACCAAATGAACCATTAAGATGATTTATTTAAACAAAATAAATGTAATTAACTAATGAAAAAAAATGTTTTATTATAGGTAAGTACAAAACATAAATGCAGAAAGTAAATGCTCTCTTTTAGGAGCTTATTTTCCTACTCTAAGCATGATATAAAAAGGTTAGGTGTAATTAAAAATCCAATGTAACCACCTAAGAATTTTATTAAAATAAAAAAAAAAATTCCTTGTCTTTGGTTACCATCCAAAGTAAGGATACCTTATTCAGAAATGCAAACTTGCGTGATGATTCAGAATGGGCAGGATGGATGAGAGATCATATGCATGAATAATGTCATAAAAATTCTTCCCCAACTTGTATGTGCTCATGCAGGTTGCTTCTATCCATGACTGGATAGGACTGATATACCAATCAAAATGATGAGGCAGACTGACTACATCATCATACTGATCACCAAGGATTATCAAATGATAACTAGTTACACAAGCCCCAAGTAACTCCAAATCATAAGGAACCTCTATATGTGAAAAAGATGGCTGAGACTACTATTCCACTGACTGCATCACATCTGACTTTTCACAACACTGTTTCTCAATGTCTTCATTACTGATACCCTTGTGCAGCTTTGCATGATATGACTCTGAATGATCATGTGAAAATTCTGAATGCTTCTCTTCCATACTAAGTTTTTCCTAGGCATCCAGATCCGTGCTCCCCTCTATGGACGTATCGTAGATTGGAATTCCACGAATTTTTGAATAGACACTCCCCTTGTTGGACATATCATGGATGGGATTCTCCATAATATTTTCACAAGTTGGATTATCTATGAAATTCCAATAGTCATCACTCCCATCCATGTCATATGTGGGGGACTCTTCATCCATGGCATCATTCTCCTGCATATCCATGTCTTCCTTGTATTCATAACAATCTTATTCAAAAAAAATGTTACAAGGCAATAAACTTTCCAAACCTTCATCAACATGAGGAGAACAAGGTCTAGTGTCACCACACACCATACTGATCTTATCATAACTTTCTTTATAGGCTTCTGTTATTATATCATGAAGAGGATCTTCAATATTATCTTTAATCAAGGAAAATTTTTGGACATATTCAATGGGATCACTTGGGATGTGTTCCTGTTGCAGCTGCAACAATTTCCCAAAATTCTAAAAAAATTTAGGACCCTCCTCTACTTTGAATTAGTTTGATTTTCTTCCTTATTTTGGTCTAATGACTTTTTAAACGTTTTCCAACGTTTGGGTTTCTCTATTACTTGATATGATGTTTTACCTAATGCTTGAAGTAATCCCACGCATAATTAAGCTCATCGCTGCCTTTTGAATACCTTTGAAGCTGCTCTGAATTGGAAGTCTGTTTAACTGACTTTCCCATCGTTGCGGAGGCTTTTTCCTTTTCTTTTTTCGTCGTTGTGGACGGTTTATCTCTTTCTTGCCAATTCATGTGATTTGGATGCTTTTGGCTTTGTATCGGAGCCTTTTTCCATCGTTCTCTCCACCGTTGCGGACGGGGTTGAGCTTTGAGGTCTCAATGTTGCGGACGGGAAAGGTGTTAGGCTTCCGACCTATAGTCATTTGGTTTTCGACTTGAACTTTACGGACGGTTTATGTTATGAGTTTCCACCGTTGCGGAAGATTTTAAGCTTTCGGCTTCCGACCCAAAAGGCCTCTGATGTCTGATGTTCTAACTTGTCTTTCCGCCATGCGGGTCTCCGCAGCTGGGCCTACGGTTTTCCCATCCGCCGTTGCGGAAGGGAGATTACTCCCGGCCTCCGATGCAAAAGCTCATCGATGTCCGATACTTTCTCCTCGCGCGTGTGAGAAAATATATATATACGGGGACCAGCAAGCAAAGGCTGAAGAAGAAGCCAAAAAGTGAAATGAAGAAGCCCAGAGGTTGGAAAAAGAAGCTGCAGAAAGGCTTCATTCAGAAGAAGAAAGAAAAGCTGCTCAGGAAGCAATAGAGAAAGTAGAGGAAGCAGCTAGAAAAGAAACAGAGGAAGCAAAGAGAAATATTGATGAGGAGCTCCATAAGCAAGAAGCTGAAAGAATAAAGTTGACACAGCAGTCATCTTCTGAAACAGCAGCAAGGCAGACTCAGGAGGTGGAAAACCCTGAGGTGCAGACCCCTCAAGTACCTGCTACCAGCATACCCAGGGTCTCCACGCTCAAGCTGGTCCCTTTTGTGCAGGAAAAGGGAAAGGAGATCCCTGATTTCAACACTGTGTTTTATGATAGAGCAAGAAAAAGAATAATCAAGAGGACAGAAAGGAAAGTTGAAGCGGGATATCTACCAGGAAAGATGATAACGGATATGGCGGTGATGCTAGGAACAGACCAGGATCCTAGGTTCACACTGAGAGCCGGGGCTGCAATGATCGATGCCTCAGACGATAACATAAACAAGGTGATGATAGAACTGGAGTCATCTAAGAAGACCTCTTCTCAGCTAAAAGATACCTTAAAGAAACAGAGAGAGGAAGGAAACAGGTTGAAGCGGAAATTTGAACACTTACAGAGGGAGATGAAGACTGCTGAGGCTAAGTTGCAGATCCTACATGAAGAGAGACAGGCTCAGGAGACTACACAATAAATGCTTGAGCAAGTGAAAGCAGAAGATCAAGAGTTGAAGAAGGAGAAGGAGCAGTTACTGGCAAAGGTGGAGGAACTAGAAGACCAGCTGAAGATAGTCCTACAGGAAAATGATATGCACACTCAAGAACTGAGAAAGGAACACCAGGAGCAGATCTCTTCTTTGACCACTTCTTTGGAAGTAGCCAAAGAACAGCAAGTCGATCTTCAGCCTCTCAGGCAGCATGTATTGACCTAGAAAACCAAGATGTTGCAACTGCAGACCGCTGTTGAAAAGGAAAGGTGTAAAGTCCTGCAGATCGATAGCCGACTGGAGGAGATCCTGGAAACTACATCCTTCTTTGTGGATAGGTCCCAGGATGTCCTAGAGGTCCTGACTGTATGAATGGCAAGGTTGGAGAATAACGAGGAAAACCCAGCAGAGCCACTAGCAAAAGACCAGCAGGCCCTTAAACGGGACTATAGACTAGTGGAGTTTGCTATTAATACCACTGAAGACTTCAAGAAGGCAGTGAAGAAAACAAAGGGATTATGCACCGAATTCTTCACAAGACTTCTCAATACATTCAACCAGTGCCAGATAAAAGTGGAGGAGAGGCTTGAAGCTTTTCCAGATCACGATGCCTTTGTAGAGCTATTACAGAAGAGATTCCAGGAGGAAGAAGCTAAGGTGCAGGATATCAGAGCCATGGATGATCTGATCTTGAGAAACGAAGTCAATCACCCATCTATCAGTGTACTGCTTCTGGAAGATCAGCTCCATTTGAGTACATCCAGGGTCGAGGCTATCAAGAAACAAGCTGAGAAATTTGAGATAAATATTCAGTTTTTAGAACCTTGTACTTTTGAAGGCATCGCTAAGGAGGCTGCAGCGTGGAGGAAGTTTCTGGACAGTTAAGCGGGGCCCTCCTCATGAGGGATTAATCACTTTTTGTATTTTGTAACTATTTTGTAAGGATTTAATAAAAGTAAAACGTTGGGAGACGAGAGGTTAGGATGCCCAAAGGTCACTTTGGGCAGCCCAACAGTCTGACCCTTTTTGTATAAATGTAAAAGACTTAGAAGAAAGGAGAGGACTTTTTCCCAGTGAGACTGGTGAATACATATTGTAAGAAGAACTATTTCCTTTTGGAATAGAAAATTACAGTTTTCCTGTTGGAGAAAGCTTAGTGGAATATTCAAATGTTGTGCAATGGATTTGTTCAAGAGGAACTATTTCATTTTTAGATTTATGTCCATTAACTGTGAGACCGTTCTAACTCATCGAACCTATGTTCTTATATGAATGTTTTTCGGTTCATTTTATGAAGATTTCCACTATGAGTAATGTATGCTACTTATGAAACAGTTGGCTATCCGATTGTTGAATTATCTCTAATCTTTCATGTGTTGTAGATAAAATGTCAGCTACCTGTAATTTTTGTTTATAATACATGAATAATACACATTACTCATAAATTAAATCATATTCTGGCTCCCCGGGCATAGATGCATATATAGGTAGTTAGATGGATAGTTATTTGATTTGCATTTCCGCATATGTGATTTAGATGCCTGTGAGCCTAAGATGAGAGGTAAGAACCTGCGCATCACATTGTGTAGTTCTGTGCATCTTTATCACTCTTCATTGTTAATTAGGCATTTTCATTTTCATACTTTAAGTCAAAATACAAAAAACTCGGTGGACCAGGCCGCAACCGGTAAAACCCTTGTTTTGTTACTTGACCTACGGTAGCCGAACCGCAAACCGGACGGATTCCCTATACCAAACAGTCAAAGGGCTAGTTGGGAACATTGATTGGGGAGAATCCCTTACTGTTGTCTCCTGCGAATTTCCAGGCCCCAACACAATTGGCGCTAGAAGGAGGGCTGCCAATGCATGGCTGGCCGTGGAAAATTGTTTTCCTAAGACTACCTTACCAGCAGATATTTGAAGCTTGTGACCTGACCCAATTACTCACAGATTTCGGTTATACCTTTGAAGTAAGAATACATTTTCTCATCTTGCGTGGTTCTTTGTTCAGAATCCTGTTCTTGTAGCCGTGCCTATGGCTGGAATCAATGTAAATCAGGCCAACCCATTACCAGCATGGAGAGCAAGGTCTCCTTTGAACCTCACACTGCCTTTGCATAACCTGCCTCCAGCCTTTGACAAGTTGTTGCCTAAGTTTGACCCCGAAGAAAGGATTGCTGTAGACGAACACGTGCAAAGTTTTTATCTAGCATTAGAAGGGCTAAGGGCTGGGGAATATGAAGATGTGGTATGTAGACTATTCCCTCACACCCTGAAAAGAAAAACAACATCTTGGTATTTCAGTTTGCCCGCAAACTCTATTCCTGATTGGGACACTTTTGAAAGGGTTTTCAGAAGTAAATATACAACCTAGAAAACTCATGCCTCCTTGATGAAAGGTCTTGGCTTGTTAAGAAAAGAGAAAAATGAAAAGGTATGTAAGTTCACTCAAAGATTTTCATTATACATAAAGAATTTTTCTGAAGCTGACCAACCCTCAGACAAGGTCTTGATTTAGTATTATACATCTGCCCTAGGACCTGAGTTGGATATGTTCACTAAAATGAAAGCCAAGCCTACATTGGTAGAGACTTATGAAGAGGGAGGAAGGGTAGAAGCTGAAATGGAAAGTGTAGAAGATTACCTTGACCTACCTAAAGAGAATACTGTTGGGAGAAGAGCTTTACTACTGTCTAAACCGAAAGAGGACCAATCACATGACTATCAGGGAATGATGAAAACGATGTAGAAGCTTTCCAACCGGATAATAGATCCGGAGAAAGAGAGGGACATTCAGAAAACTTATAAACCCCATTACCTGAAAAGAGAGGATAACAACCAATGGAAAATCCCTTCCCCAAAGTTAGCCTCAATAAATATAACATAAATAGGGGGAGATAACTTCTGTACGTTTTACCAGCAACCCCACTCTGAGAAGAAGTGCCCTCAATGGTTGAATTCAATGTCTTTGGTAATGAATAATTTGCTGAACCCTAAATTGACTGAAGACAGTGGTGAAAAAGGAAGAAAAGAACAGACCATAGAGAAGCAAGATGATGATACAATGTTCTTATGGAATGGGGCTTCACTGTTTAACACAGAAGAAAATGCTCTCAAGTCTCAATGTATGCCTACATCCACAAAAGATAAGAACTTAGCAATTAAGGACAGTGCAATACTTCTAAAGGTTAAAGAATTGCAAGAGAAATTCAAGAGGCAGGTAGATGTGAATGATCGAAATGATATGCCTGAAGCCATCACTTGCAAACAGGAAACAGAGCCATTTGTTGAACCTGCCAAACCTGTGGAAGATGATGAGGAAAGAAAAGATGACAAACTTAAAGAGGAGATGCCTACAAAAAAATCAACCCGTGGAAGAAAAGATCGAATTGATTAAGACAAAGAAAACCAGCACTCCACCTTTTCTTGTGACTCTCGAAATTTTGAATCATAAGGTACATAATTATTTGGTGGACTCTGGGTCATCGATGAATGTTATGCCTCTGGCAGTTTGCAAAAAGCTTAATGGGAAGCTAAAACCTACTATTTGGGACGTCACTCAACTAGACAAGTCTAGTGTCAAGGTAGTAGGGGAGATGGAAAATGTTCTGATTCGATTGTCTGCAAATGAAAGGATATGTCATTACATTGATATTGTAGTAGCAGACATACCTGATGGCTATGGAATGATCCTGAACCGAGATTGGATAGGAAGACTGAATGGGTACTTCGCTTCATATTGGTCACACTTGTGGTTACCTCAGAAGGGCAGCCCAAACCTAATTAAGATATTAAGAGAGCCTTATATGAAGCACAATGTCACTAAGCTAGGAGAGGGAAATGAATCTGCTGAGTATGTCCTTGGAAATTATCTGATTGAGCTTGCATTAATACATCTTAATTCAAGAAAGGCTAGTTATGTAACTAACACTCAGCCTGAGCTCCTTCAACTTCCTCAGGCTATAAGAAATGATTATAGAATAGTAGACATGTGTTCAGTTTCAAAAAGATCACAGCTAGATCATGGTTAAACGACTCATTTTCTATTATTTAGCCCATCCTTTAGCTCCTCATGATGAAAGATTTTCAGGGGTGGGAAATAATTTTCTTTTCTTTTTGCTTTATACATAAATAAATTGTTTTTTGGTTCTTTAATGCTTTGATGCTTTTTCTTTTGATTATTTGATTTGTTGTTGTTTTCCTTTATTGCTTTGCTATCATTTCTTTTGATTTTGAATAAAGAGGCAAACTTTTGGTTGCAATGGAAACATCAAGTTTCTTTATTAACTGAAATCTTGAGCAGAAGATTGTGCTTTAAAAAGTATAGAATGTCTTCTAGTAGTAGTATTCCTAACTGGCAAAGCATTCATTGAAGTCTTACTTAACCCCTGTAAATAACTCGGAAGTAAAAGAGGTCTGGAATACTATTTAGAGGCTCCATCCATTTCACATCTTAAATATCCAAGGGGGTGACAGCGAAAGACCCACAGAAAGGAAGCAGAGTAAAACAATATGTCATGTATAAATGATCCCATGTCATATATTCAGAAAAGCTAACAAAACAAAAAAAAGCTATCAAGAGTCAAAACTCCGTGAAGAAAAACAATACATATCAAAGCAAAGTATCAAAACATGAAGTACTGAATGGCCACAAGATCCTCTCCATCTGTGAACTAAAATATGAAGTACATTGTTCACACAAAAGGACACTATGGGATAGAGGATCCTGAATTAAAATTCAGTAAGAAAGGCCTGCAGGAGGACTCATATCAAAAGAACTAAAGTTCAAAGGGCACAAAACTGCAGTTGGCATGGGAATGAGGAACAAAAGGATAATACTATTTACCCTCAGTTACAATCCTGTGGTGTCCAAGCTGTAAACTACCTGAGGACACGCAAAATAAATCTCACTTAGTTGGCCTCAAAAGAGTTATTCAGAATTGCAAGACTTCTGATGTTACCATCTCCCAAAAGAATGGACTTCTTTAAATAATTTAGATGCATTATTTGGCTTGCTTAGGAATACAAGTGCCTAGAAGATTTCATTTTATTCAGAACAGTCTTACATTGGGAAGGACTTAATTCAGAGATCTGGGGTTCACCAGTTAGTCGCCAATTGTTGCAGCTGCAACAATTTCCCAAAATTCTAAAAAAATTTAGGACCCTCCTCTACTTTGAATTAGTTTGATTTTCTTCCTTATTTTGGTCTAATGACTTTTTGAACGTTTTCCAACGTTTGGGTTTCTCTATTACTTGATATGATGTTTTCCCTAATGCTTGAAGTAATCCCATGCATAATCAAGCTCATCGCTGCCTTTTGAATACCTTTGAAGCCGCTCTGAATCGGAAGTCTGTTTAATTGACTTTCCCGTCGTTGCGGAGGCTTTTTCCTTTTCTTTTTTCATCGTTGTCGATGACTTTTGGTTTTACATTGGAAGGTGTGATTATTTCCTTGTCCACCGTTGCAGACGAATCCTTGCATTTGGTTTCCACCGTTGCGGACGGTTTCTCCCTTTCTTCCCGATTCATGTGATTCGGATGCTTTTGGCTTTGTATTGGAGCCTTTTGCCATCGTTCTCTCCACCATTGCAGATGGGGTTGAGCTTTGAGGTATCAATGTTGCGGACGAGAAAGGCGTTAGGATTTCGACGTATAGTCATTTGGTTTCCAACTTGAACTTTATGGACAGTTTATGTTATGAGTTTCCACCATCGCGGAAGATTTTAAGCTTTCGGCTTCCGACCCAAAAGGCCTTCTATGTCCAATGTTCTAACTTGTCTTTCTGCCATGCGGGTCTTTGCGGCTGGGCCTACGATTTTCCCATCCGCCGTTGCGGAAGGGAGATTACTCCCGGCCTCCGATGCAAAAGCTCGTCGATGTCCGATACTTTCTCCTCGCGTGTGTGAGCAAATATATATATACGGGGACCAGCAAGCAAAGGCTGAAGAAGAAGCCAAAAAGTGAAATGAAGAAGCCCAGAGGTTGGAAAAAGAAGCTGCAGAAAGGCTTCATTCAGAAGAAGAAAGAAAAGCTGCTCAGGAAGCAATAGAGAAAGTAGAGGAAGCAGCTAGAAAAGAAATAGAGGAAGCAAAGAGAAAGCTTGATGAGGAGCTCCACAAGCAAGAAGCTGAAAGAATAAAGTTGACACAGCAGTCAGCTTTTGAAACAGCAGTCAGCTTTTGACTCAGGAGGTGGAAAAACCCGAGGTGCAGACCCCTCAAGTACCTTCTACCAGCATACCTAGGGTTTCCACGCTCAAGCTGGTCCCTTTTGTGCAGGAAAAGGGAAAGGAGATCCCTGATTTCAACACTGTGTTTTATGATAGAGAAACGAAAAGAATAATCAAGAGGACAGAAAGGAAAGTTGAAGCGGGAGATCTACCAGGAAAGATGATAACGGATACGGCGGTGTTTCTAGGAATAGACCAAGATCCTAGGTTCACACTGAGAGCCGGGGCTGCAATGATCGATGCCTCAAAATATAACATAAACAAGGTGATGATCGAACTGGAGTAATCTAAGAAGACCTCTGCTCAGCTAAAAGATACCTTAAAGAAAGAGAGAGAGGAAGGAAATAGGTTGAAGCAGAAATTTGAACACTTACAAAGGGAGATGAAGACTGTTGAGGCTGAGTTGCAGATCCTACATGAAGAGAGACAGGCTCAGGAGACTACACAAGAACGCCTTGAGCAAGTTCAAGTAGAAGATCAAGAGTTGAAGAAGGAGAAGGAGCAGTTACTGGCAAAGGTGGAGGACCTAGAAGACCAGCTGAAGATCCTCCTACAGGAAAATGATATGCACACTCAAGAACTGAGAAAGGAACACCAGGAGCAGATCTCTTCTTTGACCACTACTTTGGAAGTAGCCAGAGAACAACAAGTCGATCTTCAGCCTCTCGGGCAGCATGTATTGACCCAGAAAACCAAGATGTTGCAGCTGCAGACCGCTGTTGAAAAGGAAAGGTGTAAAGTCCTGCAGATCGACGGCCGACTGGAGGAGATCCTAGAAACTGCATCCTTCTTTGTGGACAGGTCCGAGGACGTCCTAGAGGTCCTGACTGTACGAATGGAAAGGTTGGAGAATAACGAGGAAAACTGAGAAGAGCTACCGGCAAAAGACCAGCAGGCCCTCAAACGAGACTATAGCCTAGTGGAGTTTGTTATTAATACCACTGAAGACTTCAAGAAGGCAGTGAAGAAAACAAAGGGATTATGCACCAAATTCTTCAGAAGACTTCTCAATACATTCAACCGGTGCCAGATAAAAGCGGAGGAGAGGCTTGAAGCTTTTCCAGATCACGATGCCTTTGTAGAGCTATTACAGAAGAGATTCCAGGAGGAAGAAGCTAAGGTGCAGGATATCAGAGCCATGGATGATCTGATCTTGAGAAACCAAGTCGATCACCCAGCTATCAGTATACTGCTTCTGGAAGATCAGCTCTGTTTGAGTACGTCCAGGGTCGAGGCTATCAAGAAACAAGCTGAGAAATTTGAGATAAATATTTGGTTTTTATAACCTTGTACTTTTGAAGGCATCGCTAAGGAGGCTGCAGCGTGGAGGAAGTTTCTGGATAGTCAAGAGGGGCCCTCCTCGTGAGGGATTAATCACTTTTTGTATTTTGTAACTATTTTGTAAGGATTTAATAAAAGTAAAACGTTGGGAGACGAGAGGTTGGGAAGCCCAAAGGTCACTTTGGGCAGCCCAACAGTCTGACCCTTTTTGTATAAATGTAAAAGACTTAGAAGAAAGGAGAGGACTTTTTCCCAGTGAGACTGTTGAATACATATTGTAAGAAGAACTATTTCCTTTTGCAATAGAAAATTACAGTTTTCCTGTTGGAGAAAGCTTAGTGGAATATTCAAATGTTGTGCAATGGATTTGTTGAAGAGGAACTATTTTGTTTTCAGCTTTATGTCCATTAACTATGAGACCGTTCTAACTCATCGAACCTATGTTCTTATATGAATGTTTTCCGGTTCATTTTATGAAGATTTCCACTATGAGTAATGTATGCTACTTATGAAACAGTTGGCTATCCGATTGTTGAATTATCTCTAATCTTTCATGTGTTGTAGATAAAATGTCAGCTACCTGTAATTTCTGTTTATAGTACATGAATAATACACATTACACATAAAGTAAATCATATTCTGGCTCCCCAGGGATAGATGCATATGTAGGTAGTTAGATGTATAGTTATTTGATTTGCATTTCCGCATATGTGATTTAGATTCTTGTGAGCCTAAGACGAGAGGTAAGAACCTGCGCATCACATTGTGTAGTTCTGTGCATCTTTATCACTCTTCATTGTTAATTAGGAATTTGAATTTTCATACTTTAAGTCAAAATACAAAAAACTCAGTGGACCGGGCCACAACCGGTAAAACCCGTGTTTTGTTACTTGACCTACGGTAGCCGGACCGAAAACCGGACGGATTCCCTATACCAAACAGTTAACGGGCTAGTTGGGAACGTTGATTGGGGAGAATCCCTTACTATTGTCGCCTGCGAATTTCCAGGCCCCAACAGTTCCTCAGTGGGTTTCTCTAGAGGGATTTCTGAAAAAATATCAGCATTGCAACACACTTGAAAATACCTCAAATATTTAATATTTTCAGCTATGGTGACATGAGGAGAGTCTTCAACAATGTGTTCCATCATGGGCTCCTCCTAAAGCTCTTCAATAGGATCATCCTGAGTGTCATCATCTACAATGGAAGTCATAGGCTCCTTTATCTCATTTAGGTAGGTGAGGGTCCTTTCTACAACCGTCATCATATCTCCCTCACCATCATGCCACCTCTCAAAAAACATAGCACACAAATCTCTATGGGAGGTAATGCATTTATCAGGAAGACCACAGAGCCATGTCCAAGCCTTATTTTTCAAAGTATGAGCAAATATTCGCATCACATTATCCCTATGAAGTATGTTGAGTTTTGTCACAAATGCAAAACCAAATATGATGTGACAAACAGCTGAATCACCATTTCCATAAAAGGCCGGAGCCTGGGAATATCTTTCATCCTGGAGATATGGTTCATAGTTAGGAAAACCAGGGATGCCTGAGAAATCTATGGAAGGATATGCATTAGAAATTAGAGGACCATAATCTTCATCATCCATAATGGCCTATCAGTAGCATATATCAACCATGTATTTTGTACTGAAGCGGAGTTGTCGATTAATGAGCATTTTAAGGTTTTACTATGTTGTATGAGCTCATGTACACACAAAATGTCTCAACAAATTTATGAGAAAGAAGGATTTTATCCCTTCAATAGAGTCACCATGTGAAAAAGAAAAATAAGCATTTATAAATCTTTTCACAAAAAATATTTTTTTCTTTTCTTTGAAAAAATAAAAACTAAACAAAAGGTCAGTGGAGTCACCAGATGGAAATTAAAGATCTACTCTAAGCATTCATCGAGAAAAGAAAAAACAAAAAGGAAGAAAACAAAATTCGTACTCGGGAATAAAAATATTTATCCCTGGCAATGGCGCCAAAAAGTGTTACCGCCTTTCACACACCTAGGTTACGTGGCAGAAATCTTCAAGCCACTCAGTGTGTCCCTGGGGGCAAGTCTCGAGTCAAGGCTATCACCTTGTTCTTGACTCCTCCAATTTAGGCTCAACTCCTAATGAAGCCAAGGGGGGTAGACCCTATTAAGTTACAAAGGATAATTACTTAGTGTGATGGTGTTATAATTATTAAGTTGTTTAGGAGCTTTGAAATTAACCAGTGGAAACAAAAGATAACAAGATGCAAGATTTAAAGCATATAGGCATAGAAATGACACTCAATATATATATATAATTGAAAGAAATAAATCACCAGTGCCTTAAATGGAGTCAAAAGAGAAAATAATGTGTTTGCATGCGCTTGAAATAATGTTTTGCAAATGTCTCTTGGTAGATTTTAAATTAATGTGGAATGTAAATGAATTAAATTGGGTGGAAAGGGGACTCTAGATATACCCGAGGGGTACTTGGAGTATGTCCAAAAGTGAACTTTCACGGCTACCCGAAAGGTGTATGTGGGCTGGAATGGAGTCTTGGAGACTATTTTTCATAATGCACCTGTCAGGGTTTGACAGAGATCAGCGCCTCGAGGTCACTTTCCAGTTGTTCCCACTCCTTTGGGTATTTTGCCACCGCTTACAGTTTGTTCTAGGCGTTGGATTTTCGCCTGATGGTTTGTCAATTTGGGAGATGAATACTAATTAATATAGTCACTCAAGTGGTTTTGATGTAGCTTGACTGATCGAATGAACCGCAGCCAAGTGCAGAGCATACACACTGGAGTCTTCGTTGTTTTTAGTAAATTTTAAAATAGATGTTCTTGTTTAAAAGAAAACCCTCCAGGAACCTCTTTCGATCCAAGTGGATCTCAATCAAGGAATAAAGGAGGGCTTAATTTTATTATTACTAATGAAACAATTGATGAAAAAGGAATCAAAGATACACAACGTCAGTTTTCTAATTAGTCCTACCACGCATCTCTTTCCCCTTGCGAGTCAATTGGGAAGTCATGGGGTAAGTAGTATGATTACTTTTGAAATTAAAATATGGAATGATGCAAAATTATATCAAATTATACAATCCTGCATTTCAGTACTAAACTGGAGCAGAAAAAGGGAAAAATGCAAAAAAGTGAAACGGACGCAGATCCCCCCTGGGGGGATGGGGAGTGGGCTCGAAAGAGCCTACTCAAAAAATATTTTATTTTATTATTATTGGTTACAATATCATCAAACTGAAATATCATAAACCTCTTGGTCCTTATACGGGATGAAACCAAGATCTTACAACTTTCCAAAATTTTGAGATTTCAGTGAAAGGGGAGCCCCCTGGGGGGATTTGAACGCTCCTGAGGCCACTTTCGAACAGAATCTTATTTTATTTTATGTTACACCTGATAAATACCAGCAATCATGTTATAATAAAATATTCCCAAAATCACTTTAAGAGTACCTTTGGGTCAGCCTACCTTAACTCAAAAAAGACTAAGTTAAAACTAATTGAACACGTGAAAAAGGAACCAAGGAAAGCAAGATTTCCTTGGGATCTTGGATTTCTGTTTGTGTAGCCAATGAAATATGCACTGATTTATGGATTTAATCTTTTTAAAACATAAAAAAAAATCTAGAGCATGCAACCTACTGATTTTCCTTAACTTGCCATGCAAAATGGACGATTTCCTTATGCTAGATCTAGAATGCTTAATGATACTTTTCAGAATTGAGATCTAGACTATGAGATTTGAAGTAGCATATCTATGTAAATTTTAATTTGATATAACGGATCCAAATGATAACAAAGCTTTCAAACACAGTAACCCAGTAAAAAAAATTGATTTTTTGAAGGAGAAAGAGAGAGAAAGAGTGCTGGAAGCCTGGGAATGTTGGGATTTGGAGTCTAATTTGGTGGAACACCGAGGGACTATGTCATTCAGAATATCTTGAAGATGAGGAAGATGCAAACCAGCTCAACCTCTTCTACAAGCGAGATCACCTGCAACTTAGAAATCCTTGCACAAACAAATGGTTAAAACATAGGTGTTGCTGGAAGAGATAATTGGAAAGCATGCAATTAAACTTAAAATACATACAAATCCAGTAGATATGAAACAAGCAGCAGTAAGAGCATAAATAAAACTAGAATAAACTTTTACCCTAACAGGATGGGGCTCTCCCTTCAAGGCCAACAATTAACCAGCAAAAGGAATGATAAATAACACAGATTATACCTCATAAGCATTTGACAATCACCATCTACACATGAAGAGCATTACACCATAGATATGTCTAGATCACCTCCTTCAGTCAAGGATTTGTCAGATCCAGTCAATCTGGTTCAGATCTGACTGATTTCAATCAAATTGGTTGAGAATCCACTGATCTAGGATTTTGGATTTGCTCCATTATTCATCAATTTATTAATTAAAATAATCAATAATTGATTTTTTGGGGTTTTCTGACATGAGTGATGGAAAATCACTCAAAAACTGAAAAACGTGGGTCCATGGGTTTACATGGCGCTCTTAGCTTAAAAATGAGCACCTACATGACTGAAACTAATTATTTGGCCCACTTTTATTACAAACCAATTTTTTCAATTAAACTATTAAAAAATAGCCTAAGTTTTGGAAAAATTAAATTTTAATAAAAAACACTAAAAAAATTAAAAAATTAAAAAAGTTGAAAAAACCTAGGGGGACTTAGATATGTTCATGTGACTCGACCATGATGCCTAGCATGTTTATACATTGACACATAGACTCTAATAACCTCAATGGGCCTAAATGCCAAGCCAACCACCCCAACTTTGGAGGTATGGAGTGAAAAACTTAGAAATTATCAGTCGTTTATTCAACAGCCAATAATAACCAAGGGAAAAAACACCCTGGGCTGATCGTATTGACAAATAAAGTCTAAGAGACCGAGTCTTTTACAGACACTGTCATGCTAGAACATTTATTACAACTCCCCCAAGGGGGTATGAACATGTGATATAGTACAACAAAGTTTCCTAGAAACAAGACTAAAGGTCTTCTGAAGTCTGAACAAGTTATACTTGTCTGGTTCACCAGGCTCACTTGATAAAAAACCACTAAGTACAACTTAGGTGGTAACACATGCCAAGATTAATGAGTTTTTCAAATCCCATGTTTAATGGATTTTAATTTTAAGTGACATTTAAAATAAGTTTATTCCATTAAACACTTTATAATAATTTTCTTTTATGAATATTTTTATATTAAACAAATTATTTTTTTAAAGGGATTAGTATGTGTTCAGATAATAGTAATTTGTTTTAATATTTTAGTTTTTTTTCTTCAGATATTTATTTGTTTAAATTTTAAAACAATGTCAAAAAGTTCATTATCAACCCATGGTTTCTACACATATATGTCACGAGATCAGCAAGAACAAGAAGACGAAGGTAAGTCGACTTTCCAAAAGAGTAAGTCATAGAATCGATAAGAAGCATGCTCTAGTACATTATCAATATTATTGCAGAACTTAGCACCACAAGAAGTGCATAACAAGTACCAGAATGCTTACCATTTGCACAATATTACATTTAATACATAAAAAATAATATATTAGGATTATTTTACGTTTATGAGCTATAACCAATAAATAATGTAAAATATAATCATTTTAAAGGTAGATGTACCCAATTGCGGGTTAATGAGCTATGAAATTACTGAAAAATAAAGTCATGAAAAAGGACAATTTTGGAGCCCATCAATGATAAACTATGTGGTGGACACTACATAGCCAAGAGGATATCATACAAAGTTCTACAAACTGGATGTCATTGGACAACATTACACTAGAATATTGCAACATCTTATGTTTCAAGGTGTGATGATTGCCAGAGAATTGGAAAACGAACACAAAGAGATGGAACTCTTCTCCATCCCTAAGTGACCATAAAATATTTTGAGAAATGGGGAATGAAATTCATTGGGTGTATTGACCCCACATAAAACTTGAAACATTATAAATTAGTTTGCAATGAATATCTAACAGATTGAGTGGAAGTAAAGGCATTAAGTATTGCAAATGAAGATTCATTAGTGAAATTCCTAAAAAAAGGTATCTTTACATTATTTAAATCACCTAGAGAACTTGTTACTGGCAAAGATACCCCGGATACATCAAATATGATATAATACAAATTAAGAGTTATGAAGGTGAAGCAAAAAAAATCAACATATTTTAATCCATAGGAAAATGGACAAGTAGAAGCAACCAACAGAGAGATAGAGAAGATATATTTAACAAAAATAGTACAAATCCATAAAAGAGATTGGGAAAAAAGACTTCATGAAGTTGCATGGGAATACAACACCACATGGAAAACAACCATAGAGATAACACCTTATGAGTTGGTTCATGGAAAGATAATCATGTTTCCTATTGAGTTTGAGCTCAAAAACATTGATAACATCAGTACGAGTTGACATGGACCTATCAACAACACAAAATGCAGTATTATTTCAACTCATCTGACTACATGAACTCAAAAAATAAGACTTACATTACATAGAAGTAATCCAACATCAAAGGAATATATGGCATGATAAATTCATAAATACGAAGGGGTTCAAGGAAGGAGATTTGGGCCTACTCTATGATTCAAGGTTCAAAGGTTTTAAAGGAAATTTAAGGATAGATTGTTGGGACCCTATCATATTGACATCATATATGACAATGGATCAGTCATAATATAAACCATAGATGAAAATCAGGTGCGAATGTTGGTAACTAGCCATAGATTGAAACTTTATAAGAATCCTCTCACTACAACATAATTCACTGAGGCATTGGAGACAATAGAACTACATCTCATAACACAACAACAAATCCCAATGTTGACTTCAATCATATTGAAAGTTAGATATATATATATATAAGGAAAAAGGAAAAAAGGAAAAAAAATCTCAGATGAAAAAATATCATTAAGCGTCTAAGACAGGTTGGAAAATTGAAAATCTCATAAAAGGTGATCTATCATCCTATAAAAACAATAAATTATGAAGATAAAACTTCTTCTTAGGATCTTGAGATAGATTGGCGATTGAAAACCTGCAACAAGGAAATCGCCAATATGAAGGAAATAAAAAAAAATTACTAAAATTGATGCATTACAGAACACTCTAAACAAAGTGATCAATCAGGCACTCCAATCTCAACGATTCCATAATATATAGAATATTGCCGAAAAAAAATTACCTCTAAGTTTTCTACAAATTGTAATGTCCCTACAACCTGTTGTATATTCCAGGCACTAGTACATGTGCACATTTTTCCCACAGAAAATCGTTGCTATTGCAACACTTGTTCATTTCTATAGCGACAAATATGACCCATTTTTTTTGTGGAAAAAGTTTCGTCGTTGTAGCAACACTTTCCATAGTTCATCTCTATAGCGACAGAGAAGACATGAAACATGGTTTGTTTAAAAAATCAAATTGTGTCGCTATAGCGACACTTCCCCGTCGCTATAGCAACAATTATATCATTGCTATAACAACACTTGGTTAACTCTATAGCGATGGAGTTTCATGTTTAAAATAAATGTTTACCACCTATACTCTGTCTCTGTAGCGACGAGGTTTCGTCGCTTTAGCAATGAAAATGCCTTTCACATTTCGACGAACTTGCTATACTAGCGACATAAATTTCCATCGCTAGTGTAGCAAGTCCGTCAGAACGTTAAAGGCATTTTTGTCTCTCTAGCGATGAGGTGTCTTCACTGTAGCGACGGAAAGGACTTTGACATTCCGACGAAATTGCTACACTAGTGACGAAAATTGTGTAGCAAGTCTGTCGAAACGTTAAAGGCCTTTTCGTCTCTCTAGCGACGAGGTGTCTTCACTGTAGTGACAGAAAGTACTTTGACGTTCCGACAGACTTGCTACACTAGTGACATAAATTTCCATCACTAGTGTAGCAAGTCCGTTGGAACGTCAAAGTCCTTTCCGTTGCTACAGCGAAGACACCTCGTCGCTAGAGAGACAAAAAGGCCTTTAACGTTGGAACGTGAGAGGTATTTTCGTCGCTATAGCGACGGAGATGTCAATTTAAAAAAAAATGATGTTATACCAACCAATGCATTTGTTCAAAAATATGACATGACCATGGTTTCTCTGCCACAAATATGTTGACACTTGTTAATCTTAAAATTTCAGGTTCTAGTTAGTAACTAGGGTGAATTCACTCACAGTTCTTCAATTGGAGTTTCTTGAAAAAGATTATGTGTATGTCTCTGAACTTTCACAAGCCCGTGTGTAATATAATTGTTCATGATTTCCTACAACTAACATACAATGCAACACTACTTCCATAGTGAATCAATGTTTGGTACAGAAATACCTTGCTACAACATAGGACCGAGCAAATTCAATCAAACTTTGGAAAAGGTCTCTGCCATAGACCACCAAATTTTGTACAAAATGATAGTAAGTATAACCCCATAAATTCATCTTACAAATGTATGGTATTCATAAAACATTCCATTAAATTGTTCCTAGACTATTTGTAATTTTTTTTTGCAAGTTAGATGGTTATTGGAGAACTCAGACTCTGAAGCGATCATTTCATAACTATGACATATGGCTGGATATTTTCTATTGTTCATGTGAAAGAAACTGCTATAGTCAAAAGGTATTCTTTCTCACACAACATTCATTTGAAAATAATCATTTCATCATCAAATAAATGAAAATCACAACACCAAATAGCCAAAGCTTCAAATCATAGAACAACTGTTTGATTTTTATAATAAGACTGGGAATTGCACTATTGCCAAGACTCTCCATTCAAGGCTACCTATGCTACCATCATTGTACTAGGTTAGCTGCAAAAAACATGGATTTAGAACAGTTGGGAATACATATAAAAGTTGCACATACCCTTCTATTGTCTTGATTAATCCAAGAATCAATATCATTTTAAACAATTCATTTTGACATGGTTATGACAAACTTGCATGAACATAACAAGAGATTGCACATTGTATTTTTAGTGTCAATTAATTTTGTAGCATTTATGGGCATGGAAAGCAGCATTTCTTACACTTTAAGGGTGATCTGATGGATGACAACAACCCAAAATCCATTCTCTATATGATTGGAGGCCTAAAAAGAGGAATATCCAGTCTTCTTTCTAGCCAATCTACAAGGGGCCAACAACCAATGGCCATTCCTATATTTCATGAAATAGAGAATGTATCAACAAAAATTAAATATGATAATGAAGAGGGAAAGTGACAAAAGGATGCACTAGATCAACTACACACTATGTTATAAAGATCTAGTAACTCATTCCATGTTTACAAGTTGAAGGGCATATTTCAAAGAATACAATTGGCCTCTAAATATAACTATTTTGTCACTTTTTAATTGGTATAAAAGAGATATGTTTTACTGCAAACTAAAACAAATTAGGTAAAAACATTAAAAATCTTATATTCGGTTTCACTATAGTTGTAGTTACAAGATTATTCTCAGATTGACTGTATTTGTAAGCCGCTACAAAAGATACTCAAATGCTTTAATTTAACAACATTTAAACTAAATAATTGACTGACCTCCTTGTCCATCCAAATGTTTTGGTGTAGTGTGGCAAAGCTCGAGTACTAATTAGTTGGAATTGGCCATTGGGAAACTATTTTTCCTTGAATCTAGCTATTGTAATTCGATATAATTAGTTTACATACAACTATAAACACTTAACAGTCTCAACCGGTGATAAACCTCAAATCATGTTAAAGAAATCAACTCGATGGTCGTAAATAAAGGGAGCTAGATAAGAAAATATCCTAAAGGAAACTTGGCATATAGATCCTCTCTTAGGATGAGACATCCATTACTTTATGATGCAAAAGATTAGAACATCAATTGATTATATCAAGTTTCATTTAAATGACAATGCAATATGCTCTGCACCAATGCCAAAATGTGTTTAGAAAAAAAAAATCCTCTTTTTACGTGAAAACATGTAGCAACCCTTCTCTCAAGCTAGGAGCTGACTGATCATTTCTAGTAGGCTTGGCCCTCTTGTTGCAAATACTTCTTACATATTCACCTTGTGGAAAGTACGGGGATTCAACCATTCGTCTTGTGTGTTTAGGGTTCCGGTCATCATCTTCATCATTACTTCCCTCATGTTCATCATGTTCATCAAAAGAACCAACGATAGCACTAGGAAGTCTCTCATTCTAAAGAGATGAGCTCAGATCTGCAGAGTCACCAAGAACAATAGATGATTCATCTATAGATGCCATAGAAACAACTGAGCTTTGAGGTCATAAATAAGACCAAAACTGATTTTGAAGCTAATATACAGTAAAATCATGCTTCAGACTTGTTGGGAAACTTAATGCTCCATGCTTCAGAAGCAACCACATTTCCTCGTCTAGAATTTTGTTGAGGTTCCTTGCTCTTATTCTCAACTAACTCCATCACTTCCCCAGATGAAATATTAGAGTTACCAAAGGTATTTAGAAATATCTTGTTCTCACAATGAAATGAGACATTCATGCATTCTCTCTTACAAGGCCTTGTCCAACTCCTTGTAACATTCTCATTTTCTTCTAGAGACATCCCTTTATTTTGTTCTTGTGTAACTTCAACTACTAGCCAAGGATGCTTAATGTGCCTGCTTAAGGCCCAGTACAATTGACCTATGCCATCTCTTCCCATAAATTATCTTCGTACACTGACTTTTGAGAGTTGGGCCTCTAGATTAATGATATTTTCTTGCAAAATATGAATGGCACTCTATATTGGAGATTGTAAATTTGATTCAACATCTTGTATTTCCAGAAATTTAGAGGGATGGAGCAATGCAATAAGTCCTCCCATTGAGGAAGAAATCCGTGTCCACTTGGGGTGTCATGTCCCCTCCCTTCCAGGAGAGAGAGAATGCGACCGTAACTGTTTGCTCTGATTGTTGCAGGAGTGTCTAGCTCGAAGTTCATTGAATTATGTATGTATTTTGATCGATTCCTCATTTTTACAGAGATATATAGGGCCATGAATTCATCTTGCATTCACTCTATTCAATTCTGAGTATAAATTCTCTAACTTCCCAATAGCAGCGAATCGATCCTATCTCTGATCAAGTCGACGAGCTACGAAAAAAGATCTCAGAGGAGATCGAACAGCGGGAAAGGTCACGACGAAAATCGACAATCACAATATGTTCTACATCTGGAGACAAATCAACTGTTGAGAATCAACCCGCAAGAATCAAAAAGCAGAAAGCTTGAGTTTGCAGAATTGGGGAAATATGGAAATTGCGACCCTGCATCTTGCATGCGGAATAGACCATTGCAGATATAATTAGTTGTAGAAATAGATATTGTGAAGCCACATCCCACATCTTGCACATGGTAAGGAGATTAGCGGAAATAGAGAGCGTGAAGCCGCATTCTGCATCCTGCATCCCTCAAGTTGTGCAAACAAGAGTTACAGAAAGAAATCTACGGGGAATAGAATTTACAGAAGGATGTTTCTGCATCCCACATCCTGCATCTTGCAAGTTACGAAAATAAATATTTCGGGTAGGAAATTCAACCTGTTAACAAAAGTCTTGGACAGATTTGATCGTTCAGGCCATCACCAATCTGAGCATTCTAAGTCCCCTAACATAATTTAAAAATGAATTGATAGAAAACATACATATATGCATACAATTGAAATTATGCAGAAGCAATTCATTAATTCAACACATAGGCATGTTCATCATATTTCATTAAGAAAATACAATTGCAGAGATTAACATAGACAATAATACTTATCTTGAAAGAATTTTGTCCCATAACCAGCTACATCGCTGCAATGTTCCACCCAGCCATAGGACAGTAAGCTCATCAATCTCTCAGCAGCATTGCCACCCTTGAGTTGGGCATGATTCCCATAAGGAATAAGGAACACTAGCAAGCTCACACATAGCCAAGAATACAACAAAACTCAGCCAAGCCAACATAGTTGGGTTTATCAAGTTGCAAACAACAAGCCAATATACTGTTGGGTTTATCAAGCTAATCATCCAAGCTAGCTAATAGTTGGGTTTATCAGGCTAAGCCAAGCCAACTAACAGATGGGTTTATCACGCCACACATCCAAGCCATCTCACTGCTGAGTTTATCAGACTCTAGTCAGTCAAGCCAACATTCACATTAAAGACCATCCAAGATAACTAACAAATGGGTTTATCAGGAAGCAAAGGAGCTAGAAAGATTGAATGGCTAAGCTAGTGATATCAACCATTGAGCTATGACCACTTGCACTAGATCGGGCTTGGCTCCTAAAAAATATACACACCAAACACAAGGAAGCATCCCCTTCTCTCCTACACATTCCCTTGGGCTATGCCTTCCATTCCATTGTTGTTCAAGGTGTGCATAGAAGAAAACCATCCCCTCTAGATCTATTTGTTAGGTTCCTTCCTACACTAGGTTTATCAAGCTAGTTCAGATCCAATTCCACTATGAACCAGTTTAGACCAAGGAAAAATATGCACACACAACAACCACTATGTCAACACAGAAAAATAGGCTTCCACTCACTCTGTGACAAAGGAGACCATTGCACAACCCAGAACAAAACACGATTCTGCTAGCAGGACAAACACACAATGCGCATGAACATAATGGAATAGAGAATGATCAGAAAATGGACCACAATGTTTCAGTGAGAGCCAGCTGATGGACTGGTCATGCAACATGAGGAAAGAAACTAAAAACGTGAAGGATGGATGATAAAAAAAGTCTTGCACTCCCAAAAACGTGAGGGAAGATGAAAACGTGAATACATGAGGGAATGGGCATACATTTATGGGTGTTTCCTTTTGACACATGGCTTTTCCCCAAAGGCTCAAGGTTAAACATTCACCCCTCCCTGTTCCTAAGGAAATCATGCCCCCATCTCATTATTTGTTGCATTGACATAGCTCATTGTGGATTTTTAATTAAATTGCATACTTATATGATGTCCAAAATTATAATGTTTTTGCTAGCACAAAATACCCTTGGCATTGATTTTAATTGCTGAAACATAAAACGCTAAATCAATGGTGGGGATTTTTCCTTTAGCTCCACTCCATGATTAATTACAATATTTACATCATATCTATTTAATGCAAATGAGGTCAAAACCGAGGTGTTACATTATGCTCCCCCTTCAACAGCACTATCCTCGGTGCTTTACAAAATTGAACAAAAATGCTACGCTGGTACTTCCCTCAGTGCTCTGTAGATTTGAACAAAAATGGATGTGCCAATTTCATGGAATCCTCCACCTCCCATGTAGCCTCTTCAGGATCATAGTGACCCCATTGCACCTTTACCTACCCTATGGCTCGGTTCCGGAGCATTGTGACCTTCCTGTCGAGGATGCGCATTGGCGCGATTTGGAATTCTCCCTTGGGTTCCACCTAAATCACATCCCAATTTATCACATGGTTAGGATCATGTACATATCTCTTAATCAAATAAACATGAAAAACATTATGAGCCCTAGTGCTCACAGGAAATGCAAGTCTATATGAAAATGGCCCTATTATTTCAAGCACTTCAAGCGGCCCACAGTATCTAGGTGACAACTTGGCACAAATTCCAAGCTTCAAGGAACTCTTCTTTGTCCTCACTTTGAGGTAAACATGATCCCCAACACTAAACTCTTCTTTCACCCTATTCTTATCTGCATATCTTTTCTGTTTGTCCTGGGATGCTTTCAAATTCTTCCTAATATTTACAACCTCCTGCTCCATCTCCTTGAGCAATTCTGGACCAAGCACAACCATATTCACTAGATTATCCTAATTCACCAATGTCTTACACCTCCTTCCATACAGATCTTCATATGGACTCATCCCCAAGGATGCTTGTTGTCCATTTTTATATGCAAATTATACCAAGGGTAAATAATATTCCCACTTGGTTGGTTTTCCCATTACATACATGCCAAGCATGTCTTCAAGAACTTGGTTAACTCTCTATGTCTTCCCATCAGTTTGAGGATGGTAGGCAGTGTTGAAATTCAAATTTGTACCAAAATATGTAAACAATCCCTTCCAAAAATTGGAAGTGAACTTGACATCTCTGTAAGAGACTATTGCCTTAGGCAATCCATGCAATTTGAAAATATCCTTCATGAAGATCTTTGCAATGTCATCGGTCTTATGCAAAGACTTAACTGGTATAAGATGTGATTCCTTTGTCAACTTGTCCACCACAACCATGATGGAATCATGTTGTCTCCAAGTCATTGGCAATATTGTAATAAAATCCATGGAAATAACTTCCCATTTCCATTCTAGAACTGGCAAAGGCTGCAACAAACCTCCTGTGTGTTGATGCTCAATCTTCACCTGTTGACATTTCATGCACCATGATATATATTCATACAGGTCCTTTTTAATTCCTGTCCAAAAGTACTGCTTTCTAGCTGTAGCAATTGTCTTTTGATATCTTGGGTGACCAAAATATGGATCTTGATGGATCTCATCCATAACAACCCTCCTCAAATATGCTACATTTGGAATATAAATTATGTTCTTATAAGTAAGGAGTCTATCTTCTTCTAATTTATATCCCTCATAATTCTTTTCAAGCCTTTGTTGCTGCAACTTGTCCTTGACCTATGCATACAATTCATCTTCAGCAGGATGATTAACAATCTGTTGTCTGAAATATGACTGGAAAAAACTAAGAGATGCAACATTCATTTCCTGCACCTTCTTGTTGAGTGCATCGGCTACCTTATTCTCTTTTCCTTTTATGTGTTCGATTTCAAAATCAAACTCACATAAAAACTCTAGCCATCTAGCTTTCCTAGCATCTAGAATAGGTTGATCAAACAAATACTTCCGACCACAATGGTATGTCCTTAGCTCAAATATTCTACCCATCAAGTAATGCATCCACATCTTGAGAGCATGTACTATGGCTGCAAGTTCTAGATCATGCGTGGCATTGTTCTTCTCATGCTCCTTAAACTTTATTGACTCATAAAATTTTACGTGGTTGTCTTGCATAAGAACTCCTCCAAGTCCTTGACCGCATGCATCAGTGCACACCACAAAATATTTCTCTGTGTATTCAACTTTCAATACTGGTGCACTTGTGAGAAGATTCTTCAATTGTTGGAAGCTTTCTTCACACCTAGATTTCCATTCAAACTTTATCCCCTTCCTTTGCAAAGAAGTGATGGAATGTGCAACCTTGGAGAATCCTTCAATGAATCTCCTGTAGTATCCTACAAGTCCCATAAAAGATATTACATCTATCACATTTCTTGGAGTAGGCCAATTCATAATGCCTTCAATCTTGTCAGGGTCCACAGATATACCCTCTTTTGAGATAATGTGACCCAAATATTGAATTCTATCTTTATAGAAGTCACACTTGTTCAACTTTGCATACAACTGATGCTCCCTAAGAAATTGTAATGTCAATATCAGATGGTCTTCATGCTCTTCCTCATTCTTAGAATAAATAAGAATGTCATCAAGGAAAACGAGAACAAACTTGTCCAAATACCTGCTGAAGACACAATTCATAAGGCACATAAATGTAGTTGGTGCATTTGTGAGACCAAATGGTACCACTACAAACTCATAATGTCCTTACCTTATTCTGAAGGCTGCCTTATGAATGTCTTCATCATTGATTCTCACCTAATGGTAGCCAGACCTCAAGTCAATCTTGGAAAATACCTTTTCTCCTCTCATTTGACCAAAGAGGTCATCAATTCTAGGCAAAGGATATTTGTTCTTCACAATGACTTTGTTGAGTTGTCTATAATCAATACACAATCTGAGTGTACCATCTTTATTCTTCACAAATAGAAATGGTGCTCTCCAAGGAGACACACTCGGCCTGATATACTTCTTCTCCAACAACTCTTCCAGTTGCATCTTCAGCTCTAGCATCTCTGGGGCACTCATGTTGTAGGGTGTCTTGGACATCGGTGCTCCTCCTGGAACATTTCAATTGTGAAATCAATGTCTCTCATCCGATGAAGCCCTAGAATCTCATTAGGAAAAACATCCCTGAATTCTTGCAATACATGATAGTCCTATAGCCTAATAGTTTCATTCTCTGTTGCTTCCAAAACATGAGCTGCATACACTCTGCAAATTTTCCTACAACACTTCTTCAGCTGCATTGCTGAAATCTGCCTCACAGAAATCACCTTTGGAATGCCTCTTACAACTCTTGGGTTCCCTTCTCCATCCATGCATTCAAAATTCTTATTGTAAAAGTCAATTTTTACCCTGTGAGATTCTAACCAATCCATTCCAATGAGAACATCATAGGAACTAGTGGTAGAACATTCTGATATACACAAGCGACCAATCCATTCATCACCAATGGGAATTTCTCTACCACTTCACTAACGTTTTTCTTAGTCCTAGTGGCTATCTGAACTAACCACGATTTGCTATGATTTACTTTCTTAAAAGCACAAATATCCACCATTCTAGGAGAATGTAACTGTGAGTAGAACCAGGGTCAATCAAAATAGAAATATATTGCTCAACAATATTACCTACAACTTCAACCACAGTTGACTGGTGATCTTCCTGGCGGTCCTCCAGTGCTCCATAAATCCTAGGGACATCCCTTGCTACTTGACCCACTGTTTCTGCCTCTTGAATGTTGTAAGTTGGCCTTGCATTCTCATTCTCAAGTGTACAATTCCTGCACATGTGGGGTCCTCCGAATTTCCAACATTGGATTGGTTCTTTGTTTTGTTGTGGATCTCTTGGTTTTTCTCCCACCACTCTAGTTGGCTGCTTCTCAACTTGGGATGGTTGCTTCTGCTGATTCCTGAAATTAGAAGGTTTGAAACCTTTCTTCCTTTGTTCAAACTTCTCATTCTTCTTGTCCTTCCATGTCTTATGATAATGAAGTTTTCCTTTACTTTGCTCATAGAAATACTTAGCTTTTCTTATCACTTCTTGTAGAGTTCTAGCTTTATAAAACTCAATTCTGTCTTTGTAAGACTGAGGAAATTCACTCAAGAAACACTGGATTTTTACTTTTTCATCTTTGTTGTACTTGACATACCTCAACAGCTCCAAGAACTTGTTTTCATACTCTTCCATGGTCTGTTGTCCCAATCTCAACTCATGGAACTATTTTATCTTATCATCATATTATCTGTCGAAGAGGTACTTCTGCTTGAAATACATCTAGCACTGTTTCCACACAATATTCCTTTCATTAATCTTCTTCACTTTCCTAAAGTGCTCCCACTATATGGATTCTCTTCGATTCAAGTTGAAGATCGCTACCCTAGCCTTCATATTTTGCGAGTAGTCTTGGACTTGGAAATATTTCCTCATCCCAAGAAGTCAAGCTTCAGCTTCTTGAACATTATTTATCTCATCAGTGAAGGTAGAAGGCCTTGCCTTCTTAAATTCATCTCTGAATAGTTCTAGTAGCGCCTCTTTCTCTTATTCTCGTGAGAAGAAGAACTTGAACCACCAATGGATCCTTCAGATTCAGATGACCCACTAGGAGATCTCTTTCTTCTTCTAGTAGTGCTCTTTACTTCCTTCTGGTCTCACTGTTCGGTCCCCAGAGTTCATCCGCCTCTGAATGTCTGTCAAAATTTGTAGCATGGCTGCATTCAACTGATTATGCTCCTGTAGTGCCTTAAGTAATATTTCATTATCTTCCTTGTGACTTTGCATCTCCACCCTTAGGCTTCTCATGGTGGCTACAAAATCTCGGGGAGTATCTTGAAACCTCCTCCTATTAGAATTTGTCTTAGCATTTCCAATTCTGACGTTTTCCCCCATAGAATATTCCTCGTATTCATTGGGGTTATGTGCATCATCACACATGTCGGTTCTCATGGCTCAGCCAAACCAACTTTACTGAACTACACTATATGGAATGCTACCCTTCGAGGGTGACTATAATTCTGCAAAACATGTTAATAAACAAAAATTTTAGTTGCATAATGAAATCAGAAGTAAAAAAACCATTTACCCAAAGCTCTGTTAACTATTCAACTTGTCCAATCAAGGCCCAATATTGCAACTCGTAGCTTTGATACCACACTGTCATGCCCCCTCCATCCATGAGAGAGAGAACATGACCGTAACTGCTCACTCTAATTATTGTAGGAGTGTCCAGCTCGAAGTTCATTGAATTATGTCTGTATTTTGATGGATTCCCCATTTTTACAGAGATCTATAGAGTCATGAAATCATCTTGCGTTCACTCTATTCAAGTTTGAGTATAAATTCTCTATCTTCCCAATAGCAAAGAATCGATCCTGTCAATGATCAAGTCGATGAGCTACGAAGAAATATCTCATAGCATATCGAACGATGGGAAAGGTTGTGATGAAAATCGACAGTTACAATCTATTCTACATCTGGAGACAGATCAACAACTGCAAATCAACCCGCAAGAATCAAAGGTGCGGAAATCTTGAGTTTGCGAAATCGAGGAAATATGAAAATTGCGACCCCGCATGCAGAATAGACCATTGCGTATATAATTATTTGTGGAAATAAATATTGTGAAGCCGCATCCCGCATCCTACATGTGGAAAGGAGAGTTGCGGAAGGATATTTGTGGAAATAGAGATTGTGAAGCCACATTCCACATCCTGCATCCCACAAGTTGTGGAAAGAAATATTTATGGCAAGAAATTCAACTTGTTAACAAAAGTATTGGACATATTTGATCATTCAGGCCATCACCAATCCGACCATCTAAGTCCTATAACATAATTTAAAAATCCATTGAAAGAAAACATACACAGATGCACACAATTGAAATTATACAGTGGAAGCAATTCATCAATTCAACACATAGGCATGTTCATCATATTTCATTAAGCAAATACAATTGCAGAGATTAACATAGACAAGAATACTTATCTTGAAAGAAGTTTGTCCCACAATCAGCTACGTTGCTACAACGTTCCACCCAACCATAGGCTAGTGTGCTCATCAATCTCTCAGCAGCACTACCACCCTTAAGCTAGGCATGATTCCCACAAGGAATAAGGAACACTAGCAGGCTCACACATAGCCAAGAATACAACAAAAATCAGCCAAGCCAACACAGTTGGGTTTATCAGGATGCAAACAACAAGCCAATATACTGCTAGGTTTATCAAGCTAATAAACCAAGCCAGCTAACAGTTGGGTTTATTAGGCTACTCATCCAATCCAACTAATAGATGGGTTTATCAGACCACACATCCAAGCCATCTCACTGTTGGGTTTATCAGGCTGCAGTCAGTCAAGCCAACATTCACATTAAAGACTAGCCAAGCCAACTAATAAATGGGTTTATAAGGCTGCAAAGGAGCTGGAAAGGCTGAACTACTAAGCTACTAAGCTCAACCACCGGGATATGGACACCTGCACTAGATCGGGCTTGGCTCCTAAAACATCTACACACTCAACACAAGGAAGCATCCCCTTGTCTACTACACAGTCCCTTAGGATATGCCTTCCATTCTAGTGTTTTTCAGGGTGTGCAAAGAAGAAAACCAACCCCTCTAGATCTATTTGTGAGGTTCCTTCCTACACTAGGTTTATCAAGCTAGTTCAGACCCAATTCCACTCCAAACTAGTTCAGACCAAGGAAAAATATGCACACACAGAAACCACAATGTCAACACAACAAAACATGATTCCACTCACTCTATGACACAGGAGAATGATTGCACAACAACACTGAGGATAGTAACAACTAATGAACAACCCAGAATAAAACATGGTTCTGCCAGCAGGACGAAGGCATAGTGCGCATGAACATAATGGAATAGAGAATGATCAGAAAATGGACCACAATGTTTCAGTGACATCCATCTGATGTACTGGGCATGCACAATGAGGAAAGAAAATGAAAACATGAAGGATGAATGATCAAAAACGTCCCGCGCTCCCCAAAATTGTAGGGAAGATGAAAACATGAATGCATGAGGGAATGGGCATATGTTTTTGGGTGTTTCCTTTTGAAACATGGATTTTCCCCAAAGAATCAAGGTTAAACACTCCACCTCCTTGTTCCTTAGGAAATCATGCCCCCATCTCATTATTTATTGCATTGACATAGCTGGTTGTGGGTTTTTAATTAAATTGCATACTTATATGATGTCCAAAATTATAATGTGTCTGCTAGAAAAAAATACCATCGACATCGATTTTATTCGCCGAAACATAAAACGCTAAATCAATGGTGGGGATTTTTCCCTTAGCTCCACACCAGGATTAATTACAACATTTACATCATATATATATAATGCAAACAGGGTCAAAACTGGGGTGTTACATGGGGTAGCTCCTTGGGTAGCCATCGTTTGAAAATATGTCTATGCCTCAGGGGCAACTCAATGTCACCTATGCACTCGTTATCATAACTACATGATCCTCCTTCAAAAACAAAAAGTTCCATGTGTCTACGAAATTTTCTCCTTACCTTTTCACCTCTAGTTGATCTAGACCTATTAGATCTTGTATCAGACGTCTTGCTTTCAACCTCTTCTAGTCTATCTTCCTCACTTAAGGAAGATATATTTGACAAGTACCTATTTGGTGGTACCTACAAACATTAAAATTGGGTATTATTCATTATTTAGGTGCAAAATTGATTATTTTGGGTATTATTTATTTTTGTGAAAAGGAGAAAAATATTAATTTGCAGGTTTTATTTAGATGTTTCTGAAGGAATGGGATCCTAATTATGAATATTCCTTGATGGAGAAATATTTTTCACCCAATGAACCACATTTGCATCATATTTCAAATATAGAAGAAGAGGTGGATGAAGAAGACATGTCTAATGCATCTCTAAGAGAATAATATTTTGTTGATGAAAGCACACAAACATTCACTTCATCCTCTTTTTTTCAAGACAAGGGTTTGATTTTGAATCATAGTAGGGACATGGATTGTCGGAAAAGTTGTAAAGACCCTATCTATGATACTTGTAGCAATTTGTATAGTGAAGGTATTGTATCCATTGAAAGAGCTATGGGGATTTTTCCTTTATAATCAACTAGATGAGAGGTTCATCACAGGTTCAAGATATCAGTATTATGCATATGGTGAGACATCTGAAGGATTCTAATGACTTTTCCAACATATCTCTTTTGATCATGTTTTTTGAGAGCACAGCATTGGCATTGTTTAACTCTCAAAACAAGGTTTAGATATGAATATCAGATCTCTTCGTGTAGAGGAATTCATAGGAGTAGATTGTTTTCATGTAGGACAATTTCCCCATAATTTTTAATATAGACATTTTCTAATGTTTTAAAAACCAGAGTCATGATATTTTTTTTACATATATGCGCATCTTCTTTTATCTCTTCATCCACCTATTTTTCATTATACCCCAATTTATTTAATAATTGTAATTCTCAAGATAATTTTTCATATCTTTTAGAATTTCATCCTCATGCGCAAAATTTTTATGGGTTTCCAAATGACAAAATATGTTTTAGAGACGAAGAGAAAAAAACATTATTCTTATGAATCTCTTGATAAATACAAAGATGAGAGTTGTATACTTTTAGAAATACCTCTTATTAATTCATCGCCACTCACAATAAATGAACGATCTCATTTATTAAATAATGAGTTTGTTAAAACTGTATTTTTTCATTCATTTGATGAAGGTGTGTCTAAGACAATATGGAACGATACCTCATTATATTCTAATCATTTACTTCAGTTTCAACCAATGATTACTAAAGATCCTCATTAATCATGTACAATTTCTCAACCATGCAATTTTATTGACATTGATCACTCACTTATAAATTCGTATGTTCATATTTTTCATGATAGAGTTGCAGATGGGCTTGAGGCTTCTTACCTCAAGAAGTTTCCATTCAATGGTAAGGATTTATTTTCTGTATATACAAGTAAATATTTTAGTGGTAAGAACAATGCATCTTATTTTCTATTATTAACATATCATTTTCTATTACTAATTGAAAGTGATGTTTTTCTTACAAGAATGAAAATGCTTCGATGGCTTCATTGGCTATTTCACTTTACTTAATTTTTATTACAATTGTTTTCTTTTGTACATAGTTAGGCTTAGGTTTATTTTGTTTTCTTCATTTTTACTTTTGCTTGTTTTGAATAAATGTAGTTATGAAGATGATTCCAATTTCAAGAGGTGACACTTATCGATACATTCAGGGATGTTTTCCTTACCTTTGACTCTCTTGCGTATAATTATATTTATTTACAATTTTCTTGTTAAGTCATATATCTTTTACTTTTTTGACTTAATTGGGAAAATGTTTTATACATTCTTATGATCATAAGAAATAAATTTTAAGAAAACGAAGAATGTTGTTACACATTAATACCAAAATATTTTGAGTTGTAACTGCATATGTAATTAAGATTTAATTTAAATTTTTTTTGGTTTGTTTTCTTTTCCATAATAAGGCCTAATTTATTAAAACAACTTTCTTATTTTTAACAAATCCTTATGTCGCAAATTATAGAGAGACATATTTTTCATCTTGTAGAAACTAATTCTCTCTTTTCATGTGTGATATAGCTATTTCATGTTTCTCCACTTAAGATGTTAATCTATTCACGGCTAAGTTTTCATTTTTCGCATTTGCATATATCCATTTTAGATTTCTTGCTTTTATTGGTTTTATTGTTCAAGTTTTCTTTGTTTTGTTTTTTCAGTTTGCTTGAAGTTTGAAAGGGGGTTATTTGTAAATAAATAAATCCTGGGGATTAAATCTAGTTTATTCATCTATCTTGAATAAGTTGTAATAAGATAGATCTTCAAGATTCGCTTAAACTGATCAATTTTCTCAAATCTGATAAGGACCCGTAACTGATAGTGTTTGTGTTTATAATCAATATTAACCTTCATTCATCTATTTCTTTATAGTTGGGATAGCTAATAGATTTCCTTTTCAAAACTTATTACTTGGAAAATCTTTATCAATTTGCATTTAGCAGTCATTCTTTAAGAAGTTTATTTACCATCTGCAAAGATTTTGAAGTCTGCTCCATGCGTAATTATTTGTAATAAGTTGAATTTTTATTGGAGAATAGGAGGTCTCATCATGATCCGACCTACTCATGATCATCAGTTTTATCAAAGGTAACATCATTTCTGATCACCAAGGTGATGGCTCTTGATCATAAGATCAAGGGACGAGAGGTCTCATCACGAACCGGCTTGTTTATTTCTGGTAAAACTCATGAATGATGCTGTTAATATCTGGTTACCATGCCCGAACAATATTCTTCAGTTAAAATTTTATTTTAAAAAAAAGGTTTTATAATTGGAGCAAGTCTTGAAAGTTTTTCAGATAAGTAAATAGATATATCTTTATGCTGGTGATGTGGATTATCTTTATCCTATGTACTTTGTTTTGACAGGATTATTTTATCCTGTCTATGACAAAAATATTTATTAACAGAAATGAAGGTAGTTTTGAAAATATTCACAGATGTGAATTGGGTGCTAGTTCTTATTAAATTAAGGATTTCTGATTTGTTTTAAGTAAATTTTAAGATTGTATTTTTTGCAGCTTTTGAGATAAATGAACAAAGATAACTGGTTCGCCCAGGTATGTCGCCATTTGTTGGCACCCCAACAACTCTCCTTAATTTTTTGCAAAAATAAAGGGGTTTACTCATGTAAATTTTGTAAATAATTAAGCTTTATTTTGTGTATCTTGCTTAGTTAGGTGCTTGATATTTATTTTACGATTATTAACGTTCTATGCTCCCTTTTCTTTGACTTGGTTTGCATGAAAGATGATATGATGTTTGTTTGATCTTTGTCGACTTCTTGGTGGCTTAAATGATAATTGAATACTCTTATTTAAGCTCATTAAATTTGATTGCATGTTTTGGTCTGGTTGAATTCAATTAAACACATATTCTAACATCTCTTGAAATTTGCTTTTCTCTTTAACAATGATTAATGAGCATTTTGAGAGATTGAGATTTATTATTTGACATGGTTGGATCCCTCAACTAATATTCACCAAAGAATAAGATCAAGCTATCAATTTCAAACGTGAATAAGGTGTCAACTTTTATAAACATTACAATGTCATTAAAATCAATTTTTGATTGGTGATTTTGCCACATAAAATAATTTAATTTAAAACTTACAATTAATGAACGATTTTATATGTGAGTTTGTTTTGATACATTAAACTAATTACTCTTTTATAATTATAAATATTTTTTAAATGATAATATTTAAAAAGAAAATATTTTTATCATTTCATTTTATTAAGTGATTTTCTCCTTAAAATACAAAAGTCATTTGAGAAAACTTTAATAAATTTCTTATGATTAAAGAAGATCATAAAGAAAGTCAAAATAGGCTCAATTAAGTTCCATTAATGAAATCAATTGTTCATGATAAAAACAAATAAAAGTCTTTCTTCACTTTAATAATTTATTATGAAGCCTTTAAACTCATATAACTTATAATCTGAACATTGACTTTATAATTTTCATGAAATTGAGAGAAAAGGAAGATGACACTCCAGCCATATATAGTCTAAGCTATTGAACTTATAAAAAATAAAAGAAAAGAAAAAAGAAAGGAAGTTTGCATGTTTGATTTATGAAGATCTTATGAAAAGAGTGAATCGCCACGCTCTCAATTTTGGCTCAAAATATTTTGCCGAGAGAAAGGTATACCACATCACTAGTTTTCAAAATATTTATGCCAACCGTTATATGAAGTTACCAGAATTTTAGTACTAGGGTTATGAAAATCATGCTGGAAGAATATTATATTATTAGAAATGGTCAAGGCAGAAAATAATAAAAATCATTTACGGTTGATTATTGCTCAAAATTATTCTCATTAATCTTGTAGATGCAACAACCAAAACACGCCACTGTCACCTCATTCGACCTAAAAATTTGACAAAAGAAAAACTGGAAAAACTTGAAACGAATTGTTAACTTAGGTAAACTGGTGGCTACGTTAAAATGAGAAAGAGTGGGTTTAAAGAACTCTTAGTCACTGCAAGTAAACATTTTTAGAGAGAAACATAAGTAAGGAACATCTCACCTAAATAGCTCCATTTGTCATTGTGAAAAGCTCAGCAAAATAGGAGTCATATCTTCAAAGCGTTAATGAGAATTACTCTGTTATTATTCCATTAACCAAATCACTAAAATTAAGGAGAGAAGATGTCAGCATGCTACTGTATTTTATGCCACAAATTTGCAATTTGGTCGCTAAGCAATGAATACGGATACCATATCAATGCCACATGCCACTCAAGAAAGATCACTTATATTTGAAATATGTTAAAGAATACATGAATTTTATGACAAATTCATTTCATATCATTTATGTGGATGTATCACTTAAAGAAACTTCAACCATCTAGAATTAAGAGGATTGCTATAATCTTGTTGAAAATTGTCCCGCTGAATATTGTTGCATATGATTCCTTATCATCTCCATGCCATTTTCCACTTGTCAAATCGTATTTATCACTTGTGAGATATCCTCGCAGTAGAAAGCAGGTTTTAAGGAACCCAGGTCAAATGATTGCCTATGACAGTTAATATGAAGTAAGAGAGATTTACATTGATTTATCCGAGGGAAAAGAGATTGATGCATAAAGAACAACATGAATTTGATAAAATGTAGCCTCATTTACCAAACCAGTAAATATCAAATATCATAATGTTCTTTGTCGTCATTGGTTAATTATTTGAATTCGATGACAACCATTTGACAGCGGTCGTTCCAGGAAGACAAAATGTGTAATGAGACAACCAAATTAAAGGGAAATTTACCTTTGCACTTATAATATATCGATAAGATTTTGATGAATTCACTTCGTTTTCACAATAAATTTACTTATGTTTTTATGTGCAGATAAAGGAGGAAAATCAGAGCAAGCTCAATGGAAAATATAACGTCGTGCGATAAACCGTCTTCCATAGAATGCAATAAACCTGAGCCAGATAGTAAAACGGAGGTTTGAGAAGCATTACAACGGTCGAGGTGTTAAGAATATGAGAAAGATTAATGGAGATTTTTAGTGGGAGTTCATTGATTGTATGGAGCCATTTTCTGGAATGCAGTTATTTTCCTGAAATAGAAATCAGCTACCCTATAAGTATAGAATGGTCTCTACATATCGGAAGGAACAATTTTGTTTGTGTCTTTCTTTCATTTTATTTCTTTATGTAACTTTGTTTCAGAAAACTTGAGATGAACGCTGCTAGGATGTTTAAAAATTTATGTGTAATTCTTTCATTCTGAAGGCTGGTGTGTGGAGATGTTTCTACCAAAGGGGGTCGAGTCTCTGCAGAATAGAGGAAGTTGTGTCCTTCTATATTCTAATTTTTTTATTTTGTAATATTTAGGTTTGAAGTAGAAATGGAGACGTTGCTGCCAAAGGGGAATGGAGTACATGAGAAAAGACTTGTTAAAATTATAAACACTTTCTAGTTTTGATTACTCTACTGAAGTTTCTCTTCATGGATGATTATCACTGGGTTTTCTCAAACTGGTATCATTACTTGTTACAGTTTCTAAAATTATATATATATATATTGATATACTTTTTCTCACTTCAAAGCTTTATGCAATTCTACTTGGTTATGATTGCGTTGGTTATCTGAAATTTACTCTAGTCACACAATATTAATGTTTGACAAAGTATTACTGAATCTTTTTATTAAATATTTTTTTATGATTGTGATTTCGTGATAATACATTTCATGTTTATTTTTGGATAGTATTTGTATTTTTATGATGTTTTCCTTAATGAATATAATCTTTTATTCGAACATTTGATGTTGGACAATAGTTATCAATTAACATGATATTACAAAATAAATTAAAATAGTTTTCTATTTTAATTTTCTGTTTTAGTACAAAACAAGGTGATTTTTATGATAGTAATTCTGATATTTTTATCTAAATTGTTATCATTTATCTCTTTGTTATTATTAATAATTAATTGATAATTAATCTAATCTTTTAAAATCACTATCAGCTAGCTGAGATAGGGTCAATAGTTTTAGTTTTAATTCTAGTTGTAATTAAACTTAGTTTGTTTAAGTAAGGTTTTAGTAGCTGTTAGATAGTTATGTAGATCAATAATTTTGTATTTCAAATAGGTTTACAACTGAAGATTCAAACAAAACTGAAAACAAGAGACTTTCATTAAGAAAGCATATTAGATTAGCTTAGACTTAGAAATTGATTTAGAACTTAACTTTTAACAGTAGTTTAATTTAGAAAACATTTTGCTGAATTTTTATAATCTCCTTAAGAGGATAAATTCAGCTAGTAGTAGGATACCATAACCGGTGAGGTTTTTCTATTCCAAACACACTGGGAACTGTTCTAATTAACTTGTGTGGGCATAATCTCCTTAGTTGGCCTAGGTCTGAAAACCTGGCCAACAATACTCCACTCCAATTTCTTTCATAATCAAGAAACCTCTCAATTTGTGCGTGGTAAATTATTTGATGTTGGTAATAGAAATTCACCCAACAATCTGCAACATTGACAAAAAGTGAAATGTAAACAATATATGTCATAAATATTTCATATCCCTAATTTATGAATTAATTAACACTAAAAATGGAGGGAAATAGTGAACTCTACATACCTTAGGAGTTGTGTGAAACAAGTGTTTTATAAACCATTCAAAACATTCAAGTTCACCAACAACAATAAAGTAGATATAATATTGGTTGTTGAGCCTTCATAAAGAGGTTCTTGGGAATTCTCGAGAAGAGGAACATCATGAATATCATGGAGGTTGTCCTCCTCCAATGGAGCAAATGTTTCTTGTAGCAATCTATTTATCTCATCTTCACCATCAGTATCAATACCATCATCTTCGTCCATAGGATCATTAAGAACTCGATCTTCAATAGCATCATCTCCATGCACGTTGTCTTGTAAAGTAGTATTTCTACTATTATGTGGAAAATATCTCTCCAGTGGTCGACATATTGGGGGCACTGTCTTTATATAATTTACAAACAATGCAATAACATTAGTGTATAATATACAACACATATATTTAAAATGATGAAAAAAATTGTGAATACATTATCAGTACTATTACAAGAAGTACATTATGTAATGAATAACGTCTTACCAAGGGATGATATTCATACCCCCCTTTAGCATGCCCCTTATCCTTACAATTTTTTTCAGTTGTTTTTCTTAAAATTCTTCTAGTTTGCAAACCACTGCAATCATTGCAAGGGAAATAACACTTTCCATCACCCTTCGCCTCCAATGTTTCTGTTATCACTCCAGGAAACTCCTCTAGGTTGTAGCTCGAGGATTCCTAGTAACTTAAACTGTTTTTGGGGTTTTTTCTGAATTGGATCAAGCCGGATAACCTATATAACCTCTCACTCTCAAGACATGCATGAAGCTCACTCAATCACAAGGTTTTTAGTTACAACTTGTTTAGTAGTTTGACAAAAAGGTGCAGGGATGGAGAACTCACTAGGCTAGCAGACTTACACACATAAAACATGCATATAAATGGCTAAATCCTGATGAGGATGGTGTTTATAAATCAAATATCACTAAATAACCAATAGGATGACAGCTATCGGCCCTTTAATAAATCTGGAAATTACCTAAATGCACATTCAAGCAATAAACACAGTAAAGAAAGAGATGGCTAAACAAATCACAACAAAAGAGCTTATACTTAGAATAAACCAGATGAGACGCTTGATAATGGAATAGGCTCTTAAATCCCCAGAGTCGAACCTTTATTAATGAAATAATCATGGGCTTTATAGCCTTTTACAAAAGTTACAGATCCTGAAAAAACTGATCTGTTTACACAAAAATAATTGAAAGTAACAGTTTTTCCAAATTAGTTCAGTGAGTGAATTTTAATGACTGATGTAATAGCTGATAACCACCACTGCTGGTTCACTGTGGAATTTCTGCCAATAGCCAGTGTATCAATGTTTATCTAAAGTGTCCAGTCCTGTTCAATCCGCCCGACACTTTTTCTTTGTTGTCGCAATCGCCAATCGGACACTGTTTCCTTTATCACATCGGCGCTCCAAGCCTACCTGCTGCTGCCAGGCCTCAATTTTTCCGTATTTTTCAATCATGATCACTGATTAGAGGCTTTTTCCTCTATTCCATCATCCCTCCAAGCCTCATTCTTACCGTATTATCAGCTCCTTAGTGGGATAACTCGCCGACAATTTGTCTTTATGATTGCCGATGATCTTTTATTGTTGTGCTAATTTGTGAACTTTTTTATTTAGCGGAAGTTGTAGTCTTTTTTTCTTCCACCATTGTGGCTACCCCTTGAACTATCTTATCCATGTCTAGTGATTCCGAATTCCAACGCCGAAGTTTTCATCTGCTCGCGGAACCCATAGTCTATCTTTCTTCCGTCATTGTGGCTCTTTAGTGGACTAAATCGCTGACGGTTAGTTCTTTCAAGTTTCGATGCTGAAGTTTTCATTTGCTTGTGGAACCCATAGTCTATATTTCTTCCACCATTGTGTCTCTTTAGTGGACTAACTCGCCGACGGTTAGTGCTTTCAAGTTTCGAAGCTAAAGTTTTCATTTGCTCGCAGAACCCATAGTCTGTCTTTATTCCAACGTTGCGGCTCTTTAGTGGACTAACTCGCCGACAGTTAATGCTTTCAAGTTCTAATGCCAAAGTTTTCATTTGCTTGCGGAACCCATAGTCTATCTTTCTTCCACAATTGTAGCTCCGCAGTGAACTAAGACTCTGCAATGTTGGCGATCGGAACTCAAAACTTCTTGCCATCGGAGCTTTTAATCCCTCTATTCTCTGCAATGGTGGAACTTTTAGCCACTATCTTCTCCGCAGTGGCGGAACTTTTAGTCACTATATTCTCCGATCACTGTTTAAGAATGTTCCGATGGAAGTAAAAAGTTTAGTAATACGCATTACCGTTGAAGGGGTTCATCTATTGATTGATCGGAAGCCTTTAATCATTATATTCTCTGTAGTTGCGGCTCCTTAGGGAACAAGCTCACCGATCTAAAGTCTTCACAACTTTTGATTGATGTTTAAAAAACGTTCCGATGGCATAAACCATTTCATCAATATGCCTGTTTGTAAAAGGGGTCTTCCACTCGCTATTTATCTTCCATCTTTCAGAGGCTAATGAGATGTTCTGATCCTCGCCAAAGCCACTGAAACCACAACTTTGTGAAATTTGCATAAAAAAGTAGAGGTCTTCAAAACTGTTAGTGATCTTCATATCCTTCATTGCATCATTTAAATTCTTCATACTATCAAAAATAAATTTATTTTATTTGGGAGATAACATCTGGCTCCTACTCGGGGATGGGAACCTCCCTGTGAGGTCCCAAGAACCCTAGACCAAAATGCATTTCCCTAGAAGCAACTAAGTAACTTAACACTATTCTCTATTGTTCCATCGGGCATGGAGTCTTATTTCGAAAGCAAAAACAACCTACAATGTACTAATTTACAATCATAAGGCCTCAGATCCTCAAATAAAATAGAGTTTTAGGAATCGCCCATTTACTGGGCCATCGAATACCTCTTCACCTTCCAGATTTTGCAATTTGAAGGTGTTATTCTTATATACCTGGTCTATAAAAAAAGGGCCAATCCATAAAGAGTCAAATTTTCCATGTTTCCCCTTGTCCTGTCTGACAGAATCCCACTTGAGGACCCAATCCCCGACCTGGAAGTTGTTTGCCTTCGCTCTTTTTTCAAACATGCCCTTTATCCTCTGTTGATGAGCCTCTGATTTTCCTACAACTTGCTCCCTGATCTACTGTAACTCCACCAAATCCATCATCCTTCTCATCAGATCATTTGGTTCATCTTCCTCTTCCTGAAAGAACTTTTCCACTGGAAGGGTGAGCTAGATAGGAAAGATGGCCTCGGTGCCATAAACTAGTTTGAATGGAGAAGTCCCTGTGGATCTTTTATCTGTCACCCTATCAGCCCATAAGGAAAACTTAAGTTTTGAATCCCATCTTTTCTTATTTGTCTCTAGCAATTTCCTAATGATCTGGACTAAGCTTTTGTTGGATGACTCGGCGAGGCCATTGCCTTGTGGGTAATAAGATGTGGAGTGCACCAGTTGAATACCCATTGATTCGAACAATTTAACCAATGCCCCATCTTTAAAGGCTTGTGCATTATCAGTTACTAAACTTACCGAGAAACCAAACCTGTTGAAGATGTTCTCATATAAGAATCTCATGATGACTTGTTGAGTTGCATTTCTAGTGGGTATTGCTTCTATCCATTTGGTAAAGTAGTGAGTGGATACTAAGATCCATTTATTCTGTCCACTGGAATATGGATTTATTTCACTATGAAATCCAGACCCCATTGCTGGAAAGGCCCATTCACTGTAACAGACCTAAGGGGCAAGGATTTGAGTTGTTGCTTCCCTTCAAATCTTTGACATTGGTCACAGGCCCTTACAAAAGTGCATAGATTAGCAAAAAGGACTGGCCAATAGTACCCTGCTTTTAATATCTTGTGGGCTGTGGTTTTCCAGTAGTGGTGGCCTCCACATGTACTGGAATGAAAGTGATGCATGACCTGCTCTGCTTCCTCTTTATCTAGACACCTTAACAAAATCCCAGACTGATCCCTCCAGTAAAACAATTTTTCAATTATGAAAAACTTAACAGATTTCAATTTAAGAGCTCATGCTTGGTTAGGGGTAAGATCAGGAGAAACTTCTAATTTCAGCAAAAATTGAATGATACCTGAGTACCACTCACATCAAGATATGTTCTCAAATATTGTTGGACTGTTATTCTGATCTTGATTTTATTCTGTTTCAGCTGCTATCATAGTTTGCACCTTTGCTGATCTGACGTATGTGAAATTCATTCCCAGTAGTTCACAGTTTTCTTTGGCCATGAGTTTGGCCAAACCTAATCCTTTTACCAACTTGGTGGGTTTCACCTCTACATCAAACTCAATGATTTTGGTGATCCACTTAGCTCTCTTCCCATCAATGTCAGGCTGAGTCAAAACATCCTTCACAGCCACTAAAGGGACATACGCAATGACCTTTGCATGGAGAATGTAGATTCTGAAGTTCTTCAAATATTTTATGAGGGCATAATCCTGCTTCTCAATTGGGTCATACTTCAGCTCAGCATCTCTCAGGGTTCTGCTGAAGAAAGCAATTGGATGATCAAGACCTTCATCATTCTTTTGTAATAGTACAGCTACCCCTATGTCATAAGATGCAAAAGAGAAAATGTAAAAACCCTTGTTGTAGTCGAGACTAATCAGGGTGGGGGCCTCCATGATGGATTTATTAATGTCTTCAAAAGAATTTCTTGCCTGGTCGGTTCACTTGATTTCTGCATCCTTTTTTAGCATGACTGTTACATGCTTTACCAGCTCGGAGAAATTTGGAATGAATCTCTTGACAAAGTTTATCTTTCCTAAAAAGGACTGAATGTCTCTTTTTGACCTTGGTATTGACAGCTGCTGAATTTCCTCCACTCTTACTGGATCGATCTTTACACCTTTAGCTGAGACTATGTGGCCTAGGAGCTTTCCTTCATTGAGTGCAAACTGGGACTTCTTGGGGTTCAGTGATATTCCATACCTTCTGCACTTCAGAAATACCTTTCTCAAATGCTACAAGTGGTCATGATGGCTGTGAGAGTAAACTGTTAAGTCATCCAAATATATCAGCACATATTTATCTTTTATCCCTACAAAATCTAGGTCCATAGCTCTCTGAAAAGTAGCCCCAGCATTCATTAGCCCAAATGACATTTTAGCATACATGAAGGTGCCCCAGGAGGTGGTAAAGGCAGTCTTATCTTGGTCATCTAGGTGCACAGCCACTTGGTTGTATCCAAAGAAGCCATCAAGGAAGGACATGACCCTGGCCCCCGAGACTCTCTGCAGCAGATGTTCCATCTTGGGCAGTGGAGAGTTGTCTTTTTTGGAACATTTGTTCAGGTTTCTAAAATCCACACACAACCTGATTTCTCGATTTTTCTGTCTTACCACTACTAGATTTGCAATCCACTAGGAATACCTGATGGGGACTAGGATCTTGGCTTTGAGGAGTTTGAGGATCTATTTCTCAATCACTGGTAATAGAAGAGGGCTGATGGGTCTCAACTTCTGTTTGAAAGGAATGGTGTCCTTCTCCAAAGGAATCCTATGTTGGATGATGTTGGTTTCATACGTTTTTAGGTCACTATACTCCCATGCAAAGACATCAGCAAAATCTTTTATCAAGATGGAATATTCAAACTCCTGTTTAGCAATCATCCCAGTGGATAGATTTATCAGTTTTGGATGCCTCCAGCTACCTATGTTGTGCTCTTGGATAGCAGGATCTAGCTCCCTTTTGGTAGGCTTGAAAGGGACATCATTGTGATCAAACAGTTCTTCCAGTGGTACTAGACCTTGGGGTATGTAGTTGCTGGGCAATTGGACAATATCATGCTCAGTCACTTTATCTTTTAGCTTGAGCTACTTGGATTCCTCCAGGTTAAGGTTTTCCTGGTCTATGTGTATGTCAGAGAATTCATCCACTAACTGAAGGAATTTACTAAGCTCCCCATCATTTTCAAACACCCTCCAAAATTTTACATTGTCTGGTAGAGAGGGTCTGTACTTGACCTGAACATCATAGTTGAGCCTAGGGGGTAAAGGAGGAACAAACAGATTTGCAGAGACATCCATGGAATCAGCCAGGTGATTAAAATCTCTAGGAATATATGATAGTTCAAAAAACATAAATGAGTCTCTGAGTTTCCATACCTCGTCCATGTAGGCCTTCAGTCTGATATTTTTCATCTAAAAAGTGTTGTTGACCTGCTGTATGATGAGGTGTACGTCCCCAAAAATATTCATGCACATGATCCCCATCTCCTTGGCCACTTTAACTCCCAGTAGCAAGGCTTCATATTCTGCTACGTTGTTCATGGTTTTGAAATCAAGCTTATATGATAGGTGAATGTTCTCCTTAGATGGGGAGATCAACACGACCCCTACACCTGCTGAGTGTTGAGCGCTTGCCCCATCGAAATACATGGTCGAGATAGCTATTGTGACTTCTTCAAGCTGCGGATGGGTGGGCTCAGTGAGCTGAACTAATGTCTGTTGATTATCATCTATTTGCAAGATGTAAGATCCAAAATCGGTGTCCACAGCGTAGATGGGGTGATTTATTGAGCGAGTCTCCTTGCTTATAATGTATGCTAGCTGATTTTCCCTGTACAGTCTCTTAGTTTCTCCTCCAAACATGCGAATGGTGGCGTATGTGAGATCCATCTGAAGGGTGCCGCCCAATCTTTTGCTCCATGACCGGGACAGCAAAAGGCCGAATTTTGGAGGAATATCAGCCACTATGATGTCCATCATTATGCTTTTCGAAGGCAGTTGAGTTAAGTTTACAGCGAGGTATTTGATGAGGCCCAAGCACTTGACCTTCCTGGATTCAAAGGAGAATAAATCATGGTAGGGCTTGGTAATGCTGAGGCCGATCTCATCCATTACAACATTTGGCATTAAGTTATGAGAGGCTCCCGAATCCAACAAACAATTATGGAGAATTTTATCATGGATGTTCAAGGATATATAGAATGGTGGGCAAGAGTCCTTTAGGTCTTCAATCACGGATCCCAGGGTTACAACAGGCTTTTCATCTTGTAGGTTCACAAATTCAGTGTCATTGTGTACCTTGGGATGAAGGGAATTTAGAATGGAGGTTTTAAATGCATCGTTCTTCATCAGCTCAATTAAAGGGAGCGGGATTTTCAATTTTTGAATTTCAAACTCAAGGTTGAAGGAATAATGAAGCCTATCTAGAAACCTTACCTCATGAGCTGTAGGTTTGAGTTGGACTTGATCAGGTGTGACTGAAGATCCGGGTTTATGCAATGCTTTGGATGGAACAACTACTTTCTTTGGCAAAACAACAACCTTTCTAGCAGGTGTAGCAGGCTGCTTGATGGGTACAACATTCTTTTTTAGTGGAGCAACCAACCTAGACCTCAGTTGGTAACCTCCATGATGATCAGCCTGATAGACAACCTCTTCAGTGATCTTCTCATCAATCAGGGCTTCTTCGTACTCTGCATGTGTCAGAAAAGAATAGTCCACCTCATCCTCCATGCAATGGATATTGTCTTCAGCTTCTCCTTCTTCTTCAATGAATTCTGGCCCTTCTTCTAATACAACATTTTGAAATGGAGCTCTTATCCTCTGGTCTTCCCCTTGATTTCTCTCCCTTCTGAGAATCTGAATAGGGGGGTTTCCTCTTCTATAAGGGACACAATTTGGGTTTTGAGGAGCAAAGTCACTTGGCCCTTTACTCCTCACCGGCAAATTTCCTTGTTCCTTCAATTTAGACATTTCAGCTGTCAGGTTATCTAAAAGTATGGTCATTTTTTCAATCTTGTTTTCTGATGCCAAATCCCCACTGTAGTCTGTTGGATGCTTTCTCCTGTCTACCTTCCCTTTGACCTTTTGAGATGCCAGAATTTTTGACTCTACCTCTAGGGCAACATCCTGCATGAGTGATAAGGAGGCAATCCTCCTTTCTCTGATAAGTAGGTAGAAGTCAAAGTGAAAGGAATTCGCATAATTTATCATAGATGAGGTATCAGTGGGCTTAATCACAGTGGGGATATTGCTGTACATGTTGTTGAATCTCTTGGTAAAGTTGGATACAGACTCACCATTTTCTCTTTTCAGGTTGCTGAATTCTATGATATAGTAGAGGTGGTCTCTCCTCTCTCCCCAATGATTTAGGAAAACGTCATCTAGGTCCCCTATGCCTGCCACTGACCCAACAGGAAGTTAATTCCTGGCCATCTAGGCTTTGCATAAAAACTCTAGTCCATACATCTGCTTGTTCTATATTTATTATTTCAGCATGGCTATAAAAAGCCACTAGATGTTCTTCAGCAGTGAAATCCCCTTCCCCTGTAAAATTAGGCATATACTTGAGGTAATCCCCGGTAGGCATGGTTGCAAGAGGATTGCGAAAAATTAGGGGCGCATACCTAGCTACCAGGATCCTTTCCATCTTGGTCAATTGAGGGGTAGCCATATTGGAAATGGGTATGGACAGGGATGTGGAAGGTGACACTGATGAAAATATTTGCTGAGAATATGGTGGTATACTTATCCCAGTGGAGTCACCAGGGATTGGATCTTCACAAGCAGCAGTGCTTGAAGATGCCCAAGCCCTATATTTTTCTGATGTATCTAAAAATTTCTAGGAATTAAAAGTTTTAGCAGAAGAAATAAAAGCAAAAATATTTCTTGAAATACCTGATGTAGCATTTTTTGCAGCACTGCTGGTCTGTCTTAGTAAAGCCCTAGCTTTCCTCAAGATTTCTTCTGGATATGAAATGGGTGTTGCTGGTGGGCCCTTTGGGTTTGCTCTAGTACTTGGTCTTCTGGAAGCCACCTTATATCAATGGAGTCGCCAGATAGATGATTACAACTGTAGTAATGTCCAAGCCTTGTCTATCATCAAAGCATGGATCTATGTCGTATGCCAGGGAAGCTGAGCTTCAATATCCTCTCCCCGGCAACGACGCCACTTTGTTATCACTCCAAGAAACTCCTCTAGGTTGTAGCTCAAGGATGCTTGGTAACTTAAACTATTTTTTGGGTTTTTTCTAAATTGGATCAAGCTGGATAACCTATATAACCTCTCATGTTCAAGACATGCATGAAGCTCACTCAATCACAAGGATTTTAGTTACAACTTGTTCAGTAGTTTGACAAAAAGGTGTAGGGATGGAGAACTCACCAGGCTGGCAGACTTACACACATAACACATGCATATAAATGGCTAAATCCTGTTGAGGATGGTGTTTATAAATCAAATATCACTAAATAACCAATAGGATGATAGCTATCGGCCCTTTAATAAATCTGAAAATTACCTAAATGCACATTCAGGCAATAAACACAGTAAAGAAAGAGATGGCTGAACAAATCACAACAAAAGAGCTTATACTTAGAATAAACCAGATGAGACGCTTTATAATGGAATAGGCTCATAAATCCCCAGAGTCGAACCTTTATTAATGAAATAATCATGGGCTTTATAGCCTTTTACAAAAGTTACAGATCCTGAAAAACTGATCTGTTTACACAAAAATAATTGAAAGTAACAGTTTTTCCAGATTAGGGATTCAAACCCTTGCTAATTGTTTGTTTATTTACTACAAAAATCTAGCTCACTTAGTGAATTTTAATGACTGAAGTAATATTTGATAACCACCACTACTGGTTCACTGTGGAATTACCGCCAACAGCCAGTGTATCGACATTTATCTGAAGTGTCCAGTCCTGTTCAATCTTCCTAACACTTTTTCTTTGTTGCCGCAATCGCCGATCGGACGTTGTTTTCTTTATCACATCGGCGCTCCAAGCCTGACTGCTGCCGTGGTTTCAGCGCTCCAGGCCTCAATTTTACCATATTTTTTAGTCGTGGTCGCTGATTGGAGGCTTCTTCCTCTGTTCCATGGGCCCTCCAAGCCTCATCCTTACCACAGTGTCAGCTCCTTAGCGGGAAAACTCACCAACAATTAGTCTTTATGATCACCGATGATATTTTATTGTTGCGCTTTGTAAACTTTTTTATTTAGCGAAAGCCGTAGTCTGTTTTTCTTCCACCGTTGCGGCTACCCCTTGAACTATCTTGCCGACGGCTAATGATTCCGAATTCTGACGCCGAATTTTTCATCTGCTCTTGGAACCCATAGTCTGTCTTTCTTCTGTCATTGCGGCTCTTTAGTGGACTAACTCGGCGATGTTTAGTGCTTTCAAGTTCTGATGCCGAAGTTTTCATTTGCTCATGGAACCCATAGTCTATCTTTCTTCCATCGTTGCGGCTCTTTAGTGGACTAACTCACCGATGGTTAGTGCTTTCAAGTTCTGATGCCGAAGTTTTCATTTTCTTGTGGAACCCATAGTCTGTCTTTATTCCGCCATTTCGGCTCTTTAGTGGACTAACTCGCCGATGGTTAGTGCTTTCAAGTTTCGATGCTGAAGTTTTCATTTGCTCGTGGAACCCATAGTGTGTCTTTCTTCTGTTGTTGTGGCTCCGCAGTGAACTAAGACTCCGCAACGTCATTGATCGGAACTCAAAACTTCTTACCATCGGAGCTTTTAATCCCTCTATTCTCCGCAGTGGCGGAATTTTTAGCCACTATCTTCTCCACAGTGGTGGAACTTTTAGTCACTATATTCTTTGATCACTGTTTAAGAATGTTCCGATGGCAATAAAATTTTTAGTAATATGCCTTACCGTCGAAGGGGTTCATCTATTGATTGATCGGAAGCCTTTAATCATTATATTCTCTGCAGTTGTGGCTCCTTAGGGAACAAGCTCACTGACCTGAAGTCTTCACAACTTCCGATTGATGTTTGAAAAACATTCCGATGGTGTAAACTGTTTCAGCAATACGCCTATCTGCCGAAGGGGTCTTCCACTCACTATTTATCTTCCATCTTTCGGTGGCTAATGAGATGTTCTGATCCTCGCCCAAGTCACCGAAACCACAACTTTGTGAAATTTGCATCAAAAAATAGAGGTCTTCAAAACTATTAGTGATATTCATATCCTTCATTGCATCATTTAAATTCTTCATACTATCAAAAATAAATTTGTTTTATTTGGGAGATAACAGTTTCCTTAATCTTAGCATACCTCCTATTGTTTTATTCCCAAGTATATTTATTTGACATTATAATAGCCTATAAGAACAAAAATAACTCATTAATCAATATATAACTTGCTAAATTGAATAGAGTATATATATATTAAAGGAGACTGAAAATTGAAGGAGGTGATTATAGGATTACCTAATCATGTGTAGAGGATTACCTAACTAATTCTCTTGGATTACTACATGTTGTCCAATAGGTATTGGCGTATGGTGGGTAATGGCTATTCACTATACATAACATGAATTTATATATTTCCTTAAAAAGGGGGCTAAGGAATTGTCTTAATGATGTCACAAGTTAGGAGTTTACATATTACTTCAATGCATGTGTTGGTATATTAAATATAGATATGGTGTTTCCTTATAAAGTAATGAATTGCTATGTAAATATCCAAGCAGGCTAGTATGTTGGGTTAAGTGTATTTGTGAAATGAGTTGTTACACCATTTTGAAAAGTGGTAATACCCATAGGATAATGAGTGGTTAATTGGTTCCCTACGTTGGTTTATAATTATTAATTGCAAGAAAGTCTGCATTATGGTGTCAATGGATCTAATGTAAAAGAAATTGAGGGGTTGGTAATATTGTTCATGTTTGTTATACTAGAGATTAAAAGGTTTCAACACATTGACATGATATTGTCAAATGGAATTATGAATATCGATGTAGACCCTCGAAGTTTGAAAGGAGTGTCAAATGGGACTATGGATATAGATGATAATGTCGATATTGTCAAATGACTATGAAAGTTTGAAAGGATACACTATTGTGGTCTCATTGGTTATCTATATTGATGGGGCTAGTGAAATCTAATTAGATTGTGTACTTGAAATCTACGATGATGGTCACGATATTAACATTTTAACACAAACCACTATTTAAAAAATTACACTTTAACACAAATGACAATTTATAAAATTACATTTTGACACAAAAAACCAAAACTGTATAAACATTTTCTCCATTACATTGAATCCCTAGTTGGAACATAAAGGGTGCAACCAAAAAAAATACTAGTACATTGCAGTAAAACTAACCCCAAAAACGAAGGGGATAAAAAATTCGATTTGTCAAATGACCAGTACTGGACTCTTGAAATCATAGAACGAAAAATCACTAGAAAAATCACTGCAACTCTAGAAAATGATTGTGAAAATATGACTTAAGAACATGTATTTATAGATCAATGAGGGTCGCGGTTTCGGCCAAAATGCACAACAATCAAATTTCAAAAAAAAAAGGCAATGAATGTTGAAAAAGAAAAAAGAAAAACAAGTTTTTTCCTCGGCATTCATCGCTCTAGCGACGTTATGGAATCTTCGACGCTCTAGTGACGAACGTCCGTCACCATAGTGACGATCGTCGAGGGAATTTTCATTTTGTTTAAAATTTTTAAATTGTTTTTCCATGGAAAAATTGATTTCAACTTATTCGTGGCAAACTTTCATGGGACTTTTGAGCCATATGTAGTAGTGAGGAAATATATTATGATTAGTGCCAGAGTGACTGTGTGGTTTTGAGATCTATTTTGTAGTCAAGACAAGAAACAGAAGAAAGAGCCTATGAGCACAACTACTATGCATTCCATTATAATTATGAGTATAGATTGGTGTAGAATATTTCCCAATAGATACTTGTGTTTATGCACCCTAAATTATGTCTTGATTTCCATTGTCTGTCATTAGAGGAAATTTCAACTCAAAATGGGCCTCCTAAAAAGAATTAATAAAATAATAGTTAAAATAATAAAATAATATTTATTAATTTTAGAGGAAGAAAAGAAAAAAACTACTTTTTTGTTTGTATTTTTGACATATCTCCCCGTGTTTTTACTCAAATTTTGATCGGGAGAGCTCGTTGGATGTGGAATTAAATTTTGCATCCAACGAGTACCCACTTGGCATACTTTTGACAGACCCCGCTACCCCAAAAACAATAAATATCTGAAAAAACATGATGATGATGTCATCATCATGTTTTTTAAGGTATTTCTTGTTTTTGGGGTAGCAGGGTCCGTCAAAAGTATGCCGAGTGGGTACTCCTTGGATGAAGAATTTAATTCCACATCCAACGAGCTCTCCCGATCAAAAATTGAGTAAAAAATCGAGGAGATATGTCGAAAATACAAACAAAAAAAGTAGTTTTTTTTATGATACCTATCCCCAAATTTATATTAAAAAAGTGTTTAAGACCTATACGGTATTTCAAATTTAAATCAATTTCATTGGCTAACACATGAGGACATGGAATTTGAATCAAAGTTAAAAGGCCCATTTTGAGTTGAAATTTCCTCTAATGAAACTATTTCATGGATAGTCAAAGCATGTAAAATAGTGTCCTACATGCACCCTGGAGGCATCAAATTCGTACCAATATCCTCCATGCACCATATATTCTGGATTCCATTTTTTTCATTTTCCTACTAACTATATGTTGTTGTTAGACTCATCAGAATAGGATGATCAGTTAATTAGTGATTGGGTTAATCCCCTGAAGTTAATTGGTTATTTGCAACTTGGATTTGTAATCCTTTGAAGGCAATACCATTAGGAATATGATCTAGGATTTGGGTATTCTTTCTATGCACACACTGGAATAGAACCTAGATGAAGGTGATGACAAAGGGACCTTTGAGTGGTGAATGTGTACCTTCTTAGTGTTTTGTGGGGTGGGTATTGTGGACCCAAAGCTAGTTGAGTCTATATAAGGAATATACAATTTGACAGTAAACCATATCAGTCTGTTTGTCCCTTGCTTAAATTGCCAGTAATCCTGAGATGTGGGTAGAGAGGAATTGAGTTTCATAATGGAATGAAATTGAAGAATTACATATGGGTACTGAGAACCCTTTGGATTATAATCCAATGATGGAATAGAGTGTGAGAATGGCTAATGATACTAGTGGAGGTTGTGTCCTCCTGAAATATGATCAAGGTTGTTTTCTACACATGCAATTGAATAACAACTAAAGAGAGGTGATTCCCGAGGGAATATTAAGCAATGAAGGGGTACCTTCTTATAGTTTTCTAGGGTCGGTATTTTGGACATGGATTCGATTTGGTTTGAATGAGTTTCCTACAACTCTGAGGAGAGTTTACTAGCTGAACATTTCCATCCATTACTCTGCAACCTGTGGTCCCAATAAAGGTTGGATTCACTATGGACGTGTGCCTATTTGACTATGAGTGAGATCTATAAAGTTCCCATCTCCTTATTGAAATCATCCCACCATGAGGGTGACCTCTTAGTATAAATAATATATCCTAGATAGAGTTCCTATAATTGGGTGGAACATTTCCCTTTTGCAGTCAGTTTCTTTAAGAAGCTTCATTCAACGTAAGTGTTTACTTGATGTTTATTATTGTCATTCCATTCTGTTGTATGAATGTTGATATGAAATAATGATAAGATGCATGTTGTAAATAATGATTGATTACATCAGTTCCTTAGCTATCAGTATTCATCATTCTTGATATTTTATTGTTTATATATGATATTGCGTTTATCAAATGATCGAATATAGAGGTATGATTTTTGTGTGAATCCCATATCGCTAACTCTACAAGTGGATGATATGGGCTAGCAGAAGTTAAGTAGCAATGTGGCTATTACTATACAAGGTGGTTGATGTGTAGTTATTAAAGGTCGTCGCATGGAATATCTACATGATAGAAAAATTGATAGGTGAATGTTTGTGCTAGATTAAATTCGTGTGCATAGTGCTATGTGTAGATTAAGGTATAATGCATGTGGGGCATCACTAAGGATATTAAATGTATGACACAAAATACTGCGTAGTAAATAAACTCTAGATAATACATTGAATTTTCTTGGTATCAAATGTAAGAGGAAAAGAAAAAGATCCCCCGTGGTCATGATAGACCATTGAGGCCACCAGGGACATGATACCGATGATGAAAAATATGAGAAGGAATATAGAGAATATGAGGACTTGAAGGAGGTATTTTAGTAGTGACAAGGCCAATCCCCTGTAAATTAAGTTGGTAGTAAGGATTACTATCATCTCCAATATGGGTTACTCTACATGTTGGATAAGCTCTATGTCCCTAAAGGCAAAAGATTGCATCTTATTAAAGAGGCATACACCTCCAAAGTTGTATTGAATTTTGGTGTATATAATACAATTACAAATGTATAGAGGTATGTTTACTAGCCTAGAATATAAGAAGATAAATCCAAGTTTATTAGAGGATGCATAATTTGTTGTATAAGAAATCTCAATAATAGGAGAAACATCTATAACATTGTTAACCTATTCCTATGAGACAATGGGAGAGCATCTCCATGGATTTTGTGGGTGGTATTCCAATCACTGGGAAGGAACGTGACTATTTATCTGTGGTAGTTGACAAATTGAACAAGATGTGCATTCTTATGCCTCGTAAAAATACCATCAAAGGACAAGAAATAACAAACATGGACTTTTAACAGGTCTAGGTTCAATTTGGCATACCCGATAACATCATCTTCGACAGGATACAACATTTCTTATATCCTTATGGATTACATTTTGGGAGAAAATGAACACAAACTTAAAGAGATCTACAACTTTCCATCGACATAAAGATGGGAAGGTAGAAGTATCCAATAGAACTTTGGTGAAAATTTTGAGGGGTTACAATCAGAAGCATATGAAGAATTGGGATGAAAACTTGATCTACATTTATCACTCTCATAATATAGTAGTCCATACTTTCACTAGTAAGTCACCTTTTGAAACTTGTTTTGGATAATTTCCACATTCACCCCTAGATGTTGTTTATGGACATAAAGTGGGAGTTAGGGAAGACACCATAGGTGAAGCATTAAGAGATGAAAAATTATTGTATAATATTAGGAAAATCCATTTGTAAGTGAATAAATAATTAGAGAAGTCACATAAAAAATACAAGGATAGGCATGACCAACACAAGGTTGAAAAATCATTCAAAGTGGGAGATAGAGGATGGTTACACCTAAACAAGGGAAGACTACAAGGTATTTGTAAGAATATCAAGGATATGAGGTATGTCCCTTTTGAATTATTGGAGAAGGTGGGAGATAATGCATACATACTTAGTATACCCCCATACATGCATATTTACTCCATAATGAATGTGGAAAATTTGAAAATTTATTAACCTTCCATGTTGGATCTAAAACCTGAGAATGCCTTACCTTCTCTAGAGGACTTAGCACCAAATAATCATGCAGAGTTATTAGAAGAATTCGTGTTGCAGAACAATTCAAAAACTACTAGGGAGAGACAATATTAAATCTGGAAGGTGGGGTTGAAAGGACAACTTTAAGGAAAGTCTAAATGGTATTCCAAGGAGAAGGTAGAGGAAAAATATCCTCACTTGATTCATGGGAATATTTTGGGAACCAAAATCCTTCAAAAATGGGGAGGTGTGATTTGATATGGATCAACATGTAATTTTTCACATATTTAGAGATTTTGTAGTCAAAATATTGGATGAATTGGCTTGTAGGGCCCATTTTAGGGACAAGTCTCATTTTTCAGATTTGGGGTCAAAAATTTGTCTAAAACATTTCTAGGCCATTTTGAGCGCTTAAATGTTAGTTTTCAAAAATAAAAAAACTACACCAAAATTTTACATTCTACACACAGAGACCTTTCCAAAGGTGTAAGAACCACACCAATTGTAGTCCCTATGAAGAAAGTATGCCTCATGCAAGTTGGCTTGCTTACTTGACCACCATGGTACCAAATGGAATCCACATAAGCTCTCACTTGTTGCACATGTGGATCTAGTCACATGTGTACTTTGAATAACATTCTATAAGGTCCAAAACCCTAACCCTAATCAAGAGTTGGGGAAATCCAAAACCTTAAAATCAACCCTAGATGGCTATCGAGCTATGTTAAATACCGATCCATTAAGGGAATAAGGGGTTCCATTCTTTTGTTGTTATTGTATTGTTCCATAGATGAAAAAACAACACGAGAGTAGATATTATAGTCAAATAAAAGAGATAAAATATCTTGTAGGGAGCATTATGGCCCCAGAGTCATAGGTAACTCCATAAAGAGTACAATTTCCTTTGTATTTTCATTTTGATATAAAGAGAAAGGCATAATAATAATTTGTTGATGGGTTTTTCCAAGGTATATCTTGTGTTATTGTGTGCACTGTGGATTGTGTAGTTATTTATCTACTTATTTATCTTTCAGTTCCATTATATTCAGTATTTTTTGGAATTTAATTAACATAGTGAACTAAGTTGTGATATTTGTTGTGACAATAGTATCCAATAGAATATCGTTGACAATGTACATATCACTTAACCTCTAACACCAAATATTTAAATCCTATAACCCCTCACATGTATTAACCATATCCTTATGATTCATATAGAACCTAATCCCTAACTATTAAATTGTAAATGAAATAACCTATAATCAATATAACCCTTCCAAATCTAACCCTCAACTTATATAACCCCTTTCCCTTATAACCTATAGCATCTATCCTGTATATTAGCTAATTGTTATGTCATGGAGGGGAAAAAGAAAAACTACTCTTTTCTATTGTATTCTTGACATATCTCCTTATTGGTTCACCCAAATTTCGAGTTTAGGGACTCGTTGGATGTGGAATTTAATTTCGCATGCAACCCATACCCACATTGCATGCTTTTGAGGCACCCACGCCACCCAAAAATGAAAATTTCAATAAAAAAATGTATTTTAATATTAAAATACGTTTTTTATTGAGATTTTTATTTTTTGGGTGTCGTGGATACCTCAGAAGTATGCACTTCAGATATGGGTTGGATGCGGAATTAAATTATGCATCCAACGAGTCCCCAAACTCAAAATTTGGGTGAACCCATAAGGATATATGTCAAAAATACGATAAGAAAAAGTGTTTTTTTCTTTTTCCCTCCATTTTTTTTACAAATTTTACCCTTATGGTTGACATCATCATCTTAAATCCTATTGGTTCTTATAAAGTAAATTTTAATGGTACAATTTTTGTTTTGAGACCCATTTTTTACATCAAAACTCCCATAATGGCATCTTCATTATCCACTAAACAATGTCACAATCTCATCAAATCATTCACAAATTGAACTAGACTTTGTACAAGTAATTCAATGAAATCTTAATATACCCAACAAATACTAGAGTTGACATCATTGAGGGTAAACAATTCACAATATTATAACTCATTCACAAAATGAACTAAAACCTTGTACGAGTAATTGAATTGTATTTTAATATACCTTAAATGTTAGTTTTTGTAGCTCGACGACACTTCTGCACCAATGCGCGTAGGTGTAGAGGTCCAAGCAAGGCGTCTCACTTAAGGAATATAAAGCGACTTCATAATATGTTTTCAAAAAGTGACTTTATAAAGTTAAAGTGAATTGTACTTTATAGAGTCAAGTTGTACTTTAATTCTCTTTAGGGAAAAGTGATTTTAATATAGTTCAGGACTTGAGTGATTTAAGTGAACTTGAGATTAAATCAAAACCATTAATCTCGTGGTCCAAGATTCGGTATTGGCCATATAAGATGAAGAGTTAAGGCAGTTGTCCTATAATAGAATTAAAAGAAGCTTTTGATGAGACCATTGGCATACATTCAAAGAAGAGCATTTTTGGAGAGGCACTAATCCGAAGATAATGTGAAGAGTTTCAAATAAGAGATAACTTAGGAATAAATGAGAAGTAGAGGAATGGCATGAGTTTCAAGAGTGGAGGGCACACTTGCAGATCCAACTAGTGGGTACACACTCCAAGAAAATTCCTATCATTTATTGTTATATGTACAATGATGATTTGGCACACTTTTTGAGGTAGAGAAGTGGCATGAATTTCAAGGTGGCTACAACATTTAATAGGGTTGTACAAGAGAGAATGAGGGGGTTGTACATTAGGATATTAGTTTTTGTAAATTTAGAGTATGTGTAGTAACATGTCAGTCTATACATAAATGAAGGGTGTATGTGCATGCAAAATAAGGGAGTAAATGTTGCTTGTGATGTATGTACAATGAGGTTGTCCAAGGCATATTTCTTGTAGATAACTTTGTATTATTTGGAATGAAACTTGAGGTTAAGGAAGGGCATAGAAATCGAGGTTCTATTATGATTGTTAAATGTTGTAATTTATTACTATTGTACTTGATGAAAATTTTTCCTTTGAAACTCAATAGAATTTCTGTTGGATAGTTTTTCTCAAGGGGGTTTTTTCTGGGTCTTGACCAAATTTTTCCATGTTGAAAATATCATTTACAAACTATTGTTTTGTGACTATTTCCACTGTAAAATGTTCTTAGTTATAGTATATCCGCTTACAATAACATGAAAAATGTATGCATGTGATGTGTGATGAATTTACTGACTACTGAAGACTATTATTAGAGTGTACTAAGTGTTCGAAAAAATGTGCAATGAGTTTTTTGCATATATTTTGATAATTTTGACATGGTATCAGAGTTAGGGTTGTGGGTGGTGCTGTGGGAACTTTTGTAGCTATTGTGTGTGCAAGAGTATTGCTAATTCATATAGTTGAGTGTGATTTTTTTCAACATAATGGGAAACAAGTGATTTGCTGAGATTTGGAGTTGTTTTTTGTTGGTTGGTGAAAATGTATGTAACCTTTGGCTGACAGTTTGAGGTTAAGATTGTGGTAGAGTACAAATTCATTACATAGAAGGAGAAAGTCACTTTACTTCTGGAGGAATTTGAGTTATGGGACATAACAAAGGAAGTTTTCACAATTCCCACTTCTGCTAATGAGTTGTTTGAGTACACCAAGAAGAATGTGAAGGCTAAATGTATTCTTATTGATGCAGTTAAAAACCACTTGATACCTCATGTGACCAGTAAGAAGAATTCCTATGAGATGTGGGATGCTTTGATAAAGTTATTTCAAAGCAATAATCAAAACCAAAAAATGGTTTTTAGGGTGAAGTTATGAAACACTAATATGGCCAAGACCAAGAGTGTCACATCATACCTTACCCATATTTCACAAGTACGTGATAAGTTAGGGGTTGTGGGTGATATGTGGGAATGAAAAACTTGCTTAGAACCTCCTTGGATAGTTTCTCACAACCTTGGTAGGATTTTGTGTGAGTAGTTGTTGTTAGAGAGAACATGTCGACTTGAACGAGACATTGGGATGAATTCATATAGGAGGAGATGAGACTAAGCTCAAGTCACACAAGCCATAAGAATGGTGATGATGAGCAATATGTGGCCCTTTCAACTAATGGAAAGAAGAAGAAGGGCATGAGCAGTGGATCCCAGTCCAAGAAGGACATGAACAAGGTTAAGTTGTTTGCATATCAATATTTTTGGCCATTATGCAATCCAGTGTCTAAATAAAGGGTGTGTGCAAGAAGTTGAGGGTCTCTTTTGGTGCGTTAGATGCAATACAAAACTGAAAAAACAAACATCCATCAACTTGCATGGATATTTTGAGACACTTACACAATGAATCTTGCGATCAGTTAAAAACAAGAAATGTAGGAAATTGAATGACCTTTCCAAATATATATTTTTTTTCTATTGAAAATGTTGTTAAATATCTAAAGTTAGATAAATTTTAACGGGCACTTTTTATTTTTGTGACAAATTATAAGGTATATGTTTTTGTGGGTGTAGCGTCTTAGTGTTTAAATGATGGAATAAACTTACAAAAACTGGTATACATATAGAGAACATATAGGACTAGTGCACGACTATTTTTCCAATAATAAAAATAATATTTTTAATTTTTTTTTTAATTATCTAAGAGATCAAACCTTGAAAACGGTACGTCATTTGTGGGTGCAGCATTTGAATGTCTTAATGCAATTATTTGGAAATGGGTTTTTTATAGCATGTAGAGATTGGTGTTCTTTAGTGCACCATACAATTTTTTTTTTAAATGGTTGAGAAACGAAAGAGACATGGACGAAACACTACCGGTGTGTTTTTTGAGTTGAGGAGTGATGACAGAAGATAAATAAGAAAAAAATAGAAAAAATTATGTATTCTTGTTAAAATTTACATATTTAGAATCTGCAAAAAAACCATATCTGTTTCTAAAATCTCATAAAAAATGGTGTGCAGCATAATTAGACGAACCTCTAAACACAAGCATATTGAAAATTTGGATATAATGTTGAATTAGCCATGGTTGATCATACTCCAAGGCACAGGCATGTTGAATCCGAAGCAAAGTACAAAGCAGAAACGTAGGCATAGGAATTCCATGAAAGCATGGGTGGAGGCTTGGCCTTATCATTTAGAGGGAATAAATTTTTGAATTTAAAGAATACGCGAGCGTGATTTAGCTAAACATAACATGTGCGTGTTGTATAGAAACAAAACGCGTGCGCGTTATGTGCAGACAAATCACATGCGCATTTTGTAAAACCAAAAATAGCATTCATCATCATCTTCATCTTCATCATCATCATCATCATCATCATCACCATCAACATCATGAACATCATCATCACCATCATCGTCATCAACATCATCCTCATCATCATCATCATCACCTTCCTCATCATCATCATCATCATCATCATCATCATCTTCTTCATCATCATCTCCCTCATCATCATCATCATCATCATCATCATCATCTTCTTCATCATCATCTCCCTCATCATCATCATCATCATCATCATCATCATCTTCTTCATCATCATCTCCCTCATCATCATCATCATCATCATCATCATCATCTTCTTCATCATCATCTCCCTCATCATCATCATCATCATCATCATCATCATCTTCTTCATCATCATCTCCCTCATCATCATCATCATCATCATCATCATCATCTTCTTCATCATCATCTCCCTCATCATCATCATCATCATCATCATCATCATCTTCATCTTCATCTTCATCATCATCACCATCGTCATCATCATCATCATCTTCATCATCCTCATCATCATCATCACCTTCCTCATCATCATCATCATCATCATCATCATCATCATCATCATCAACATGATCGTCATCATCACCATCACCATCACCATCATCATCATCATCATCCTCATCCTCATCCTCATCATCAATATCATCATCCTCATCCTCATCGTCATCATCACCTTCATCATCACCATCATCATCATCATCATCAACATGATCATCATCATCACCATCAACATCATGAACATCATCATCACCATCGTCGTCATCATCATCATGAACATCATCGTCATCACCATCGTCATCATCATCGTCATCATCCTCCTCCTCCTCATCATCACCTTCCTCATCATCAACATCATCATCACCATCATCATCATCATCATCAACATCCCCATGAGCATCATTATCATCTTCATCATGTTCATCTTCATCATCTTCATCTTCATCATCATCATCATCATCATCATCATCATCATCATCATGTTCATCTTCATCGTCATTGTCATCATCATCTTCATCTTCATCATCAACATCAACATCATGAACATCATCATCATCAACATTATCACCATCGTCGTCATCATCATCATCATCATCATCATCATCACCTTCATCATCCTTATCATCATCATCACCATCAACATCATGAACATCATCATCATCATCCTCATCCTCATCATCATCCTCATCATCATCATCATCATCATCACCATCAACATCATCTTCATCATCTTCATCATCATCATCACCTTCATCATCACCATCGTCATCCTCATCATCATCATCATCATCATCATCATCATCATCACCATTTCCATCATTGCCATCATCATCATCATCATCCTCATCATCATCATCACCATCAACATAATGAACATCATCATCATCATCATCGTCATCATCATCATCATCACCTTCATCATCATCATCATCATCACCATCATCAACATGGTCATCATCATCACCATCAACATCATGAACATCATCATCATCATCATCATCATCATCACCATCACCATCAACATCATGAACATCATCATCATCATCATCATCAGCAGCAGCAGCAGCAGCAGCATCATCATCATCATCATCATCATCACCATCAACATCATGAACATCATCATCATTCATCATCATCATCCTCATCATCCTCATCACCATCAACATCATGAACATCATCATCCTCATCCTCATCATCATCATCATCCTCATCATCATCATCACCTTCATCATCATCATCATCATCATCATCATCATCACCTTCCTCATCATCATCCTCATCCTCATCATCATCATCACCTTCATCATCA
>LPNX010485511.1:463656-474466 GCA_001517045.1 Pseudotsuga menziesii
CAGGACTTAAACCCTAATTTTTTAAGTAGGTAATATTGTCAATATTTTCAGCCGATATATACAACTAGGATGATGGAAACAAGATGTCGCAATGATAAACTTATGTTTTAAGGCTTGTATAATTTCCTTCTTGACAACTCACCTCTTATACCCGCATGTCCATTGCCAAAGGGGTAGTGCCTAGTAGTGTTGGAATTTCATCTCATTTTTTTTTATTGAGAAGTTTAATTTCTACTTAAAAGATAATAAAATATAATAAGTGATTTATTTAACTCTGTTTTTAGTTGATTATGTTTTTTTGAACATTGAAAGTGGAAGAAAATAACCTACTAATATTGACACAAACAACTCAAAAGTAACATGCACTAACATTATGCATGTGAAGTAGGTAAACAGCATGCATGTGAAAATATTAAGTGATAAACTTAATAAATAAACAAAATTTGGAACCTCTCATTCTTTCAAAAGGTTAATGTTTCATATGCATAATAGAAAATTTTGGGAGGCTGACATGTTGGGTCATTGGTGTACTTGAAATTGTGATATTTTAGCTAGTGGGGGGCCTCTCCCTCCTATCCATTGCCCGATGACCTACGTCTACGGTGGTTTCTGAAGCTAGGGTTTCACTTAATAGGGGACAATGCAGTCACACCAACGAGGGACAAAGCTGGAAAGCCACGGATGGTGGGGATGCGGTTGGTGTTGCCATATTTCCCATGCCCAAAAATGCTAGCAAGAGTTGACGGAATTCAAAATTGCCGCTTCGTGAGGTTTTTTGCGCATCGGGCCCAAGTCCACTAGGTGTCCCTGAACGGTATCTGGAGGTGACCTGTAACTCGCCATAGATCGATGATCGGACCTCCGATCGATGAATCATCGATTTCAATGGATTCGTGGCATGGGATTTTAGCTAGGGTGGGGCCTCTCCCTCCTATCCATTGCCCGATGACCTCCATCTATGGTGGTTTCTAAATCTAGGGTTTTGCTTAGTAGGGGACAATTCAGTCATGCTAACGAGGGCCAAAGATGGAAAGCCATGGATGGTGTGGATGCAGTTGGCGTTGCCATATTTTCCATGCCCAAACACACTAGCAGGAGTTGACGAAATTCAAAATTGCCGCTCCGTGAGGTTTTTTGCGCACTGGGCCCAAGTCCACCATGTGTCTCTAAACGGTATCTAGAGGTGACCTGCAACTCACCATAGATTGATGCTTGGTCCTCCGATCGATGAACTGTCGATTCCGTTGGATTCGTGACGTGGGATTTTAGCTAGGGGGGGATTCTCCCTCCTATCCATTGCCTGATGACCTCCATCTACGGTGGTTTCTGAAGCTAGGGTTTCACTCAATAGGGGACAATGCAGTGACACCAACGAGGGCCAAAGCTGGAAAGCCACGGATGGTGGGGATGTGGTTGGAATTGCCATATTTCCCATGCCTGAACACGCTAGCAGGAGTTGACAGAATTCAAAATTGCCGCTCCATGAGGTTTTTTGCGCACTGGGCCCAAGTCCACCAGGTGTCCCTGAACGCTATTTGGAGGTGACCTGCAACTCACCATAGATCGATGCTCGGGCCTCCGATCGACAAACTGTCGATTCTGTTGGATTCATGACGTGGGATTTTAGCTAGGGGGGGCCTCTCCCTCCTGTCCATTTCCCAATGACCTCCGTCTATGGTGGTTTCTAAATCTAGGGTTTCGCTCAGTAGGGGACAATGCAGTCACGCCAACGAGGGCCAAAGCTGGAAAGCCACGGATGGTGGGGATGCAGTTGGCGTTGCCATATTTCCCATGCCCAAACACACTAGTAGGATTTGACAGAATTCAAAATTGCCGCTCCGTGAGGTTTTTTTCGTACCAGGACTAAGTCCACCAGGTGTCCCTGAACGGTATTTGGAGGTGACCTGCAACTCGCCATAGATCAATGCTCGGGCCGATCGATGAACCGTCGATTCCATTAGATTCGTGACATGGGATTTTAGCTAGGGGGGGGCCTTTCCATCCTATCCATTTCCTGATGAACTCCATCTACGATGGTTTCTGAAGCTAGGGTTTTGCTCAGTAGGGACAATGCAGTTACGCCAATGAGAGCCAAACCTAAACAATGCATTTCATGCCAACGAAGGCCAAACTTGGAAAACCCTATCCCTAACTAGGGTTTATTGTTTAACATGCATGGCCCATTACCATAACCCTACCAAGGAAACCCTAATCCTAACCCTAATCTTATCTTACTGTCACAACTCAATTCAGAATCAATCTAATGTCAAACTGAACTTTTTCAAATCCGATGGACTTATGCTTCAAATCATGTTGATTCACAACGTTGGTTCTCGGTCTTTGGATTCTATTGTAGTTCCTTTAATGCTGAGTGATTAGTCATTGGGTGCATGAGGTTTGTTGAATAGTGTTGTTGGTTGTTGATGAAATGTGAAGCATGTATTGCACTTAGTTTTATTAAATTACACTTGAGCATTGACTTAACTTGTAATTTAATGAATCCAAACTCACAATTTTTAATTAGATATATCCAATTGGTGTGCAAGTAGTGAGTTCATTGAAACCTTGAAATACATTGTATTGCACTTATATTTATTAAATTACACGAGCAAGAACTTTGACTTTACTGTGCATGTATTGAGATCATTGAAACCTTTAAATATAATAGTTTTTTCTTTTGACATAGTGCATTCATAATTAATAGATAGTCCTCACAAATCAATACAAAAGATTGACACAAGAACATGTGGAAACCAAAAAACAAATTCAAAGTGAAATATATCATTCATTTATAACTGAAATGTCAATGTACATGTCTCCAAAAGTACATATATATCCAAAAGTATCGAAAAGCACATATATATCCAAAAGTAACCAGAAGTACATGTGTCTCCACAACTATCCAAGACTATCCAAGCCACATGTACATGTATCCAAAACTATCCAAGCCACATGTACATGTAAGTGAAATGTCAATGTACATGTCTCCAAAAGTACATGTATCCAAAACTTTCCAAGCCACATGTACATGTATCGATCATGTACATATCCCATAAGACACATGAAAACTCAAGCTTCCTCTTTTTCTTTCTTGAGGGTGATCCTGTAGGCACAACTATAGGACCAATGTGCATCTCTGGATCTTGCAAATTAAATATCAATTGTTAAATTCAACTAACTATGTACTAATACATTAGCTCAATAAAATACCATATCTAAATTAACTCAAAAATTATGAAAATGTTAATGGACATTGCATGAAACAATTGTTCATTAATGGACATCTCACCTCAGTGAGAGACTGTGACATAGGGGATTGTGTTTCTTATGTAGCAGATGGAGCTGTTGGTTGAACACGAAGGATGGTCACATCCATGGTTGAACCAAAGGGGACAGGAACTGGTGGTGGTGGTGGTGGCTACAATCACCAAATCTTGAAATAGTTAGAAATGTGCATGAATAAACAATAGACAACAATAACACACTATGTCTATATCATGTTCAAATAGTTGTACCTCTATGTGGCTTGTTGTTATTGCAGATACCACATTGACTGTTGCATCAATAACTCTTGCTGCTGGTGGCTACAATCACAAAATGTTGAAATAGTTAGACATGCATGAATAAACATACGCCAACAATAATAAACTATGTAACGATCATGTTGAAATAGTTGTACCTCTGTGTGACTTGTTGCCATTGTAGATGCAGCACTGACTGCTACATCAACCATCCCTGCAAGGTTTTCAATAGTAAACTTTGGCTCCTAATGCAGTAAACACGCAAATCAAACATTAACAAAACATTTTATGCACTGGATTTCAAGTTAACCAAGAAATATCATTGAAGGATATACAAATTACCATCGCATCAGTATCTCCATGGTCCTGGACAACTTCACTCTTTCTAGGAGTAGGCCGTCTCATATACACTTGACCCTTGTTCACATATGGCCTATGAGGAGATACAACTCCAGGAAATGGTCCAGGTTTTTCAGTTGGTGCCTATAGTCAACAAGAGTTCATGTAGCTAGACATGCATGATTCAACGAACATACATGTATTTAAAAAATGACATTTTTTAAATGTTTAAAATGTTTACCTCCATCACTGCTTTCCCTCGTGTAGGATCTAGCATCTACCCAGATATTTCCTCGGTCGATACGACCATGGATCCTACCTCCATCACTGCTTTCCCCCATGAAGGATCCAGCATCTGCAAGTTTAATAATTGTAAATATTAGACCGTAGATAACATTAGTGAACTAACATGTACAGTATGTGGAAATTAACAAATTAACAAGTATTAAAAAACTGAAATTTTAAAATGTTTACCTTGGTGTGAGATACGGCAATGGGTGCTATAGGAATCTCTCCACCAACCAAGGGATCAGTGGATGGAATGTCATGCCCCTGTGTAAAGTGTGGAACATGATACTCTGGGGCGTCCCTGCTGGCATAAAGCATCAACTGCAAGTTCACAAAATTAATATATTAGCTCAAACTATACATATGTGTACAAAGAGGAAAATAAATGAAGAATTTATTACAATTAACCATATACATACATCACTCAAAAACCCACTTAAGACAAATTCTTATGAAAGACCATAGCATGGACGACCACACGATGTGCACTCGTGAGGCTCAAAAGTAGGCTGGGAATGTGCTGATGGTGCTGCACTAGTAGATGGTCCTGTAGTAAATGGGGGTACTGCACTAGTGGGTGGTACTGCACTAGAAGATGGTCCTGCACCATGACAACCTGGTATATGTACCACACCAGGGACAGATTTCCCTTCCTCACCCATATGTTGAACCATAGTGCTATGGCGAACAACGGCTCATGTCAAACTCAAAAATGCATCACGTGTCTGTGGAATAACATGATGTACAAGTGGGACATCTAGCCCAGGCAACTGCCTGCGAGGTGCAGGGATAGAGAAATCAATGTCTCGAAGCCTGGAATTGGGTCGGTTTTGGGGCATCCCCCACCGATCCCCTGAAATTCCAATATATCAAAATAGTTTACGTGTTTACCCAACACGAACTCTGCATACATCTTCCGAAGGAAGTACAAGGGGATTTACCTGTTGTTGTGTGGTGGCATATCAAAAACCATATACCATATGTCCATCCAGTTATCAACAAATGGTTGATATGTGCACCACTCGATAGAGATATGTGGCCTATTTTCATTTGGGATTCCCCCCGTGCGAGGGTCCCTAAACAATGAAAATATATGCTCTTTGGTAATTTTCAAATTTTTTATTGCACTGTAGCTAAGCCCATCAGCGTACTCACGTCTTTTTCTTTCTCTATTTGAAGTAATATCATATAGTATGTTGTTTGACAATGTAATAGTCTCAACAATTGCATCCAAAGTGGATGCAAGTGAACGTCGAATCCTATCACCACCACTAAAAGCAATACTGAGACCTCTCAACTGGGAAAGCTCAATCCATATTTCAGCATTGGTGTCCATAGCCGCAAATGCAATAAAAAAATAAATAAGGAAATAATTAGAAACATATACATGGTATATAATGACATCTCTTCAAAATTGAAAATGTAAATTAAGGAAAACTCAAGTTACTAGCAATTTAATTGTCACATACCCCAATTTTGTAAAATAATGTAAATTGTTTTAATTATATTCCTGAGACATTATGTTAAATTTAATGCTAAGTAGGAATTGATGACTCAGCAGAGTCAACAGAAGTGGAATGTAATTCAAAATATTTTATTATTAATAAATAAATTTTGGAGACAACAACATGGGAGAGCTGTTAAAAAGAGGTTACTGGTCAAACTGGTGGATGGAACTAGGTGGAGGGAAAAAAACAAGTGGCAACATCCTCAAACACTTCCTAAGTTGTAGGTGGCAACTTCCCTATATTTGGTGTCATGATCCCCCAAGAAAGTGGGATCAGAGAAGATGGCTCATTAAATGACAACTAACCCAAAAGGACCTAGGCAATCTTTTAAAAGTACCCAATGAATAGAGCTAAGGCTGCTCAGTTATTTTCCAGAGAAGAAACATTCAGGTGGAATGCTATTCAGGAATTCATTTGGGGAAAAAGGGAAAAAAGTAAGGAAGTTGTTCTGAGAGGATTGCTGCAGTAACTTGGTTTATTACAACTTATTAGCTGGGAGAACTTACTGATAAGTTCTGGAATAACATTGAGTTTGAGGAATGGTATCTGACTATTGCTGCACCTAGTTCCAGCCAGGGAGACCAGAGCAAGCTCGGGGGTCCTGAGGAGTCACTGTTTGAGCGCTCTCCAGGAATTGGTAGGGAGGAACGGCCTCCCATTGTTGTTGTTGTCCAGAGCTTAAGCAGGTTCTGTCACCTAACTGTCTTTGTTTAGTATTTGTGAATGGTTGGATGATATGTTAATAGTTATTAAATGGTTTATTTATGAGAGTGTTTTTAGTTTATCAGTAATAGAATCGGTTGATGAAAACTAAAGACCACTGTGTTTTTCCACATCTGGGTTTTACCAGACCGTACTCCAGCACAGGGGTAAAAATTACAAACAGATAGTATGATGAGATGGGAGAATAGTAGAATGTTTCTTTACTTAACATCGGAAGACATTATTTGCTTTACTAACAGCTGTTTATGCACATAGATAAAAACTATTTCCTCAAACAGCATATCATTTTCAGTAGTCCTATTATTTTATAAGAATGTAATAGTTGTGCTAAGAAAAAGATAGACTAAGTGTATCTGCTGTTTTAAACTTTATAATTGTTTTTCTTCCAGTTTGAAAGAATCTAACTTCTTTATGCTGAAAAGACAATACTGATAGTAGAATAATTAAATATTGTTTAGATTCTTCAGTTAAAACCTAGTTGTGTTAGTCTGTATTTATGGTTAAGAATGTAGTTATTTAATTACTAAATTTTCTTTTATTTCGACTGAGCTCAAATAGATTACAGAACTGCTACCTTATTTCATAGATGGTAAATGAATGTTATTATATACACATGTATTTATATATAAGTATATGAGATAAAACTAAGTAGTATTATATGAGTATTAAATATATATACACAGGCATCATAACTAAACAGATAAACTAATTAAATAACATAATATTATAAATTAAATTAAATAGTAATCATGGAAACATTAGTACTCACAAAAGAGATAATATCTTTATTCTATTGATAACAATAAACTTATATTACATACAATATAGGAGTATTACTAATGTAACACTTAAGGTAATATTCTTATTATTGTAATTGCAACTTAAATTATTTATACTCTATGTAACATAAGGTAAATAAATAATACTTGAGAACATTATTAAAATATAATGAGAGTGTAAAGACTCTACATAAATTTGAAAGGTATAAACTATGTGTTAAAAATTACAGTTTTCCTAATAATTAGTAAGTTAGGGTATAAAGCCAGTACAGAACCCTTGATAATAAATTTAATTAACAATAAGTTTGGAGGATACATTAACCACAGATTATTTATAAACTAAGAATAAACTACTATTACTTTATATAATTATAAAAGATCCTAAGAAGAACTAATAACAAAAGTAATAAGTATTACAGGAAGAATAACCAGGTTATTATAAGCACAGATATTAATATCCTATTAATTATTGTATATAAAGTTAAATTATTTGGAAATCACAGTAATATCTTATCTCTTCTCATTAGCAGGAATTTCAGTATAAAAACCTGTAAGTTTGGTGATACAGTCAATGACTTTTAAATGTCATTTAGAACCTCAAGATTATTTAGTTTGTCAAGTATAACTCTTATAACATTTTATAAAATAATTAACCCTGTATATTATTAAAATGCAGTAAAAACCCTACCAGCAAGTACCACGAATAAATAACTTAAAATATACCAAGTATTTTATCAAATTCACAGGAACCGAATGTATCGAAAGCAGATCAGATTAATAAGCCAAAATTTAAACAGTAATGGATTTAAAACTGTACAGTAACATAATATTAATTTAAGAAAAGTAGCATGGACAGCGCATAGCTCCAAGTTCATGGTAAACCCTGACAAAAATTAAAATATGTACTGAGGATGGAGTTTTATCTCCTTGGCACCTCACGGCTGCCAGTATCTTTTACAACAAAGTAAAACTTACAGCCTATACAAACAGTAATACATCTTTATGCATGCTTTACACAGTTTTCAAACAAGACCCAAAACCCACAGTCTCGGCTTTAGCCAAGATTTCCATAATAAACGAAGAGCCGAACGCTTTTTAACAGTCTTAGGGTTCACCAAATGAACCAAAGTAATAGCAAGAGTTACACACCACAAATCCAAACTCTTAACTACCCTAAGAACCAGCAAGGAGGGAACGCCATGGATAAAACCAAGCTTACCAGGGAAAGACAACAGTCGAAGTCTTGCACCTTCTAAGCCATGAGGAGGAGTCCGACCCTGCAGCGAAGGAGCAGTTTAATATTAAAATCCTTATAAAAATGTGATTGTTAAGCTAATACTTTAAATAGAAATCCAAATAAAAAAACTCTGTACATACCTTAGAGTTTGATAGAATTGCGGCCACCGAAGAATAGCAAAACAATCACTAGCAGGAAGATAGGTAAACCCCTCATTACCGCAGAGAAGAAGGAGCTCGCTGGAGAAGAAGGTAACCTGTCACGATGGAGGAGGATGCGCAGCACTAAGCTAAGGTGACGGCTTACACAGTAACGAGTTCGGGCAATAAATGCCAAGGGAAAAACCCTAAGTAAAAAAAACACCATTCAGCACTGGCAGTAAGCTTCTCGACACAATAATCTTCCTCTCAGCGCAGTGGGTAAGCCCACGAGAAAACTGAAAGAGCATGGGAAATTCTATCAGGCAGTGCAAGCAGTGGAACGGACCAAAATGTTTTGCAGAGCGGCCGGAGGCCCTAAGGAATCGGAGGAATGATGTTTAGGGTTAAGTCAAATGCTTTTATAACACCAGTGCATGGTGGAGATGAGCCCACGTAACCCCATAAATTATTTGCATGCAGTGGGTAGGAACTCTATAGTTCCACGACAGGATTTCCAATGATTTCACAAACCAAATCATAACGCGGGGATTCCATAGGGTTCGATACACTATAGTCAAATCACCTGCATTACGCAATCAAGCATATAAGCATTGGATTAATGTTTATCAAACTTAAAGAATTGGATTATCGTTAGTCTCATATAATTACATATGGATAGTTAGAATAATGCTTATAAAACATTGCATTATAGATTTTGTTTATCATTGGTCTCGTACACTTAGGTTTAGAGAGTTGTTTTGGTTGTAATGTTGTATAAAGCAAAGGAGTAAGGTTAATTACCCTGGCATAATTTGTCTATAAATCTACTTCATATTACAAATTTCCCTAGTTTACAACTAAAGATAAAGGGCATAACATTATAAAATTATAAAAGTCTATAATAGTATAGTAAACAAACTATGTGAATTTTGATTATGGTTTACTCTTGAACACTTGCTAGTAGAATGATAACCTGTTAGTAGTCTTGGAACCATTTTTGTGGTGACAATTGGACTTTTATCTCAATCAAGCCAAGGGTTATAGAAGGTTTTATAAGAGTTTTTATATGATAAGAAGCTTGGGTAAGTTAGCTTTATTTGTTTGATAGTATAGCCATGAAACTCATAAGTGGTGTTTGAATATAATAAATATAGGACTGATTCTAGAAGTGTTATTGTTCTTATCCAAATATCGATCATGGAAATAGAAGTAGTATTTCAAAACAGTGTAGATACTTAAAGTATTAAAGGAAGACTTGTATCATGTAATAAACTTGGTAAATGCTTGAAGTAAGAAAAGTATAGGTTGATACTTAAACTACCTTATCATTTACAATTGCAGTTGCAAATCTAAACTTGGCATGTTACAGTAACTATGGATAAGTAGAATTAGATCCTTGATGTTGTAATTTCTACTATGCTAGCTACTAGTTATGAATTAATTATTGCATTCTTACACTTGCATTCAGTATGAACATCTAATGGTTTCGTACTCTATAGGAATGTTAAATCCTGCTTTCTTAACGGAAATTTTAGGTACTACCTTTATTCATAGAATTCAATTTACTATCAGTAGGATCTTAAAAGGAATCATAGTTGAAGCTATACCTGTTTAAGCCTGATAAATATGACTAGCATGTATGTACTTTACTGAATAAATTTTGTTAGCAGCAACCCGAACATCTTACCTGTGTATCTGTAATAGAAGGAAAACTTCTCCATTAGCTCGGAAGCTAAGTAAGCCCAGTATTTCATGGCAATCCCACCTTGTGGTCGCAAACAGAAAAACAAATCAGTATTTTGCAAAGAAACTTTTCTAGGAAGCCAAGCATAGTCAAAAGATCTTTCAGTTATGAATCTAATAACATTGAACTAATCAAACAGTTAATGACTGCATTTAATGAGAATATATGCTATTATTAAAAAAAAAAAAAAAATCAGAAATTTTGGGGTTTGACATTAATGGAATTCACTTACATACATTTAAAACTTAAAATTAAACATTTAACAATTAAATAGTGAGTTTCGTTCAACTTCTTTCTAGAAGTTAAGGCACTTCTTCACCCTCATTGGTGACTTTTCCATGCACACTTGGGTTTAAACTTCTTTGAATTTAGGAGTGTTATTTTGACATGTTTTGGCCTTTATGTCCCTTCTATATGTAAAAGAAAGGGGTAAGGGACTATTAGGACATGTGAGGCAAGAAAAGGGGTGATACAAGGCTGCCACCATATCCTCTAAATATAATTGACTCGATCATGGTTGGGAACACTCTC
>LPNX010485511.1:475049-564290 GCA_001517045.1 Pseudotsuga menziesii
TTGTTTTTGTTTTATATATTTCTAGCCTTTTGGAACATTGAATATCTATTAGACATGATGTTTTTGATTCTTATAGCCTATTTTAGTTTGAATCCATCAAACATTAGCTTGGGAGTTGTTGGATTGATTATTCTATTAAAAAACACAATTAGAGGTTAAAAATTGACCAAAAAAAGAATGCTTTGGGTGATTGAATTACCTTGTTGGATGACAATTCACGAGTGAAATCTCCTCCCCTCAACCTAAATCAGCTCCTCCAACAATATCAAGCAGTTAACTTGCTCCAAAACGCTCCAATTGGCCTTCGTTTTTGCATTCTTGATTGTTAAAATGGGTCGCGGGTTTCGGGCCTGTGTATTTAATTTTTTTTTTGTTTTACAAATCGCATACGCATTTTATAACTACATATCGTGAGCACGTTTTGTAGTTATATAACGCGTACGCGGTATGGCTTCCTATCCTACATGTCCCATGACATGTCAGGCTCGGGTTGAACCATAGCAAGTGCTATGTAGCAGAACCTTGATGTATTTTTTGGTAACATGGTCTTGTTTTTGAAAACTAGGATTGCATCTAAAAGGTCCCTCATCTTCTTGCATTGACCCTAAAACTAAATGCAAGAAGAAAGAAGAGATATAAGAATCTACTTCAGCAGAGGTGGAAGAGTACACCAAGAAGTTTGATAAGGAATTACCATAGGTCTTAGTTCTTTCGAGAAGCATTGTGGCAAAGAATGTAGACACTAAAGCATAGTATGTGAATAGTGGGCCATCACACCACATGAGAGGGGCATGAACTATGTTCCCAGGGGTTACAAATATCAACTCAGGTATGCATGTTTGGATTGGGTTCAACACCACACATGTAGTGGGGGGAGTTGGATGTGTTAGATTCCAAATGGAGTCATAATATCATATGGTGGTGGCCAATGTGTATTTGATATTATATGATCCAGGAGGATCCAGGAAGGCCAAATTTTCAAAGTCCTCCAATCTCAGCAAAACTAGCACTAGATTGAAGGGCTTGTCAAGACGATTTCAACGGTGTTCGTTTCACCTCAAACGAACTCCGTGTGAGAAAGTTATCGCGTTCTGTTCTATGAGGCCAATAGGAAAAATTGGCAAAAGAGGTGCCACGTGGCATCATTGACAGGGTGACACATGGCATCCGTATTGTACGGACATTATGACATGGCATGTGTATGAACCAATGAGAGGACAACATGTGGCATGTATGAACGGATGACGTGTCAACCCATTCAATGGTACGGTCCAATCCAGAGGGAACACGTGTCTGTACGGAAGGTGTGTTGGCCCATTAATATTTCACCACATGGCACTTGATGATTGGTTAAAAGTTTAGTAAGAAGACTGGCCTCCACAGGGTTCGACCCTGTGACCTCTCCTGCATAGTGCTCCACCTTACCATTAGCCCACAAGGTGTTCCTTGTATAATGTATGGAAATAAATTTATTTAAAGTATGCAGTGGCATTTTGAGCCCCAAAGGAGCCGGGGCTTAGCCCTGACCTTGGTTCTTCCTCCAGCGTGACCAGGAGCTCCAACCAGCACAGGAGCCCAGCGCATTTAGCACATGTCGAATTATAAACTATGGAGTTTGGGTTAAAAATGGGTTGAGAATTGTTTCTCTGTTATAACAAATTTTTGGGTTTTATACATAGGTCGGTTGGGTAGTTTTGCAACCAGATTTTATTAATTCCATACTTGGGTATGTGGTTGGCATAATTGTTAATTATGTCAACTACATGATAAAAGGAGCTTTAAGTGAACCCAACCAAAACTTGAGAAGTTGAAACAAGATGCCAATCTTGGAAAATTTGTTGTAACCAAAGAGAACATGAGGAAAATGTGAAGAGGGGCAAGTCATGGCTATATAAGCCCCCTTAGTTGCCATTTTCCACTCATGCTTTGGAGTGGAGACTTTGTAGCTAAAGGAGATAAGAGAGATTGCGTAGCTCTACAAGAGGAAGGTACAAGTGTTTATACTTGTTTTACACCGTCTTCAGGCTTTGGAGTTGCTGGAAGCAGTCTGGTTGTGTTTTGGGAAGCGGTTCTCTTCCTGACCATTGTCGCCAAGGTATCATTGTATCATTGCCATGTATTTTGCCTTATGCTGAGATTATAGATCGGCCCTCCTATTGAGAAGCAGGCCCGAAGACGTAGTCCATCCTGGATGAACTCCGTTATCAACTTGTTGTCGTTATGTGCATATTGTCTATGTTGTTTGGTTCTCTTCTTATGGATTTGTGAGCTTCATTCATGCTCTTTATGCAATTCATGTTAACATCATAGAGTAGCAAAGATCTTGTTTTCGGATCATGTGGTATCAGAGCAGGTTTATTTGACATTGGATTGTGAGTGTGGATGCTCACGAGGGCTAAACTGCAAGCTGGTGAGGGTACATTAGAGCCTTACAATTTCGAGATCGGACGTGCACACCGAAGGAGGAAGATGGATGCTAATGATGCCCGCATCGAGATGGAGGCAAAATTTCACAAGGTCTTCTACATGATGGCTGAAAAGGTAGACAAGTTGTTTGCAGACTATGAAGGACGCATGGCAAAAGAAAGAAAAGGCAGTGAAGTAAAGAAGGAAGACAAAGAAGTGAAGGACGAAGGCAACACTTTAGTTAACCAAGGAGGAGGTGGTGAAGAGCCTCCTGAGCCTCCCTCTTCACCTTCAACTTCAAGCACAAGTTCAAGTGCTTCTTCCTCATCTCATTCTCAGCATTCCAAGGTTCCTCACAAAGAGCCTCAAAAGAAGCCCTTATTGAAGCTCGATGTGAAGTTTGATTTTCCCATGTTCAATGGGGAAGCGAATGCAGAGAAGTTGAACAATTGGATAAGGCAAATTGATATCTATTGCCAAGTCCAATAGATCAAAGAAGAAGATGTGAAGATTCAGTTGGCTTCACTTCGGCTGACAGGCACTGCACTTGTATGGTGGGAAAGCAAGCTTCAGCAAGGTAGCAAACAAATGGGTAATCTTCTCTCATCGTGGTCTGCTTTCATTTCTGCTTTACGTAAGCAATTTTATTCGTTGGGTTATGTTCAAAAGGCTATGATGGATTGGCAAAGTTTTAGACAAGGCAAGGGTCAGAGTGTTCAGAATTTTACTGAAGAATTTAGAAAGAAAGCTTTAGAGTTGAATATTTCTTTAGATTCTCCTGACACTCTTTTGAACTAAATTGGTGCTCTTCGTCATTATCTACACCATACTTTGTTGTTGTTGAATCCTACTAGTGTGGATGAAGCAAGTGTTCAGGCTACTCATCTTGAGAGTAGGGGGAAGCATTTGCAAGAAGACCATCCGAAGAAGCCTTTCAAGCCCAACAACAACCACAAGTCCAAAAAGAAAGACAAGAGCAAGAAGATAGCTACTTCCAAGAAGGAAGGAGGAAAGCTCCATTGCAAACATTGCGACACTGATGGGCATGATGAATAAAGTTGTTGGAAGTTGCATCCTAAATAGAGGCCAAAGCATTATGGAGGAAAAATGAAGAAAAATACCGTTGCAACAGCGCAACGATATTTGGGTTCCGAATCAGGTAACGAAACCAGGATTACAGCCGTGGGAATGCAAGGTAACAAAACTCCTCATACTGGTTCAAGTTCTACTCATTTTTCTAAAGAAAATGATAAAAGAAGAAGTGATTTGTTTCACATCAGAGTTGTGTCTAAGCATACAATGATTGAAACATTATTTGATCCGGGTTCTCAAGTAAATTTGATCTCAGAATCAGTTGTTAAGAAGTTGGGCATATAGACTAAACCTCACCCCAAGCCTTACCCTCTTGGATGGGTATGTGATAATGCTAAGCTACAGGTGACTAAGCAATGCAGGTTAAGGTTTTCTATTGCTTCAAAGTTAAACAATGAGGTGGACTTAGATGTTGTTCCTCTTGACATCTGCGGTATCGGATTGGGAAGCCCATACTTGTATGATCGAAAAGCAGTATTCTTCCGTCACGAGAACAAGTACCATCTCACCAAAAATGGGGTGGAGTACATCATGAGAGCTCACAATAAGAAGGATAACACCACTCTTGTTAGTGTAGGACAGATGAAGAGACTCATCAACACTAATAAGAGATACATGCTCATGGTTGTGAGAGCAAAAGATGCTTTCAAAGGTTGTGATCCTTCTCATAAAAAGGCTATGATTGATATTGTGGCTAACTATGATGAAATATTTCAGGAACCTACAGGTTTGCCTCCCAAAAGGGAGATTCAACATGAGATTCATATCCAACAGGATGCCCCTCTTCCTAATGTGGGCATGTACAGGTTGTCCGCAGTTGAAATGGCAGAGATTAAGAAGTAGGTTCAAGACTTCTTGGACCACGGAGTGATCAGACCCAGCTCCTCTCCATGTGGTTCGTTGATTGTGTTGGTGATGAAGAAATATGGCACATGGAGGATGTGCGTTGACTATCGGGCTCTCAACAATATCACGATCAAGAATCGATACCCACTTCCTCGCATAGATGACTTGCTCGACTAGTTGAAAGATGTTGTGTTCTTTACCAAATTGGATTTGCGCAGTGGCTACCACCAGATCAGAATTGCAGAAAGTGATGTGTGGAAGATGGCCTTCAAGACCAAGCAAGGTCTATTTGAGTGGTTGGTGATGCCCTTTGGGATTTGCAATGCACCTGCAACCTTTATGAGGGTAATGAATGATGTTTTTCGGTCATTCTTAGATGATTTTGTCATTGTTTATCTAGATGATATATTGGTCTTTAGTAAAACTTGGGAAGCACATGTAGGGAATGTAAAGACAGTGTTGGACACTTTGAAAAAGGAGAAATTGTATGTAAGATTGTCAAAGTGTGAATTTGGAAAAACTTCATTAGTTTACTTAGGTCATATTGTAGGAGGTGGAAATTTAAAAATTGATCCTTCAAAAGTTGATGTAATTGTCAATTGGCCTAAGCCTACTAACGCTACTGAAGTGAGAATATTTTTAGGAGCTGTTCAATATTGGAGGAGGTTCATTCAGAACTTCTCATACATAGCATCTCCTTTGCATGCCTTAAGAAGTGTGAAGAAATCCTTCCAGTGGGGAGGTAAGCAGCAGAAATCCTTCGACACATTGAAGGGAAAGATCAGCACCGCCCCAGTCCTAGCCTTGCCCGATTTGCAGCAGCCATTTGAGATAGAGACAGATGCCAGTGGATATGCCATGGGGGCAGTATTGATGTAGCACCGCAAGCCTATTTGCTACCATTCATAGACTTTTACTCAAGCAATGATCAAATACCCCACCTATGACAAAGAGTTGTATGCTTTGGTTTAGAGTGTCAAGAAGTGGAAACACTACTTGATGGGTAAGGAGACGATCATCCATACCGATCATCAACCCTTGCAGTATCTCTAGTCCCAGACTAAGCTCCAGCAAGCTCATCATTTCAGGTGGATGGGATTTCGTCAACAATTCCATCTAGTGATCAAGTACAAGAAGGGTACTAGTAACAAAGTGGCAGATATGCTCTCTAGACCTCCTATTGTTGCATCTATTGTTTTGAAAAATGCTTCTTTGTCCCATGAAATTTATATTGAGCAGTATGCTACTGATGATGATTTCAAGGAGATTTATGAGAAGCTAACCAATGGGACACAGGTGGAAGACTACTATTTGCAGGGAAAGTTGCTCTATCATTTGGGCAAGTTATGTGTTCCTATCAGTGAAAGAGTCCATGTAATATGAGAAGCTCATACTTCTCTTGTATCAGGGCATTTTGGGGTAGGTAAGACTTTGGCTCATTTGCAAAGACTTGTGTATTGGCCTCACATGAAAGACAATGTAACAAAATATGTAAAGGGGTGTGTGATGTGCTCTACTTGTAAGCCCACTAATAGAAAATTAGGGCTGTACTCACCACTTCCTGTTCCTTCCCATCCTTGGGAAAGCATTTCCATGGATTTTATGGGGGGTTTGCCTATGTCTAGGAGGGGTCATGACTACTTGTATGTGGTCGTGGATAGGTTTAGCAAGATGTGTATTCTTATGCCATGTAAAAAGCAGGTCACTGTAGAGCAGGCTGCTTCTCTTTTCTTTTAGCATGTATGGGTTCACTTTGGACTCCCTACGTCCATTATCTCGGATCGGGACTCCCGATTCCTTGGAGAGTTTTGGACAAAATTATGGTGTATGATGGACACCAAGATGAAGAGGAGCACTTCTTTCCATCCACAGACCAACGGACAGACAAAGGTAGTCAACAGGACAGTTGTTCATTTTCTTTGAGGTTATTGCAACAAGCATCCTAAGTTATGGGATGAGCAGATCCAGTATGTACAACATGCCTACAATAGGGCTATGCATTCTTCCACTCAGAGCTCACCATTTGAGACATGCTTTGGGTACTTGCCAAAGACTCCATTGGACTTGAATTATGGGAGAGAGGGTTATTCAAGCGCTTCCAAGGATGAAGACAAAGCCCGCAGGTTCATTCAGAGAGTTCAACAGGTACATCAAGCAGTGCAAGAGCAGTTGGAGAAGAGTCAAGCCCAATATAAGGCTCGCCATGACAAGCATAGAGTTGATCATCAGTTTCAGGTAGGAGATCAAGTGTCGCTTCACATCAGCAAGGAGAGGATGAAAGGAGAAGGCAAGAAGCTCATGCCCATTAGATATGGTCCCTTCACCATCTTGAAGAAGATTGGGATGAATGCCTTTCGCTTAGAGCTACCGCCATACATGCAGATCTACTCAGTAGTGAATGTGGAGAACTTGAAACTCTATGAGCCTCCCATGATCATGGATAAAAGGGAGAATGTATCATTTCCATTAGTTGATGAATTTGCTCTTGAGTACATGGATGAGCTAAAGGAAGATGTCATCTTGGACAGAAGGACAAGGACTTCACACAGAGGTGATGTTGATTATCTTCGAGTAGGCATCAGAGGCACTCATCCAAGCAAATCCAAGTGGATCAAGAAGGAGAAAGTGAGGGAGCAATTCCCTCACCTATCTGTTGATTAATAAAGGCTTTTGGAGGCCAAAAGCTTCTCAGTGGGGAGGAATGATCTAGGAGGATCCAGGAAGGCCAAATTTTCAAATTCCTCCAATATTAGAAAAACCAGCACCAAATCTAAGGGCTCATCGAGACGATTCCAACGACGTTCGTTTCACCTCAAACGGACTCCGTATGAGAAATTTATCGCGTTCTGTTCTATGAGGTCAACAGGCAAAATTGGCAAAAGAGGTGACACGTGGCACCACTGACAGGGTGACACGTGGAATCCGTATTGTATGTACATGATGACATGGCATGTGTACAAACCAATGAGAGGACGACATGTGGCATGTACGGACGTATGACGTGTCAACCCATTCAATGGTACGGTCCAATCCAGAGGCAACACGTGTCTGTACGGAAGGTGTGTTGGCCCAGTAATATTTCGCCACATGGCACTTGATGATTGGTTAAAAGTTTAGTAAGAAGACTGGAATCCACGGGGTTCGACCCTGTGACCTCTCCTGCATAGTGCTCCGCCTTACCGTCAGCCCACAAGGTGTTCCTTGTATAATGTATGGAAATAAATTTATTTAAAGTATGCAGTGGCATTTCGAGCCCCAAAGGAGCCAGGGCTTAGCCCCAACCTTGGTTCTTCCTCCAGCGTGACCGGGAGCTCCGACCAGCACGGGATCCCAGCGCATTTAGCACATTTCGAATTATAAACTATGGATTTTGGGTTAAAAGTGGGTTGAGAATTGTTTCTCTGTTATAACAAATTTTTGGGTTTTATACATAGTTCGGTTGGGTAGTTTTGCAACCAGATTTTATTAATGCCATACTTGGGTATGTGGTTGGCATAGTTGTTAATTATGTCAACTACATGATAAAAGGAGCTTTAAGTGAACCCAACCAAAACTTGAGAAGTTGAAACAAGATGCCAATCTTGGAAAATTTGTTGTAACCAAAGAGAACATGAGGAAAATGTGAAGAGGGGAAAGTCATGGCTATATAAGCCCCCTTAGTTTCCATTTTCCACTCATGCTTTGGAGTGGAGACTTTGTAGCTAAAGGAGAGAAGGGAGATTGTGTAGCTCTGCAAGAGGAAGGTACGAGTGTTTATACTCGTTTTACACTGTCTTCAGGCTTCGGAGTTGCTGGAAGCAGTCTAGTTGTGTTTTGGGCAGCGGCTCTCTTCCTGACCATTGTCGCCAAGGTATCATTGTATCATTGCCATGTTTTTTTCCTTATGCTGAGATTATAGATCAGCCCTCGTATTGAGAAGCAGGCCCGGAGACGTAGTCCATCCTGAACGAACTCCGTTATCAACTTGTTGTTGTTATGTGCGTATTGTCTATGCTGTTTGGTTCTCTTCTTATGGATTTATGAGCTTCATTCATGCTCTTTATGCAATTCATGTTAACTTCATAGAGTAGCAAAGATCTTGTTTTCAAATAATTATATCTAAGGAAGAACATGATCTCAATGTCATCTCCGAAGGACAATCGATATGTGGTCCTACACTATAATAGACAAGTGGTTATTTATCTATTGGGAGAGTGTTTGGATGTAGCATCAGTGCATAGAACTCAAGAGGGATAGAAATACAAGTTGAGGGGACAACCTATGGATGGTGAGTCGAGATGGATGTCAAATTCAGCGATGCTATTAGAGGTAGCTAGTCGAGAGGTTTCTTCCATCCTAATGATGAAATTAAGCTTGTACAAGATGAATATAGAAGATGAATAGGAGGGTGAGGTGAACTCTCAGTTTAGAGTTGTATGGAACAATTATTTAGTGCATGATCTAGGGTAGGTATTAGAGAAACCTTGAGTGTTAGAGGGAGTATCTTCAACAGATGGAGTGAGGGGGTTGGAGACAGAACCAGGTGGAGGTACCAATAGTACCTCCCTCGCTAAGAAGGAGTGTTAGTTTAAGTATCTTGGATGTACTTCTACACCAATGTGCCTAGGTGCAGACATTAGAGAAAGGCGTCTCACTCAACCAACATAAAGTGACTTTATAATATGATTTTATAAAGTGACTTTATAAAGTTAAAGTGAATTGTAATTTATAAATCTAAGGTTGTACTTTTTATTCTTGTGTGGAAAAATGACTTTTTGAGAGAAAAGTGATTTTAATATAGTTCATGACTTAAGTGAATTAAGTGAACTTGAGAGTAAATCACAACCATAATTCTTGTGGGATAAGATTTAATCTTTTCCATAGAATACAAAGATTCTAGGAAGTTACCCTAAAATAGAATTAAAAGAAGCTTGATGAGACCCTTGGAATGCATTCCAACAAGAGCATATTTGGAGAGGCACACATTCCAATGAGAATCTTGGAGGGAAGTGCGGGAGGCACAAATCCCAAGAGAATGTGAAGATTTTAATCTAAGAGAGAAGGAGTGAAGAAGTAGTAGAGGAAGAGCATGAGATTCAAGAAGGGAGGGCACACTTGTAGAGACAGTTAGTGGGCATCCACTCCAAAAAACTTACTATGATTTGTTGTTGTCTATATAGTAGTGATTTGGCACACTTTTCGAGGTAGATAAGAGGAAGAAATTTGATATGGATACAACATTTAATAGAGTTTCATACAATAGAGAATGAGGGGGGCTTACAGTAGGAGATTAGTTGTTAGCACAAATTTTGAGTCACTATAGAAAATTTCCAATCTATACCAAAATGAAGGGTGTATATGCACACAAACTAAGGGAGAAAATACTTCGCATGATGTTTGTGCAATGAGGCCATATAAGGCATATTTCTTGAAGCTGATTGTTTATTATCTAGCACACATTTTGAGGTTAAGGAATGACACTGAAATCAAGATTTTGTTCTGATTGTTAAATCTTGTAATTTACCATTGTTGTACTGTTTGGAAATTTGTCCTTTGAAAATCAATAAAATTTATCTTGGTTGGTTGTCCCCTTAGGGTTTTCTTCGAAGGTCTTTGACCAAATTTCTTGTGTTGAAAATATCATTTACATATTGATGTTTTGTGCTTATTTCCACTCCAAAGTGTACTTAGTTATAGTATATCAGCTTACAATGAAATGAAAATTGTATGCATGTGATGTGTGATGAATTTCATGACTATTGAAGACTGTTATTAGAGTGTACTGAGTGTTTGACAAAATCTGTCCGTGAGTTTTGTGCATAGAATTTGAGATTTTTAACAAAAAAATAGTAGGCTTGACATCAATGAGAATTTTCAATTTCATCAATATTTAAATATATCATCCAAGAAAGAAGTTATAGATTGAAGTACATTGTTGTTTCCTCACAAAGTATGTGTTGAATAGATAGTTAAACTTCATATTAGTATTTCGTTAAAAGAAACATGTTAATATGCAATATGGAAGAGATGCTTCACAAGTGAGTGAGTGAGTGTAACATTGGCGCCGTATCAACTTTTCAAATTTTGAATCAGTATAGGTTAATATATCCAAAATAAATTCATTTTAACCTGAAATCTATTAGATTCCAATACAAATCAAACATTTAGAGGTCACAAACATCTCCACAAATTTTTACACCGTTAAAAAAATTTGCACTTCAATAATTTCATCCCTTTCAATGCTTGAGCAGTCTAAGGTTGAAGCAGATATATATAACACAAGGACCTATTTGTTAAAATACCTTGTATGAAGATAAATTGATAAGATTCACTGAAGTGATTAGTTGATGAAAATAAAATAAATGTTATTAAATATATAGTGTGTTAATAATACACTTAAAAATGGTTTCTTAGTCCCTACTCATCACCTAACTTTTTCAGTTAGTTGAATGGATTGAAAAAAATATATACCACCCATTTAAAATGCTTCTAAAAATTTATAATTAAAATTAAATTGTTTTTGGTAAAACCCAAATATGGAAGTGTTTAAATTGTGTTTTTGTACCCATAAATAGATTCAACCCTCTAAAATATTCACATGAAACTCATACTATGCAATTTCAATAATTAATATATGTGATTCTAAGATTTTTAGATATTTCCAACCAACTCTAAACAAAACAAAATTAAAAATAAAATAAAAAAACTTGAAAACATAAAATATTTAAACTATTGGACAAACAAACTTGATCCATTGCCAAACTACAAAAAATATAACTTTTCAAAAAAAATTAAAGATAAAAACAAATCCAAAAAATACAATGCACACTCCTTGCCATATTTAATAAAGTTGATAGGAAGACAACTATAATTTTTTCGAAAAACAAATCCAAAAAATACAATGCACACTCGTTGCTATATTTAATAAAGTTGATAGGAAGACAAGTATAATTTTTAATTAGTTTTTAAATGTATGTTTTGACAACTTGAAAAAGAAATGCATGTCATAGTTTTTATCTTTTAAAAAACTCAACATAATTAAAAATTATTGGTTTGATATAGTCAAAATGATTAAATATAAATATGAGCACATTTAAATAAATAAATTTCAAATTTAATATAAGATAAATTTAAAATTTAAAATAATAATTTTTAAATTCAAAATAATAAAAAATTTAAATTCATTAATACTTAAATTTCAAGACATGTGAAATATACTTTTATACTATCACAAAGTACTTAATGTAATAATTAGATTCATTTTGGTGCCTCGCTAATTTTTTTGGGTATTCAACACTATTTGACATATTTTTTTTCAAATTGACTTTATATTAATTTATAAAACTTAATTCTTTATTTTTCCTTCAAATAATAATAATATATATATATGATTCTCAATATTAATAAGATATGTAACTCTTAATATTAATAACATATATAAGTTACAAAATATTTTTATGTAAAATAATCTAATGTAAGTTTTTCTATAACCTTACTTTTATTTAAAATGTTATTTAGTTAATAATAGTATTTAAATTAATTTTAACTAATAGTAATTATTATAGTGAAATAAAATTATGTTTTATTATTTAAATGTATAATAGTCTTTTTAATATATATAGTTTATAATAAAATCTAGAAACATTTTCCTTATAGAAAAAAGGTTGTGCACAACCATTCGTTACAAAAATATGGGATTTGTTTTTTCCTTGCATTCATCATGACGAGGAAAACTGTGATTAAAACTATTAAAGATTTACAAAAAAATCTGGTTTTCTTTATGTAAATCACCATACTAGAGGAGGGATAGACCATGATAAACTGGAAGTTTAGCACTATACAAAAAAAATCTAAAAAAAGGGCCAAGACTACTTCTTTTTCTTGCCTTCCATGTGAGGAATTGGCTTTGAAATCGATAAATTTTCCATTGGTTGCGCTCCAAAGGCCGTGGTCTCATGACACTCGCTACTTTGGATCAAATTGATCATCTTGAGAACATCTTCTACAAGACTGTTTATTTTTGCCATAAGCTCTTGAATGTCCATTTCTAGATCATCAATCCATGAATATTGGCAAGAGAGATGATGAATAACATACCCAATATCATTAGAATTTTCCTTGTTTTGCTTGAGTGCGTCGTAGACTGCCTCATAGACCCTTCACAAATGGATTTTAAAATCTTCAAACCTGGCCTTGAGGTTGTAAATGCCTGCAAACGAGCCTCTCTTTGCATTTTATGCATTCTTATATGTATCCATCTCAGAAGTATCCCCTATCGACCACAAAAGGAAGGAGTTAGCCAACCCAGAGAAGGTAGGAGCAAAATACTCTTCACATTTCTTGTCTCTGCTTTCGACTTGTTTTGAAAGCCTTTGTTCGCGGCACGGGTTGAAATCCATCTCCGCGTCCATTTCACATGCAAGAGTGATGGGAACGGAAGACAAGAGTAAATGATGAATCCCTTCAACATAAAACATCTGACCACCGATCACATGGCCATGAACATGCATCAAACCACGTGTCCTTCTGCCTCTGCAGGAATAAGGACGTTGATTTGAGAGGGGAAGCTAGGGTCCCATGGAAAGGACTAAGGCCTTAGCCTCCCACGAGGAGAAAAAATCAAGGAATGGTGTGGTGTGTGAGCTCATCATTGGCTAAGTTAACTAAACCTGGCTCTAAACAACCTCCCTTATTTGTAAGGACAACAACTTCGTCATTGTTTTCCCGAAGAAAGTGAGAAAAACTGTTTTTTTTAGGACATTTGGTTGGTGATTCCCTTTTCATATCTAGTCCCCATATTTTGAATGACTTGTCTTGAGTCACCTATTATAACTATTCTACTTACGTCTATCTTGGCTATAGTTTCAACCTAGGCATAAGTGCCAACCATTCTGCTTTATTGTTGGATTTTTTCTCCAATCTCCAAGCAAAAGAGTCCACCATGTTTCCTCCATGATAAAAAAAATTATCCCTCCTACACCTCCCAACCCTGGTTTATATTATTTGATTTTTCATACTAAATACATTTTATCTGGTATATTAAGTTTATAGATAAACTGTTTCCCTTAGTTTATATTAATTGATTTTCCATATTAAATACATTTTATTTGGTATATTAAGTTTATAGATAAATATAATTGAAGTGGTTGTTAATTAAGTTTATCATAAATAATTATAAAAATTATTATTATGTTTACCACTTAAATTAAACATGTTATGTCATGTTTGTTTTCAAGTAAGTCAACTCTTGGTGAACGTTCTTCCCAAGTAATGATATGATAGCTTGGTAACTGAGAAATTTCCTAATTCCACTGTTCTGGTTATTAAGATATTCAGATTAGTGTTTAGAAAATTTCAAAGCCTGGCTGTCCCATTGTGTGTTGACTTAGATTATTTTCCTGAGGGTTGAAACACGGTTGGAAGTTCGAAACACGCGGGCAAACGCGCTAGGAGAGAGTATATGGTCTGAACTGGTCAGAGTTTTCCAGGAAGTTCAGCTTCAGCTTCAATTCTCAAAAGCATTTTGTGTGGCCTTAGAGTTTTGAAAAAACCCATGAAATATGGCATTCATGGCCGAACATAGTATGGCCACAATATCGATTCTGATTGTTACAGGGTCTTTATTCTTGTTCGCACAAGCAAAAGAAACAGTCACGAGCTTTGATTTTCCTATTTTCAATACGAGCACTGTGAATGAAATTGTGCTTAAACAGGATGCAAATGTTCAGGATAACAAGATATATCTTACAAAAAGCAGAGCTGTTAACGATTTTAACGAGAGCCTGGGCTGGGCTTTGTACAAATCCCCAATTCGCCTGTGGAATAAGCAGTTTCCACACATCCACGGCTTTAAGTCTCTGTATCAATGGCGAAAGAAGCTTCCTCCGCTTCTTGGCAGCTTTCGGTCTCACTTTCAGTTCACTATAGACGACGGCGCAACAACCCAAAAGAACGGACTTGCATTTTTCATGGCGCCATTCGGATCTGAGCCACCACCGGCGAATTCATCATCCACCATGTGGCTTGGGCTTTTCAATACTTCCAGCAACGGTACAGCGCCCCCTTCAAAGGCAGTGGCCATTGAATTTGACAGCAATCGTGTGGGGATTGATGTCAACAATAGTTCTTCAGTGGCGAACTATTCGTTACCCAAGAATCAGAACCTTAATAATGGCAATATAACTTGGAATGCTTGGATTGAGTATAACGCCACAGGAATGGCGCTCAGTGTGTTTCTGGCAAATGTTAGTTCTAAACCCGTAGAGCGCATTTTGCATGTAGAGGATATAGATTTCTCGCAAATCCTTCCTCTAGATGTTGTTGTTGGGTTCTCGGCTTCAACAACTGGGTTAAATATGAGCATCGTCTCATGGAGTTTTTCAAGCCAAACTCCAGTGAGCCGAAAGACTCCCGTTGCATGGATTATATTCACCATGATGCTCACAACTTCTGCAATCGTTTCTGCCTTTGGCTGCACCTGGAAATTGCTTTTGATATGTGTTTGTAGAGATTGATGAGAGCTGTGCAGTCCAACTCTTCGTAATATACAATCTTTCTCCCTCCCTGAGAAAGATTGAACCACACTTTGGTCCTCTACCATCAGAGAGATCAGACGCATTCGTTGAGTCTAGTTTGACATTAAAATATGAATATATGAATTGCCTTTGTAATAATTGGATGATGTGTAGCGCAGCCTATAGAATATTCATTTTACCATTACGGCATGATGTGTACGGCAGCCTATGTATTCGCTACCTCTCGCGTTCTTCCTATTATAATAAGTTGTGGGGATATGATATTCTAGCGGGCAAATTTTTTTGAACCAGTTCAATACAAAATAACTTTTTTATGCTTTTATTAGCCTTAACGCATACTTATATACTAAGGTTAATGTAAACAACTATTACTCTACATAAATGTGGGATAATGCAACATATTAATTGGACGACTTAACTATTACTTACTCTCCATGAATGTAGGATAACACAACATACTAATGTGACGACTTACAAAACATATGAGTCCGACAAAATATACTAACAAAATAAAGAGGATGGTTGACATGGGTTCTTAACATCCCATTCCTCTTAGAAAAACTTTGTCCTCAAAGCTTTAGATGAGGAAACCGTTGCTGAATCTAAAGGAGCGGTTCCCATGTAGCATCCTTGGGTTGCATGTCGTGCCACTGAATTAAGACCTCTGTGATGGACTGAGAGCGAAGTTGACGAGTGCGCTGATTGAGGATGGCCTTCAGTTCCAAAATGATGGATCCTTCCTTATCCAACTTTGGTAAAACAGAGTGTGCTCTAATGTTGGTGCCAATCACTTTCTTGAAACAAGAGACATGAACGAATGGGTGAATGCGAGAAGGAGGAAGTTTCAATTTATGAGCAATAGACCCAATCTTCTGAAGAACTTTATATGTCCCATAAAACTTTGGAGCCATGCCCTTTGAGTTTTGGGGAGGATTGCTTGTAAGGCTGCAGACGAAGAAAAACCATATCACCAACTTGAAAGGTGCGCTCAAAACAATGTTGATCAGCCTGTTGTTTCATGCAATTTCTTGCCATGTGAAGATTCTCCTGTAAGATGTGAAGAATTTGATTGTGATTTCGAAGAACCATGTCAACTATCTGAACGGGTGAACTGTTGGGGGTGTATGGAAGGAGCACTGGCGGTGTCTGACCATAAACGGCTTCATATGGAGTCATTTTAGATGCAGTATGAGAGGAATTATTGTACCACCATTCAGTGAGAGTGAGCCACTTTGCCCATTGATGTTGTTGTTCAGAGGTGAAGCAACGAAGATAAGTTTCAAACATTTGTTGGTGACTTCAGTGTGACCATCTGTTTGCGGGTGATATCCTGAACTCATATTCAGTTTGGTTCTAGAAAGAGAATGGTCATCAAATGTGCAGAAAAGAGCATCTGCCACAAGATTGTCTTTACCCTTCTTGTAAGTGATCTCATAGTCATAACCCATGAGTTTTCTAACCCATTTTTGTTGTGTTGGGGATGAGACCCGTTGTTCCAGGAAATATTTCAGACTCTGGTGATCAGTCTTGATGCATAAATGATTCCCTAAGAGGTATGGACGTGACTTATGTACGGCATGCAAAATAGCCATCATTTCCTTCTCATATGTAGAAGCAGCTAAATTCTTCCTAGACAAGGATTTGCTGGTGAACGCAATGGGATGTTCGTCTTGGAGGAGGACAACACCAAGTCCATTGTCGCAAGCATCACTCTCAATGGTGAATGGCTTGGAAAAATCAGGCATAGCTAGAACAGGTGTGGTACACATATCTTGTTTCAGTTTCTGAAAGTCACACTCAGTAGCGGGTGTTCATGTAAAAGCATCATTTTTTAGTAGAGCTATTAATGGTGCTGCAATATTCCCACAATCCTTGACAAACTTGCTGTAGTAGCTAGTAAGTCCCAAAAACCCACGAATTCTCTTCAGGGTTTGAGGATGCGGCAAATTTTTCATGGCATCTATTTTGGCAGGATCAACACAAACTCCTTGAGCTGAAACAATATGCCCGAGATACTCTACTTCCTTCTTCCCATAAACACATTTAGACTGTTTGGCACAGGAATGATGATCACAGAAAAGTTGCAGTACAAAATTCAGATGTTGGAGATGCTCAACCCATGTTTTACTATAGATGAGAATATCATAAAAGAAGATCAGAATAAAGTTTTGCAAGTAGGGCCAAAATATTTTATTCATCAATGCCTGGAACATGGAAGGAGCATTTGTGAGGCCAAATGGCATGACCAAAAATTCATAGTGGCCATCATGTGTGCGGAAAGCTGTTTTAGGGATATCATTCTCATGAACTCGAATTTGGTGATACCCAGAACGAAGATCCAACTTGGAGAAAAAATGAGCACCATGGAGCTCATCCAAAAGCTCATCAACAACGGAAATAGAAAACGTATCCTTGGTTGTGATGTGATTAAGTGTTCTAAAGTTGATGCAAAGGGGCCATGACCCATATTTTTTCCGGACAAGAAGAACCAGTGAAGAGAAGGAACTAGTGCTAGGGCGAATAACACCTTGCTTCAGTAAGTTGCGAACAAGCATCTCAATCTCTATCTTGTGGTGAAATGGGTAGCGATAGGGCTTGATGTTGGGAGGGATGCTTCCGGGAAGGAGTGAAATACGATGGTCCTTTGGTCTAGAAGGTGGCAATCCCACTGGCTCCACAAACACACATGCATATTGATCCAAATTTGTTGTAGATCCAATGGAGTAGTTGAGACTGCTGAAGGTTTCATCTGAATAAAATGGAGTTGATTGATGACACCATGTGAACTCTTCTTAAGAATCTTTTCCATGCGATGTGAATTGATGATGCTGAGATACCCTGGTTGTAAGCCCTGCAATGTGTGTTTTTTTATCATTGATTGAAAACTGTATCCAAAGTTTAGCAAAATCCCATGAAATGGGTCGAAGTGTGCGTAACCATTGAGCGTCCATAACCACATCACATATGCCTAAGGGTAAGGAAAATATGTCAGAGCACAAGTTATAATCCTCCATAGAGATGCACACATTATGACAATTCCTTTTCAAGGTAAGATGCCCCCATTGGCAATCATGAATTCAAAGATGGAGCAAGGATGGACAAAACAATCAGCCTATTGGTGATCCTTGAGTCAATGAAGTTGTGAGTGCTACCAGAATTAATGAGTATTATAAAAGGAAGCTTTTTGAAGAAACCTCTGACTCGCATGGTTTGTGGGGTGGTGATTTCAGCTAAGGCATGGAGAGATATATTTGGCTGGTCGTATGGAGCAGGTAGGTCAACATGCATTTGTTGAATGTCACCATCAACATCTACTAGATCTTGAGCATCATAAAAAATGTCAGGTGCAGGAGGAGAATCCACATCCAAGAGATAGATATTTTGCTCGGCACATCTATGTCCCCGGGTGAATTTCTTGTCATAATTATAATAAAGCCCTTTTTCCTGACGTTCTTACATATCCACTTCAGACAAATTCTCGATAGGAGTGGTTCTAGGAGTTGTAGGGATTTGGGTTCTTTGGGTAACCATAGTTCTGAATGGAACAAGAGTGGATTTGGAGTGTTGTTGAGCCTTGATCTTGTTCTCTGCAATCTTATCCAACCCTAGGGCTTCCATCATTGTGTTGGGGCAGAACATTTTAACCTCAAATCGTATTGCATCCTTTAGACCATTGATAAAACAACTCAGGTAGAATGCATCAGGCAATCCTTCAGTGTGATTGTCTAGTTTCTCAAATTATGCATTCCCTCTCACAATGCGAGTTTGGAGAATTTTGGTGAGTGCTCCTGTGAAGTCATCAAAAGCACTAGAGACAAATCGTTGCAAAAGGATTTGGAAAAAATATGTCCAGTTTGGCTCTGCATGAACCTTGATGTACCAATGAAACCATTGAAGGGCTTCATGTTCCAAATGAAAGGATGAAAGTGGGAATTTATTGACATCAAAAGTATTATGCAGACTGAAATATTGTTTTTCCCTGTAAATCCATCCAGTTGGATCATCACCATTGAAGCAAGGAAAATCCAACTTCAGCCCACGGAAGTTGCTAGAGGAAGAGAACCCAGTGTCTGGAGAAGACTCAAGCTGTCGGCGGCTGTTCATGGGTGAATGTTGAAGATGGAGGCTAGGGAATTGTTGATCTAGATATTCAAGTTTGGAGTTGATGGCAACAAGTTCTTCTTCCATTTGTTTATTTTCTCTAGCGCAGGTGACAACTATAAGCAGTTTTTTTTGTAATGGATAGAAAAACAAAAATAGAAAGGGGTTTAGAAAAGGAATATTTTGATTTGGGAAAAACGTGGGGGGGGTGGGGGGTAATTGGGATTTTATAGGGTTTTGGACACTTTCTTAGGGACATGAAGCAAAAAATGTGAATTTCAGAGGTGGAATGAAGGAACTGGAAATTTTTTTAGAGAGAGACAATGAAGCAGAAGTGGAAAACTAAGACCGTGGAAAAATTTGAAGGCAATTGGGTGAGAATTAGAAAAGTTATGACAAGCCCTAAAAATAGACAAATGTGAAATTTTGGGCTTCGGGAATTGGAATTGGGGATAGGGACCTCAAGGAAGGAATATGCAGAATGGGATGACGGGTGTTCCAATGAAGTTTCAAGGTAAACATAACTAAATCAAAGAAGTTATGGCCAAAAAACATAAATTTATACTAATTTTTTCTTCGAGGAAATGATCTATGGCGGTTCTGGAAAGCTATGCTTTATCAACTGGAAATGGAGGAAATGATTTGTGACGGTTATGGAAATTTGTGCTTTATCAACTGGAAATGGAGGAAATGATTTGTGACGGTTATGGAAATTTGTGCTTCATCAACTGTAAATGGATATGGACCCGGCTGACGACTTGTGTATTGGGATAGTACCCCTCACTCCACGGTGCAGGTAAAACTGCTAACCACTTGGCCACAAACGACAACTCTTTGGTTTTCCTCACGGGTGAGAATTTAGTAAATCTGGTGGGGGTCATTGCCCTTTTTGCTTGGAAGGTCCTCTCAATGGCCAACTACTTTGGGGTTCCTATGGTACTCCTCATAATGAATTTTAGGGCTATGCCCAAGTACTTCCCATAGTTAAGTGGATAGGGTTTATTCCCTGATCCGAATGAAATATACCGCTATGCAAGTAGAAGAATGACTGCAATGATCACAATGCCAGGAAGCACTGTAAAAGAAAACAAAATTGGCAGAAAATCCACCCAACAAGCCCAAGAAAGTGCTCTAATACCATATGTGAAGAACCTTCTGTAATAAACAATGAGAATGCACGATATAACAGAAATAATGGATCATAGAAGAGATTTTATTCATCGCAGGCCACTTAGAGGGGGGAACCTCCTTTGAGCAAGCTCAATACATAATAAATCTTTGATGCTTTCATTAGCCTCAAAACATACTTATATACTAAGTCTAATCTAAACAACTATTACTCTCCATGAATGTGGGATAATGCAACATATTAACTGGACGGCTTAGCAATTATTACTTACTCCCCATGAATGTGGTATAATACAACATACTAATGGGACGATTTACAAAGCATATGTGTTCGACAAGATATACTTACAAAATAAAGAGGAGGGTTAACATGGGTTCTTAACACTTTAAACCCTTGGCATATTTGATCAACAAAAAGCCGTTAATTTAATTCCATAGTTGACAAATGAAAACAAAGATCTAACCTTGTTTTTAAAAACATATATGTACCAAAGTTTCTAAAGAACGTTGAAATCCTCAAGCGATTCCAGATCCCATTGAATGAGGAGTGTACCAAATATATAGAATCACCCAACAACATTGGTTTCTATTGCAAAATCCCTTGCAAAATGGTTGAACTTAGCCTAGGATGAAGCAGTAAATCAAGTCAAGGGTAAGTTTTAATAGCATGCAATCCATACTCTTGCTATAACTACTTCTCTTCCTAGATTCATATATGCGTTGTTAATCCCTCCATACCCTAGGTTTATAAGAGACAAAGTTTGGTTCATACCTGCTTGCCTTAAGAGAGAATGCCATTTGTTGCGGTGACAGTTGAAGAATGAAGGATCCAACCAATTGGGTGTAGAGTACTGTAAATTGTTGGACTAATTTGACAGAAATGATGGCTTTCACTCCATACCTGGAGAATGACTGGATCAATTATGGAGCATGAACTAAAACCACACTACTAGTAAGAACAAGCATATTAGTAATATGTAAACATGATATCAGTTACTCTACTAGGCCCATTGTGATTAACCTCACATAATAGGGATAAACTAAGAGTACATTATGTTTGCCACTGTATACGTGTATGACCTTATCAGTACGTTTGTTATATGTAACTAATTATGGAGATTACATGGCCATAACTAGCTTAAGGGTGATATACTTTTACATAATTAAAGGCTCATGTAATCATATGAAATCAACCCAACTTAGAGATACGAGCTAATATAAGTTCAAAGAGCTTGTTAGTACATACCTTATCATGATACTCCATATTAAATTAGATCAATGGTATTCGACCCATTAGTGTTTGGTGTAAGCTTAGTTACTAGTGGGATTTGGTTCTCATTACTTATATCGAAGCTTAGACATAAGATCATAACTATTAATAGTACCACTATCTTAGTAATAAATATAGGGATTTCTATACCTCCTAATGCTGGTATAAGTAGTATTAAATTATTGTGATTAATGTTAGGATATTTAGACACTTAAGAGTTAGTTAAGATCAACTTGTGTAATATATCCGTTAGGTAAAGTGTGTTTCTTTAGTATGCATTAGTTTGCATTTGTAAATATTCTAATCCGACGGTCACGATATGTTCTAGACATAGAGTGATCTGACGGTTCAACTTCTCTTAGATCATACATACCATTGATCTGTGGCTTAGCACCCGATTGATCTATGATCTCTATTTAAACAGCATAGAGGGTCATTGGCTAGTTGATCGACTATGAGAAGCTCATGTAACTTTCTTTCTTTTACATAATAAATTGCTCCAAGTATCTATTTGGCTGGGGCCATGGACTGTTTCCCTCTCGAGGGTTTTAACCACGTGACAAACATCGGCGTGTTGATCTGTGATCTATTTGTGTGAAGTGGTTGCTCAAAGTGTTCGGTCTTTTGGGAGTACCCTATGTACCTGAACATGGTATCAGAGTGTTTATGAAGAGCCACTTTCGGTTTTGATCGAACCGGTGTTGCTGAAAATTTGAAAGGGTTTCTGGTTTTGGATTTTCTATGCATTTGTGGCCTATGGGAGTTGTTCCATTGTGTCTGGAGCGCCGTTTCCATTGGGAAATAGTTTTTGTTTCACCAAAAACTATTTCCGTTTGTTCCAAAAACACCCATTTCGACAAATCTGGGTATAATGTTACAGTGACAGATTTGTTTTATTTTATTTTTAAATCTCTCATATTTTATCAGTTTTACTACTATATCTTTACTATTTTAGTCTCAGACTATTGCCTTCCTTGGCTACGTATGCTATTTGTCGTGCACCTTGCGTGATCGCGGAGAATCAGAAACAAAAAGACAAAGGTTTTTTTCTTGTCTTCTCAGCTACGTATGCTCTTTTCCGTGCACCTTGTGCGATCACGGCAAATAAAAAACAAGAAGAAAACTTGAAAACGTATAATTTTCGGGTAAGCTAACCAAGATCGAACCCCTTTGTGTGGAAAAATGTTTTTTGTTTTTGTTTTTCGTTATTTTTGTGATTTGTAGGAAAAAAAGACAAGCACGGAGAACGAGAAAGAAAAGTTAAAAAAAAAAAACCTTCCTCTTTCCACTCTTTTACATTTATTTTAAACTTAACTCACTTGGTCCAAAGTTTCTTTATTCCTTAATAGGTCTTGAATTCAAGTCTTATTAAGCTACTTTTTAGTGCATGCAATTCCTATTTTCAAGTTACTTTATTGTAAAAGTGCATCTTACATAAATAAAATAAAATAAAAAGTGAGTCACTTAAGTCTTTTAATTTATTGCCGCACTATTTAAAAGTAACATTATTGTAAAAGTGAACCTCACTTATTCTACAAAAGTGATTCACTTCAAAGCAACTTTATTGTAAAGTGATTATCAAAGGTTGATCTTGGGAAGATGGGGGTTCTTTTTTTTAGTTGGTCAAGTTAATATCTACCACGTCACTATTGGGGACATCTTCAACATTTTCTTTGATCAAGCATAACTTCATCATCCAGAATCAGTTTTCAGTGCCATTATTTTTAAACCACATATTTTTTCGAGCTCTTTACATCCAGATAGTTAGTTTCTATTCTTTCAGCCATTAATTTACACTATGGTCACCCCTTGTGATATTATACTTTCAAGTTCTAACTATTTCTCATGGAAATCTCATATGGAGGATGTTCTGCAAAGTAGGGGACTTTTTAGGATAAATTCAGGGAAAGAAACATAACCCATTGATGATGATAAGAAAATTAAATGGGCAAATAGATGTGATGAAGCTCGTGGATTGATTGGGATGTCAATCTCTACTGATTTGTGACTCCACATATCTATAATTGATGAACTTGATCTTGCTTGGGAAAAGTTGGAATCTGTGTCTGGTAAACACAATGAAATTCGGGGTCATTAACTTGAGAATGAGTTGCTTTCCTTGAATCCAAATGATTTTTCATGCATTCAAGCCTATTTATCTAAGTATAAAACTCTTAGACTCTTATGTGCAGAATGCAAGATTAAGAAAGAAGACAAACAATGTATTTATTATATTCTTTCCAAACTTGGACCTGCATATTCTGCTTTTGTATCTAGATTCTACTTCATGAAAGAATCCTTGACTGCAGCTAGCTATCAAGAGCCTAGCCTTGAATCCTTTTGTGATTATTTAATTAGAGAAAAAGATAAGCTCATTCATCTTGGAATAATTAACAATGCAGATACATCTGGGAAAGCCTTATTGTCCCAGCAAGAAGAAAAGTCCAAGCCTCCCAAGAAACAGAATTTTCGTAATAATAAGTCAAACAACAAGGGTCCCAAACCCTCTCAGTCAGCTCCTTCTTTAAAAAATGACAAATGATCGAAGCCAAAAGGAAAGAAGACTGGGCATCATTGCAATTTTTGTGGGAAAGATAATCATGATGAATTTAAGTGTTTTAGGAAGATGGAAACCTTGGAAGAAGCAATGAAAAAGCACCACATCAGCCTAGATTCATCTTCAGAATATACCTCTCATGGACATGCACTTTGTGCTTCTAGTTACTCTTATATTGCATCTTCTTATTCTATTTCAATTGAATGGTTCATTAATTCTGGAGCATCTTATCATATGGCTAAGGATCAAGCCATATTTTCTACTATGCATGAATGTAACACTAAACAAATATTTATTGGTGATGATAGATCTCTAGGTGTTGTAGGATTTGGAATAGTTCCAGTAGAAAATGGTCATTTGAGTGATGTACTATGTGTTCCAAAAATTTTCTGCAATTTGTTATCAATCTATCAAATTACTCATTCAGGTGAAGGTAAAACGGTGACGTTTACACCTCACCAAGTTGTAATAAAGGATTTTAAAAATCCTCAAAATGTCCTTGCTACTGGCACTGATGATGATATTATTAGGTTGTACAAATTTAACAAATTTGGGTCATCACCTTTTCCTTCAGTTTTTGTTGCTCATAGTGATAGCTTGAGCAAATTTTGGCATGAGCGATTTGGTCACTTAAATTATCGCTAATTGCAACAACTATGTAAAGACAATATGGTGGCTGGTCTTTTGATGGTATCTTGCAAGGATGGTGTTTGTTCCGGTTTTGTATTCGGAAAACATTATTGGGACAGTTTTGACAAACGTGCCTCTTGGCATGCCTCGGTTTCCTTGGATCCTGTGTATAGTGACTTGTGTGGCCCTCTTCCATCTGCTTCCTTTTCCGGCTTCAAATATTTCTTAACTTTCATTGATGACTAATCCAGACGCACTTGGGTTTACTTCCTAAAACTTAAGAGCAAAGTATTTGACATGTTCTTGGCCTACAAGGCCCTTGTTGAAAAACAATCTAGTCATCAAATTATTAAGTTAAGATCTGATAATGGAGGAGAATATGTTAACAACAATTTCACTGTTTTTTGCACTGAACAAGGAATCCAACAACAACACACTGTTCCATATACACCACAATAAAATGGTGTAGCTAAATGGAAGAACTACACTTTAAAAGAAATGGCTAATTGTATGATCCAATCTAAGGGACTAAGTTTTCAATATTGGGATGAGGCCATAAATTATGCAAATTACATAGTTAATTGCACACGTACTAAAGTTTTACAAGGTATAACACCGGAAGAAGCATGGAGTAAAATTAAACCAGATGTAAGTCACTTTCATGTGTTTAGTTGTGAAGCATGGCCTCACATTTTGGATAAAAAATGGAAAGCATTACGGCCTAAAAGTGAAAAGTGCATATTTGTTGGATATTCTGAAGATATAAAAGGTTATATACTTCTTCAGCCCCATTCACATGATATAATCTTTAGAAGAGATGTTAAATTTGATGAAAATCTCTTGGCCTGCGAGCCTAACTTGGTGGTTGTGCCATCTTTGGCCTACGAGCCTGATTCGACGATTGTGCCTTCTTCTTCTTCTTCTTCCAACTTCCTTAACAGGTTTCCAAGTCAAGTTTCTGATGATGATAGTGAGGATGAAAATGCACCTCCGCCTGCTCATGTTCCTCACATTGCATCAGCACTAATGCCTCCTCGATGGGTCCGTTCAACATGTGAAGCAGCTGGTGATCTTACTGGTGATCCTAGAGATCAATGTCGAACAAGTTCTCAGTTTCAGTGAGCCTTTTCTCTTTTGGCTCAATTTTCCGAGAATCATGATCCATAAACTTTTGCAGAAGCTTCAGGAAATCCAGATTGGGATGCAGCTATGGATGAATAATATCGTTCCTTAATGGCGAACGATACTTGGGATCTTGTTCCTCTTCCAAAAGGAAGAAAACTTGTCAGATGTAAATGGGTCTACAGAACTAAGTATGCATCCGATGGAAGTGTTAAAATACTTAAGGAAAGGTTAGTTTCCAAAGGTTTTTCCCAAGTTGAAGGGATTGACTACAATGAAACCTTTGCGCTGTAGCAAAAATGAACTCCATCCGCCTTGATCTTTCCCTTGCAGCCTTACATAACTAGGAAGTCCATCAAATGGATGTCAAGTCTGCCTTCTTACATGGTGATTAACATGAGGAAATTTACATGAAACAACCTCCTGGATATGTTCAGAATAACCCTAGCCTTGTTTGTCTCTTTAAGAAATCCTTATATGGCCTTAAGCAAGCTTCTAGAGCTTGGTATTCCAAAATGGATAGCTTTCTCCTTGACACTGGTTTTTCTAGATGCCATTCTGACCCCAATGTCTATACCAAGAAATTAGGAAACCATCTCATCATACTTGTTCTTTATGTTGATGATATTATCCTTACTGGTAGTGACCCTAAACTTATAACCTATGTGAAATCCAGTCTTAGGCAAAATTTTGAAATGTCAGACTCAGGACATTTGCATTATTTTCTTGGTCTCCAAGTCTTGCAAACCAAAGAAGGAATATTTCTTTCCTAGTCTAAGTATGCTTGTGACCTTCTTCGTCGCTTCCACATGGAAGATTGTAAACCAACCCCTTCTCCCTTACAGTCTGGAGTCAAACTTTCTGCCACTTGTACTTTCCTTGAAGTAGATGCCACCTTGTATCAGCAGCTTGTTGGTAGTCTTTTATACTTGACTCATTCTCATCCTGACCTTTCCTTTGTCGTTGGTCATGTTGCCCATTATATGCAATCTCCTCATGAAAGTCACTAGAAAGCAGCAAAAAGAATACTTTGATATATTCGAGGTACGATTCAGTTTGGGATTTATTATGGTACAGGGGGGAAAACTTTGTTGGTTGGTTTCACTGATTCAGATTGGGCTGGCGATCCTGATGATCGAAAGTCTACTGCAGGTTATGTTTTTAGTTTGGGATCTAGACCTGTCACTTGGGCTTGTAAGAAGCAACAAGCTCTTTCTCTTTCTTCAGCAGAAGTAGAATATCGAGCTGCAGTTAATGCCAGTCAGGAAGCTTTATGGATTTAACAAATGATTTCAGAGTTTGGATTCGAGTAGCAGCAACCTACTCCACTTTGGCGCGAGAATTAAAGTGTCATCAAGCTTGCTAAAGATCCAGTTATACATCAACGCGGCAAACACATTGAGTTACACATGCACTTCATCGAAAATCTTGTTCATGATCATGTTCTTGAAATGCTCTATTGCCCTACAGATGATCAAGTTGCAGACGTCTTCACCAAGTCTCTTATAGAAGCGAAGTTTTCTAAACTTTGATCTATGTTAGGAGTTTAGGAATGTGTCCTTAAGGGGGGATAGGCTCTAATGCCTCTTTCCTTCTCCTACTAGTGTCACTTTTGTAAATCCTTCAATACTATCACAAGTTGTTCTTAAGGGGGAATATTAGGATATTTAGACACTTAGGAGTTAGTTAAGATCAACTTGTGTAATATATCTGTTAGGTAAAAGTGTGTTTCTTTAGTATGCATTAGTATGCATTTGTAAATATTCTAATCCGATGGTCACGATATGTTCTAGACATAGATTAATCCGATAGTTCAACGTCTCTTAGATCATACCTACCATTGATCCATGGCTTAACACCCGATTGGTTTATGATCTCTATTTAAAGAGCATAGAGGGTTCTTGGCTAATTGATCGATTATGAGAAGCTCATGTAACTTTATTTCTTTTTCATAATAAATTTCTCCAATTAGTTATTTGGTTGGGTTCGTGGACTGTTTCCCTCTCGAGGGTTTTAACCACGTGACAAAAATCGGTGTGTTGATCTGTGATCTATTTGTGTGAAGTGGTTGCTCAAGGTGTTCGTTCGTTTGGGAGTACCCTGTGTACCCGAACAATTAAACAGATAGGTAATGAGTGTAATCAATGGTGTTAGTTCCATTAAGCTAAGTATAATCCACAACAACGATACTAATAGAAGTAAGCACTGTTTAACTATGAACATACTAAGAGCCATGTGTTCCAGTTGCTATTGTGTATACAGATTTAGATTCAAATGTTTTGTATCCAATTCCAATACCATTGAAATATCTATATCCTGTTGTTATATTCACTCTAGGGGGAATCTATATTGGGGACAGTAGTTAGAATCGATGGTGGGCCCTAGTTAATGGTTACTAGGACAACGCCTTACCCATTGATGGTGAACCTTGAGGTGAAACCCTTATGCTGAGTGAGGGGAATTATTATATGGGGAAGTTATATTGCAATGAACTGCTCCTTATGTTGGGTATCCTGAATATTAAATGTAAGTTTTCCTAACAAAAGCTTCAATCTTCAGAGAAGGCACGTCCTTTAAACTTCCTTTGTTCATTGTTCCTCTCGAACTCCTATTATTGAAGAATGTTTAAAGACTTCTGCTTCGTGTTGCAGCAACAACGCCCAACTTGCTAGTTCAACATATGTACCCGACGCCTAGCGAACAATAGAGAAAGGCTCCTTTAGGGGATGGAAGGATTTCTAGGTTAGATCAGTTGAACCCCAGCCCCCAGTTATCATTGTTTCATTTATAAATCAATTCAAGGCCAAGCCCCCATCTTAAAGGTACAAAACTGGAAGGGAGATATGGGACAAAGTACACGGGGCATAATAAGGGAACTAATCCACAGAGAAGGGGAATGATTGATGGGGAAACTCCGGTTAGTGGGAAAGATATACACACCGATTTTACACGATAAGCATGAATGAGGTTATAGATGAGGTATAATGGATAAATTCGGTAGTAGGTGTAAAAATAAAAATATGGGTTATCCCTGCTCATCTTGACTTATAAAACTTATGCATACAGAGAATAAAATTATTAGACCAGGAAAAATTCAACAAGACATGGAAAGAGAACATTCCCATAATATGTGCTTCATTATTTCCAAACTAAGGCATGAAGAAAAAAACCATCTGAGAGACCAATTGTGATTTGTTATGAAAACCTTGGTAAATCACTAACCATGCAACCAATTGAAGTTTGTTTCTCACTTAAACGAATCATATACTATGCAATCTCTTAGTCAACCATCTATATGCATCACTAGATACCCATTTTGAATTAACAACAAGGTTGATCTCATGTAATTGATGGAGAAGAGAGTACAACCTCCCAAAATCATATTGGAGAAAGGGGTACCTAAAGCTCCACTCTTGATCATGCCAAAGGAGGGAAGACATATCTATATTAATTTTGGAAAGGTTCTATTATGGAAGTCGACCCCTAATGAATATAATATAATATTTTTTTGAGTATTCCTAGGCGAAGTCGGCCCAGTCAATTAAGTGGGACCGACTTGTTAGGTTAAAAGTTAAGTGACGGAAAGAGTATAAATAGAGGAGGTGTGCTCCTCATCTGAACACACACTCACTTGCGTATAGCGCATGTGATATATATATATGCTAGGAGAAGAAGCACCTGTCTAGGGTCTTGTCTTGTACTTTTGATACATCTTATACATAGGAATTTTCACTGGGTTTTCTTCCCCATAAGAGTTTTCGAGGATAAATATTTGTGTTCTTTTGTGTGGGTGTGCTTGTCTATTTTTTAGTGATCCTTTTGCATATAAATTTGATGTTATGATGCTAAATGTTATTAGATCTTGTATAACCATTAAAAAATTAACATGGTATCATAGCTACCCTGAAATAATTCTTTGTGCAGCTGAAACACTACTACAACTACAACTACTAAAGATTAGGGTTTCAAGCTTGAAAACCCTAGAAGACAAAAACTAGTCATGTTGGGAATTTTTCCATAATGCGATATTGGACAAGTATTAGGAGATAAAACTTTGAAAAGATGAATATGAATTCCTTATGTACCTTGTGTAAAATTTTCAGCCTCATATTCACTATAATCTAGGAGATATGATTCCTCCAACTTAGGGTTCCAACCTCTCCTAGAATTCATCCTTAAATAGGTGACCTAGGGAAAATTGATATATCTCGGGCTAGGAAGCTACAAATTAAATTTTAGCAAGATGTTGCAGATATGGCACAAAATTTAGTTTTTGTTGCAAAGTTTCAGATGATGAAGGTGAAAAAGGGACACATAGATGTCTATACAAGTTCGTTATCTTGAACAGTCCTGAAATAATTCATCTTGGGAAAATTCGCATAAGCCCCAATTGGTAAAATAAATTATGCTATAACCTGTGGGGTTGGAAATAAGATAAACCAAGCTACCTCAGTACGGAATTTCAGACCCATAGGAGCAAGAATTTTGGAGATGCATCCAAAAAAAATTAGGAAATTTTGTAGAAGAAATTGAGAAAAAATAGGGCACTAGATATTTTACAGTTCTCTTCACAGTTTTGGGAAAATGAATATGCTTCTCAGCTTGTCTTGAGGAGGTGCATATTTCTATCCAATCATATCTGAAAGAAACCTAAGTTAAAAAATTAGTCTTTCTCTATCAAACCCTAGGTCCACTAGAAGTAGTCCTCCATAAAATCTTTCAAGCTAGCATCAAGTTGAAGCAATCTCAGTGGTGAGCTCTATCCTCTCTATTTCCATTTGAGGTTCTCATTTTAATCATGATAAAAAAAGTACCAAACTTGAGAACAAGATTGAAGAAGCCGAGAACCCCTGACCATGGAAGTATAGAGTGCTTCTCATACCTGAAGAAGCTTAACTTGGAGAAATATGTCAAAGAAGAAGTTGTAGATCTAGAGGGAGATGAAGACAAAGCACAAGAAGGATTTAGTCAAAGCTAAGAGGATTATTTTTGCCTCAAGTGGATCTCACATGTATCATCCTTGTAGACTCCCAAGGATATGTTCAGCACAATGATCAATCTGTATGAAGGAAAGAATATCAAATATGGCATTGAGGAACCATCTAAAGAATGTGAAGATATAGGACTCAGAGACTATGCAGTTCCACTTTAAAAGGGTTTCTCAAATCAAAGGAAAAATTGAAGAAGTCAAATAAATACATCATTCTCACAACGTTGAAGATTCCTCAAGTGATGAGGAATGTGAAATATACTGGTGAAGACAAAGATCATACTCTTATCCATCTCAACATTGGGTAAGAAAGAATGAAATTAGTGACACTCAAAACCAGTACACAGGTTTCCAGAATCAGTAGAAGGATCCAGTACATAAGGATCGAGAAGGAGTCTACTAAACAAACAAAAGATAAGTATTTGAATTGTCATTATTTAGTTATGTTCAAGGAAATGTATTATGCATGATAGAATGGTTTCATTAATGCCAGTATATACTAATATGCATGCTATGGGTAAGTAGCCAATTGTGCTATACAACACTCCATTGCTACTTATCTAGAATGAAACCTCTTTGTTGACATATTGGGATTAGTGCACAATCTCAATAATGTTATGGTAGAGATGGAAGGAATCTCGAAAGCTTCCATGTATGGATGAATGTTGTATTGGATAAAATAGTTGCATGATTGTATCGTTATGCACAATAATTTGTCATTATGCATACAAAATGTTTCTAACCATGTAACTGGTGTATGTGACTTGTAGGAAAGGTTGGGTACAATCACGTACAAGAAAAGAAGGATGAGACTTGTTGTGAAGAACAAGTGATGACAGTTCAAAATTCACTCCAATAAACATACATGAAGATGAACCTGAAGCTCCTAGGGTCAAATACACCATGACAAAAGAATATAAGAGAGCAATAGATCCACCTCGAGAGATGAAGACCACCTTGGGAACGAGAGATAATTCAAGATGAAGAAAAGTATGATGAGACTTACAAATAAAGTAAGACGCCTCAAATATACCCTAGTTATGTGGCACAGTTGAGTGACATCATTGATGTAGACCCTTCTAGCTATGGAAAAAGCTATGATCAAAGAGTACCAGTTTATCATGGGGAATAGTGTCTATGATATGGTTTCGAGACCTCATGGGAAGTTCGTAGTGTCTTCCATGTGGATCTACAAGATCAAGTATACAAAGCAAGGTTTGTGGTTTGTCTCAGAAAGAGCGAGTAGATTATGGCACGACATACTTGATTGACCAAACACACTTCTCTAGTGAAGTAGAAGTATATATCGAGCAAATAACCACATGTGTAGAAAAGACTTTGTATGAGCTCAAAAGGCACCCTTCGATAAGCACATCCAGTTACATAAGGAGCTTGAAGATCACCTAGAGTGATGAATATCTTAACCTTTGCTACAATGTTGAATATAGAAACCTATAGAAGACAAAAAGCTCAAAAATGGGTGCAAGAGGAACTTTTCAACAAAGTTCAAGATAAAGGATCTTGGTATCTCATAACCTGAGATGGATACATAGAAGATAAGTAGCAGAGGATTGTACCTATCACTCTAGTACAGAATGTTTCAATACATAGAGTACAAAATGCAGAGGGAAGATGAATCTCTGCTTTAGGGGGAGTGACTGCAGAAGATCTCCGAGTTCGACATGGTACTATAGGATGGAAAACTTCCTGATGGACTAAGGCTTTACCGAGAGTAAAGTGGGTCCCAACCTTTAAGGTTGAATGAGGAAGATTTGGATATGTCACTGACCTAACAAAGATGAAATCATTGTAGATGCAAGGAGAAAACACTGAGGACAAAAAGAGCACCTCAGGATGTTTAGGACCGGGTATGATCTCATGAAGAGGCTTAGTATATTGTAGCATGTTCAGCCTGTAGTGAAGCAATGCGGATTCACAAAGTATGCTGCGGAAATATTAAGAATATTTGATTTGTTGGATTGTAAAGCCATGACCATTCCCATTGATACCAACCTGAAGATGTTATATAATGAATCATCACTGTTAGTGGATGTGACTCAGTGTAGACAGATTATTGGGTCGTTGATGTATCTGATGAATACCAGGATAGATATATGCTTTGTTGTGAACACCCTAAGTCAGTATCTAGTTAATCCTAAACGTGTTCACTTGATAGCTGCAAAGCATGTGATAAGGTACCTAAAAGGTATGATAGACTTTGAACTATACTATGATAGAGATCATGACTATAGATTGTATGGATATATAGATTCATACTCGGAAGGAAGCGTTGCAGACATAAAAGAGCACCTTAGGTGTATTTTATTGTCTAGAATTCACCATGATCTCATGGTTTAGTAAGAAACAGTCCAGTTTTTCTCTCAACACCGTTGAAGTAAAGTAGATAGCATCTTGCTCTGCTATTTGGGAGTCCATATGGCTTCAGAAGCTAATGTCAGATCTATTTGACATGGAGCTGGATACCACAATGATTCTATTTGAAAACCAAAGTTGTATAAAGATGACAGAGAATCCTATGGTCCATGAGAATTCTGTATTAGGAGCAATTAAATTAGGGGAGGGGGGGGAGGAGGTACCTTTGGGACATTTGATGGAGCTCTTTCTCTATCCTGAATTTTCTTACCATTCCTTTGGTAACTCATGCCTCTATATCTAGAAAAATATGAAACTTGCTGCTCACTAGGCTTAGGACCAAAGCCTGCTTTTGCTACTTTGTTCACTGACTCAACAATTTGACTACTTTCTACCAAATCCATCCAATCATACATTTCAATGTTATACTTCTGCCCACACATATTTACTTGTTCATTTTTTGTTTTTTCAGCCATTTTCTCACTTAGAATTTGCAAAAAAACTTGACAAGAATTCTCTTCATGAAAGTCTCCACAAGGCCTACAATATGGAATGGCTTGATGATCAACTATGTTGGTAGACTCTAAGGGATTTGCGGGCCTTTGATCTTGAGGTGGGGGGCTTCTTTGGTTTTTCCACCTATCATTTGGCTTGTTTGGATGGAAATTATTCCCTCTATTTCTTTCCAAGGAAACTACCTTGTTTTGTAATGTTGTCTAGTTTTCCTGCATGATAGCCAACTGATTAGCATGATTCACTTCCATTTGTTTAATCAATTGGGTGAGATTATCTATGGAGTCACCTTGAGGTTACTGGTTTTCAAACTTAACTTTTTTTACTTCATTAGCCTTTGAAGAACTACCCCTTGAAAACCCAGGAATATTAGATTTACCAGCAACTTGCATTTTTTTATCTATCTTGATGGCTTTATCTTGTGCATCCTTAAGATTTGTAGGTTCCTTATCCCTTATCTAATATTTCATTTCTCCTTCAAATGATTGGATGTAATAAATCAAGAAAGATGCTTCTTAGGGCTTGATGTCTGTAGGGAGAATTTTTACTAATTCATTAAACCCTTTATTAATTTCTTCCATGGTTTCATTCTCTTGCTTGTGGCTAGTATGCAAGGCCGCCAACAAAAAATGGCTATCCATTCTAACACCCCATCTATCATTGAAGGATTCAATGATTTATTTGAGAGTTTTGAACTTATTGTCACTTTTATCCTCAAACCATTCCATGGCATCATCCTCTAAAGACAAAACAAATAGCCTCATCTTGACATCCTCATATTTACTAGCATTACACCACTTGGAAATGCATTGGTTGAATTTGATGATGTGAGGCTTGGCATTCATGGCATTATTACCTTGAAAGGAAGGTAAATTTTCTATATCTTTATATAGAAAAGCATGAGGATAACCAACGATGTTAGAGAAATCACATGGCTTGCATAGATCATCTATTGGTGAGGGTTGGTTGTCTTGGGAAAACAATAAATGGATATCAGAGATAGCCTCTTCTCCAAGATTTGAAAGGAGTCTATGGGGAGAAAGTCTATTTAACCTCCTCCTATATACCCTTTCAGTCTCGGTGAGGGAGTTGAGTAGACCACCTGAATGGCTCCGGGTAGAATACCTCACTATATTTTGAAGTGGAGTCGCCACTTGGAGAAACATATAACTCTAATATGGGTAAATAAGTTATTAAAATTTAATTAAAGAATCCTATTAACATTTTAAAGAATTAAAGAATTCAAAAAAAGAAATTAATTAATTAAGTCAGACCAAGGAAAAATGACTTGTCCCTGGCAATGGAGCCAAAAATGTTGCCGCTTAATACACACTTTAGAACATGGAAAGTATCCAACCACTGTGTGCATCCTTGGGGGCAAGTGAGAGCTAGGGACCACTATCACTACAGTCCACAACTCCTCCATTTAGGCTTAATCCCAACAGAGCCAAGGGGGTAGTCCCTAAGGAATGCTAAGTTCCTAGATTTATTAACAAATTAGTTAAAGGGATTAATTATTAAGATTTATTAAATTATTAGATTAGTGGCTTAGATAAAGAATGGAGTTGATATATTACAAGCTAATATTAACTACAGTTATCTAAGTAAGATCCACAAGATTATAATTAGTTACAAAAGATATACAATTTCTAAAGAAAGATATACAATATACATGTATAAAGCAAAGGGAAATGTATACACCACACCAAAAGATATTTACTTAATGCCTTAATACAAACCACAATGTAAATGCCAAGATGAGATATTCATATATGCAAGATTTATAATTACTTAAACATTCAACACATGAGATTGCAAGAGCTGGAAATAAATACTTGAAATCAAAGTGAAATGCTGGAGTGAAATAATCCCTGATGGAGTATCCTGTTGGTGAAACATTTTGCAATGTCTCTTGGCTGATTTTAATATATTTTAAGGGGTGAATTAAATATTCGATTAATGTCTTGGAACCAAGGGATGTGTTATGAAAATTATGTCAACTACAATGTGGATAAGCATATCGTTCTCAGGATAGAGAAATTGGTGAATAAAATGTCCCAACAAATATTTAGATTGGTACAACACTATCATAAAGCTTTGATAAATTTTTTTATGTTATCATGGAAATGCAGGAGATCATCAGTGCTGACCTTGACATCATAATTGATCAATGTTATTACAAATGGCCGCATGATAGCATTCTCAGCAGAGAAATTGTAAGATTTTGTTGCAGGCATAACGGTTTTGGCGGTTTTAATAGTGACGATAGAAGCAACATGGATCAACGGTTCAGATCAAAATCCCAGCAAGATCAATGGCGTGCATTCATTTTTCATCATCAACTTGCATGAACAAAAAAAAATTTTAGATCTACAAAATTGGGTATGTCATGCAATCTTGAACGATGGATATTTGAGTGGGTTTTTGATCCACGGTCCCAATAAATTTCGCAATGTGAACAAGTGAGGAGCAGTTCAGTTTCAAAATTTGCGAAATTGGGCATGGGCCATATATTTTGATGGCTCAGATGCAAGAGAAATCCAAATCAACGGTTACAGTAATTTCACAGATTGAAAGTGTTGCCTAGTAAATTCTTAAAAACTCTGCGAAATTTAATATCAAGGTGCAAATCTAAACTTGTGTTGGTGTAGGATTAGTTTGGAAAATTGATCAACGACTGTAAAAAAATTTCGTTGGTTGAAGGAATTATAAGTTTAATAAGTTAAGAAACCCAACGAAATTTTTAAAAATTGCCATGATCCAGATGATGAAGCTGGTGGTGAAAAGGATAAAAAGGACGTTACTGCAATGCATAACAATGGAACAAGTAGAATAATTTTGACTACATATTTGATTGTATAGAAGAGATCATTTATAATAGTCAAAATGTATCTAGTAAAGAGTAGCAAAATCCAACAAGCTGGGTATTATTATTAAATGTGAAGACCGTGGATAGTCAAGTAAATGATTGAGTAAGGGAAATTGTAAGTCAAAGAAGAACTATTCCTGGATAAAAAATATTTATACAAGTGTCATAGTTTCATGAAATTCCAGAGGTAGAGGAAGAAGCATTAGAGGAAATTTCAACTCAAAATGGGTCTGCTAAGCAAAATAATAAAATAATAGTTAAAATCATAAAATCATATTTATTAATTTTGGAGGAAGAAAAGAAAAAACTACTTTTTTGTTCGTATTTTCGACATATCTCCCCTTGTTTTTACTCAAATTTCAATCGATAGATCTCGTTGGATGCGGAATTGAATTCCACATCCAACGTACTCTCTCGATCAAAATGTGAGTAAAAACAAAGGAAGATACGTCGAAAATATGAACAAAAAAGTAGTTTTTTTATGATACATATCCCCAAATTTATATTAAAAAATTGTTTAAGACCTATACTGTATTTCAAATTTAAAGCAATTTCATTGGCTAACACATGATGACATGGAATTTGAATTAGGGTTGAAAGGCCCATTTTGAGTTGAAATTTCCTCTAATGCTTTAGTTTTGGAAATGAATGTTTTAGTCGTTAACTTCAAAGAATTTTTTCCTCCAAATGAAGATTAATTTTAAGAAACCGAGGGAGGTTTTGCTTCAACACGGGACAATATACAATAACCTCTCTCACGTTTTACATAGGTATTATGGTTTGGGATAATCAGAAGGATATTTATAGGGTAATTTTCTAGAATTTCAAAATCATGTTTAAATCATCAGGTTCAAATGCAGATTCCAAGGAGATGGAGGAGAATATGAGAAAATGTAAACATGGTTTTTGTTGGGAACAGGTGGAATTACAGAAAAATATCTCATATTTCACATAGCTGTCACCATTTGAGATATGCGGGTGGGGATTTGAAGTCTATTTTTCAGCAATCCGCTTCCTGAAAAGAAGGAAATCCATTGTAACTGTTTCTATTTTGAGAATGTAGTTATATTTCAAATTTAAGACTAGATATATGTAGTTGTTAGCTATATATTCATATGTATTTGATATATTTAAGGTTTTATTTTCAAGAGAAGAGAGTATATTTCATTGTAACAGGTTTCAATTTTATGAAGATGAATAAAATTGCATAGATGGAATGTTGAAGGTTTTCTATGGCAAAGATTCGTGTGCCATCTTTTTCTTCAGTAAGTGATCTTCTTGTGTGACTTCTTTTCTAGTTTCCCCACTACATTTTTTATTTAATTTAATGTTTGAACATTAGTTTATGGGATAGAATTCATCTTGCATGCTCTAGGAAGTTCAAGAACTTTCAAAACAATTTCTTCTAAATTTTTACTTATTTCACCCTAGCTAGGTGAACTATTTGATGGACTGTCTTCCTTGTCTTCTAATCAACCTGCAAATTCCTCAATACCAAGGAAATGGTGTCTACCTTGCCTCTGTCCATGAACCTTTCAAACCCTTACCTCTAGCAACCTAACTCCAATATGATTATTGAATCCATTGTCCAATGGTCTTTTCCATGACTGTACTGCCAATTTTTAAAAAAACAAATTGTCTTATTAGAAACTGACCTTGTGAATGTTGTGATTGAATACCTTGAGTGAGAAATATTGTAAATAGTGAGAGATCCCTCTCTAACTATATTAGGTTAGAATGCAGTCTAAAGTGGTTCTGTGGTTACCTTGGGATCTACCTTTCACTACCTGGCTACATTTCAAGTGATAACAACAGTCACTTTATGTGTTGAAGCTGAGGGCCAACGTAATTGGTCATGCACCTCCACTCGTAGTGTATGGGAGTAGCAAGCCTATCCTAGTCAATACATACATGTTGCATTCATGAGCTCAATTATATTGATTCCTTACTTGTGTGGATCTGACCTATCTTCTTAAGGGGTTTTCTCTGTGTTCTCTAGTTAGCCTTAGCGATATCAGTTATCGGAGTCTCTCTTTGTAGATTCATCATGGATTGAGTGCGAACTCTCTATTGGTCTCATTTTTTAGTAGGTTTGCCACCTTTTTGACCTTATCATCCTCTTTACAAGAGGAGGAAGCATGATACCATCCGTCTTTCCCATAGAGGCCTTCGTAGGATTTTGACGATGAGTACCACTTCGGATATTCCAGAGTTCCCTCCATCCCCGTCATCCACATTAGGAGGATAATCCTATGGGGATACACATACCACTACCTTATCTATCCCAGGGACTCTATCTTACACCATCTTGCATACTACTAGTCCTTCTTTCCTTGTAGGAATGAATCCTTTAAAATACACATGGTATTTAGATCACATACCAAACTTTCCCTCAGGGAGTGCGGGTACTAAGGCTCAATATGTTCCCTCTACTTCAAATCCTTTTACTTTTTGGATGCTTAATATTTCAGCGAGTATTCAATCATCTATCCTAGTTCCTAGTAGTAACCCTAGTGTTGGACTTGGGGTCATGTCATCCCCTTTCACTGTATATCAATTCGGAGCTGCTCATATCCATCCTTCTAATCCATTATTTTTGGGGTGTCCACTTGCTTCATTAGTTTCTCACACTAGTGGTAATAATTTTTTGGGTTGAGGTGGATATGAAAGCATTGGGTCCACGACTTACATCCCATATTTCATCCCATTATATATTTCACATACTCCCTCGAATGTGTTTCTCATGATAAATCCCCCCCATATTTAGAGTGGTCCTTTAGGAGGGAATATTCCTTTTTTTATGGTTCCCCCTTCATCTAGTGCCCATTTTTAGAGAGACTACGCGACTCCTCAGGTGTCTGGAGGAAATCCAGTCATTTATATGGTTAGTTTTGTTAATTTTACTCCCCCTTCCCAAGGAATTCCCTATATGTAAATGATCATGCATCCTTACATGGGTCATATGGGAGGAGGTTATTATCCAACTAGCCAAGGTCATGGATTTTACTAGAACCCACCTTGTTAGAATCAAAATTTCCAAGGAGAAAGGAATCAAATGCTGAAAGCTAGGCTCCCTCTTTTAGTCAATTTGAATCTACTTGACCTATCTAGGATAACAAACAACCTATTCTATCATGATTTGGCATGTCCTATGGTCCCCTCTAAGACTCCTTTAGACATTTTGAAGTTTGAATATAAGAAGAGATGATATTGGTGTCACACCCTGAATTTTCATCTTTGGTTTTCTTCGAATTCATTAAACCATGAGTTTGATCAACTAAGACTATTTCAACACACCCTTATGATTCCATCCATGAAATGGTATATAGAGATTCATGGGGGAACATACCAAACTTTTAATGATTTGGCCATGATATTTGTTAATCGCTTTTAGTTGTTTGTCAGTTATGATGTTGGCACCAAACTCTCATCGAATTTTCAACAAGACAAAGATACTCACATATTTGACCATATTCAAGAGTGGCATAAATAGAAGCGATTGATTAAGGCAAACATTCCACCTGAATTCCTATTGGAATGATTACTTAAGTCATTATTTCCTTATATCGCATTTAAGGATGTTTCAACTTCCGGAGTGGCTATTGAGGAACATGCTAATTTTTTAGTTCAATAATTAGAATTTATTTATGCTCAGTATGGGAACCTTTACAAGATCATTCCTGATGCACCAATATTGAATCATGACCCCAAGGTTAAAACTGATCCACATGTCGATGGAATTGGTGGCTCTGCAAGTGAAAAAGCTATGAATCATGATATGAATCAATTGCAAAATTTGTATATTAACCAATATGTGGTAGGATAAGATATGACTTCATCCACCCCCACCCAATTGAGGGATGTGTATTCTTGCAGTCATGAAACTAGAAAGGTAACAAACAATCTAGATGGAATAGAAGGAAGGGGAATAATAATAAGAAGTTTGGGAATAAGAAGGAAAACACTAATTATGACAAGAATGAAAAAAATGATAGTGGGGACAAGAGGCCTAAACGTAAGGTCAAATTCCCATGAAAACGTTTTGGAGGACACTATCTTACAAACGTGTTCTCTAGGATCAAGGGGGCCTCAAAGTTCATCGCACAGAGCCCAATTGTGCTAACGAATCCCCTTTCGCATAACCAAAACATGACTTCAAGGAATCTGAAATTCGAAATTGGTTCTGGTTGGATTCAAAACCTTCAAGCCCAAAAGGTTGTCATGGTTGTATTAATATGTTTCTAGTTGTACATGTTGCGACCAATTCTTGTGACTATGGTATGCTGCAACTGGCCATGGCAAAAGAGCCTCTGCCTCCAGATATCTCTTTGCACATCGATAATCCTAAGAATATAACACATGTACCGAAAAGGATTCCTTAAGAGATATATGAATAAAAATAATGCCTAAGCCACCCAACACTATTCTATTGTAGAGGATTTGTGCCAGAATCCTTGTGCGATGTCATATTTATAGGTTCTTCAAACTTGTTCCTTGTATAGGAAATCCTTTTTAACTGTGTTGGGATTTGTGGATCCGATCGACCCCAGTGTCATCAAGTTTGAGACTAGCTATGTCCAACCTTTCTTATCTTACCATGTGGATTTTCAATTCCATGTGGAGTGTTTGAATGACACCATTAAATGTACATTCATTGATGAAGGTGTTGTGACATCACTAATGAGTTTGGATTTTTGGAAGTGCCTTGGATCTTACGTATTGTCTAAATCCATGACTATGCTGATAGCATTTGATGGGTGCTCATTTATACCACATGTTATTATTCCTTCCCTTCAGGTCCACAGTGGGGGGGAATACCATGCCAATTGAGGTTGAGGTGGTTGATGCGCCCCTTGGATATAATATTTTACTGGGTAGGAACTGGATTTAAGCCATGAAGGAAATTGTGTCATCAATGTTTCATGTTTTATGATTTCCTTATTAAGGAAGAATTGTGACGATCAATTAACTATTGTTTGATAATTCTGGTTCCTTAGCATCATCAGGTCCCACTATCTTGATAATAAATAAATCGTGTCATCAATGTTTCATGTTTTATGATTTCCTTATTAAGGAAGAATTGTGACGATCAATTAACTATTGTTTGATAATTCTGGTTCCTTAGCATCATCAGGTCCCACTATCCCGGTAATAAATAATTCTTAGCTGACGACTAAGAAAATTGGTGTCAGAATGTATCCTTCATTGATGGGAAATTTAAAATTTTTTACACCAATCTTATTTATTGACTCCATGACTAGTTGTGACCCATTGTCTTTGATTTCGATCTTGTTTCGTAGCTTGTATTTGAGTGACCCATCGAATATCCCTTCTTTGGTTGATTCAGTTGAAGGTCGTTCACCCTCTAGCATGGATATGTCATTATCCACATCGTAGAGTACTTATCAATCTATACTTGATGTCACTATAGAATATGATCTTTATTCTTCACGAACAAAAGAGGAATACCTCCTTATACCTCCTACATGGGGAGTTAATTCGTCATGCTCACATGATTTCCTCGAAGGAACTTTTCCTTCAAATAAAGCTATTATTGAGGCCATTATTAGTCCAAAACATCCTTGGGAGGATATGCATCATCAATATTACTTACTCCCAGAGCTCAAACTAATTGAGCATGATTAATTTTAGACCATCTTGAGTGAGAAAGTTGGTCATCCTGTGGTCCCAATAGCCACTCATGGCATATATGATGAAGGGAGCATGACGAACATCTATCCCACTATTCCAATCAATATTTCTTGGATCCATGGTAAAGTGGGGATGTTTATATCAGTGTGGATTGTTCTCTTGAAGAAACTCATACAAACATTGATCTATTTAAGGAATTATGTGATGTATTCACTTGGTATTACGAAGAAATGCTAACAAATAGACCCTCATATTGTTGAGTATAAAATAAAAATGTATCCTAATTCCATACCTGTTCGACAATGTTTACGCAGTGTGAATCCTATAAGGCGCCTTCCATTAAGGTTGGGGTAGAGAAGATTCTCAAAGTTGGATTCATTTACTTGGTTTCTGCTGACCGGATGGGTATCCAATATTGTTCATGTGGATAAGAAGTAGGGAAATATCCATGTGCACACTGATTTCAAATATGTGAATAGGGACTATCATAAGGATAACTTCCCCACTCCATTTATTGATCAGATTTTGGATGAGTGTGTGGGAAGTGATATTTTCTCGTTTATGGATGGTTTTTCCTATTATAATTAGATCCATATTACACTTGAGGATAACCAAAAGAGTGCATTTATATGTCCTTTGGGTACTTTTACATACCAGAAGATGCCTTTCGGATTGAAAAACATCATAGCTACTTTTTAACGGTCGATGAACTTTGCCTTTCATGAACTTAAACATATCATTGGTGTATCTAGATGACCTCACTGCTCACTCTCGTAAGAGAGTAGATCATCCAGCACATCTTCATTTGGTATTTTAAATATGCCACCAATATCATATTCATTTAAACCCTATAAAGTGCATCTTTTGTTTTAGGAATGATAGCTTATTGGGATTCATTGTGTCAAAGGAGGGTATTATGGTCGATCTATCAAAGGTTGAGGCAATAATTTGGTTTCCTCCCCAGTGCATAATTAGACTTCAGAGTCTCCAAGGGATGGATAATTTCTTTTTAGGATTGTTGTAAATTATGCCAACCTGAACAAGGGTTTTATATGCTTGTTAAATAATGATACTTTGTTCTTATCAGATGAGTGATCCCAGGAGTCCTTTGACATGAGCTTAATAAATCCTTGGCATTATCCCATATTCTTAGTCCCCCAGACTATAGTAGATATTTTTTTCTCTATGTCTTCATGTCTCAAGAGATGGTTAGTATGGTTCTAGTTCAAGAGGATGACGAGCTCCACAAACACATTATTTATTATCTTATTTGAAATATCACTAATTTAGAACTTCTATATAGTACTCATGTCGATAAGTTAGCCTTAGTGACTATTCATGCACTCCAGTGGTTATGATACTATATCTTACTTCGCTAGACCACAACTGTAGCGCATATCAATCCATTTTAGTTTGTCCGAACCAGAAACCCTTCTGTAAGACATGCCATTCATACACAATGTACATATATCAAATCAATAACCATAAGTTTTTATTTCCGAATAACTATTGTACAATTTTGCATAGTTTTATCTTTTTCTTGTAGTGTTGTCGGTTTATTGACATGCTTCCTATTGGTTGGAAATTGTTGACAAAGTATTTGACATACATAGGATTTGTGGATGGTTCGAGTTTCCATACACATAAATTGGCTTATGTTTCTTGGGTCATTTATGCACCCGAGGGTGAGCTTGAGTCTTCGAGAGGAGTATGGCTCTATCCATCATTGAATAATGTGGCTGAGTATAGTGCGGTAATTGCTATTATGTGATGTCATTTCAAATGGTATTCGATCTTTAGAGGTTCGCTTGGATTCACAATTGATTGTTTCGTAGTTAAATGGTCAATACCACGTTAGAGATCCTATGTTGTTGGGAACGTTCTTAAGGGTAAGATTGTTGAAACGGCATTTTGATTTAATTACAGATATTCATATACCTAGATGCTATAATCAAGTTCTTGATTCATATGAAAATTACATTTTAGATTGGAATTTATCACATAACTAAATAATAATTAGTCACAGATACAATCACATCCACATTCATACACATGTACATATATCAAACCAGTAACCATAAGTTTTTATTTTTGAATCAAAGTTTCTAAAAATATGGTGTCATAGTACAAAACTAGGATTTTATCTCTCAAAATATACATGACCGATAAGAAATAAATTCTTGTAATTTATGTATGTGGCCTTGGATGCTGATCATGATATCACACTACAAATTTAGCTAAATGGATAAATAGTCTAACCCACAGACATGGTACCCCGACCACATGTCTCTGCATAGCCTCGAGCAGGTCCTCGACATGTACCATAGTGAACCTGTGGGTCAAGAGGGCCAATTTTCCATATACATTTTTTAACACTCACTCTGGATCATCACTAATAATCTTGTCTCCTCGGCCTCTACATCGGTTCCATGGAAAACCCTCTAATTATTGTGGACCTATGTCTATGAAAAATGAGTCTAATGTCAGTATATAATACCATCAAAAACATGTTTTTGACTTCATTAAACCAAAAATACAAAAAATGGAAATATTGAAAAACAAAAACTGTATCTCACCTATATCCCTGAATATAAACCATGGTGGTAGTTGCATGTCTCTATCTCCATGGAAGTTGCCCCCCCGCATATAGATAGTCATCTATGGCGATCACCAATCACCACCACCAGTGGAAGAAATACTTAGTGAATGGTGAATGCGCTCTTCCCCTCCTAACCTATACATCACGTCAATCCAAGGAATTTGGAATGGATCCCGCATACCATGAAGAGGGACCTAAATTCCGGGACTAAGGCCAGATACCCTCTCAAAAACGAAATTGCACAATATACTGACGAACTGGAATTTCTTGGTTTGACAAAGTTTGCATTTTGTTGACTGATGCTTTGTGTTTACTAACAAGGAAGTTCCCCAATGATAAATGATGGGCCTCATACATTCTGCTGAGTAGAACATGAGAGGTCATGATGTTTGGTGTAGTGATATCGAACCTGATATCTTTGCTAGAACTAAATGATCAGCTTGAGGCTGAGGCTTTGGATTGCGTTGATGGGGAATTGACTTCCCATTTTTCCAGTGTTGGGAAGACAATATATGGCTATTTACTTATCAATACTCATACCCCCATAGGACCTACAATCCTGATATTGACTACCTTACCTCGACAAATCAATTTGGTAATGAAATGTATGTCTTCTACCTTGATTTTTAGTGGAATACCATCTAGATTGAATGCCTTCATGTCTAGATCCTAATAGTTTATGATCATTTGTATTAATATTGGTTGAGCCTTAATACTCCCAAGATTCCAAAATTTGTTAATCCCACACCTTTTCAATGCTTGTTGGGAAGCCACATCACCATGCATGGCTCTATCCACATCTTCATGTTCCCTTTCGCTCCATTCAATGACCATCCTACAGAGGAAAGAGAATTTTGTTGGGCCAAAGACTAAAAAATCAACCGTTAAAATTTAAAATGAAATCCATGAATTGAAATAGCATGAAGAGAGGAATTACCTGGTCCAAACAGCTGTTGATTTCATGGTTTATAGATTCTGGAATCCGCCTTTGAAATTTGAGGGTGCAAAGAACTCCAAAAGCACTATTAGAGGTAAAAAACCAAATGGTATGTAAATAGTGATTTTTTTTACTATTTAAAAAAAATTACCCAATTACCTATATTTTAGACCCTCTCTTTAATATTTACAACTATTATGGACTAACATTGTCATGCAAGGTCATTTTTTAATGCAGTTTCGCTGATCCTTGATGGATTTTGACCATTTCTGAGCGTGTTCACATCTATGGTAGGTATAAATATTAATTGTCATATAGGATAGGATCATATTATTCTTGCATCGTTACATTATCCTATGACCATGTCACATAAACCATAGGTATGAACCTGCTTCTTAATGACACAGAACCTTCTTGCTACTTCTATAAGTGTCATTATGTAAGAGATATATATTTATTGACCATGGGTACCCTACTTAGAACCCATTTTTCCATTTGGTTCTCATGATTAGCTTCCTCCTTAGGTCTTGGATTCCCTTGTAGTTCCAACATGACTTTGAATGAAAACTCCATGTTCTTTCTTATCTCTAATGTTGGCTACCTTTGTTAGGGAATCCTACTTTATATCATGTTGTAAATGCATTGCATGTGTTTTCTTGTTGTATTGAAATTAATGTCAGTCTTTTCTACATCTAAACATTGTCACTTCTCCTGAATCCCTAACGTTTATATGCTAAAATGTTTTGGAGGAATTTTTCCATTATAGAAGCCAATTCCTAGGATCTCTGATGCACCTTGCCTCTTGACATAGAGCATCATCAAAGGACGATTCCTATAGCTATAATATAGAAAGTGTCATTGACACATTTCCACAATGGAAAAAGACTGTAATCTAGAAGAGGAATCACTAGTTCAACCCCGTAGCGAGTGTCGAGGTAAGTACTCAATAGATTCTAGTGACTAATCCTTTGAAATTTTGATTTTTTGTTTGGGTTTTTATTCCTGCTGCGGTGTTTTCTATTAAATTTGCATGTGTCATTTGAATATGAGTTCATCTTCAAGTCAAATATTAAAATATAACATTAAGTAAAAAGCTTCAGAAATTTAGTGATTGTGTGTGCATGAAGTCTTGTCTTCGGTGTCATAGTTTATTTTCAAATATATGATAATCCCATGGATCCATAAAAAGAAAAAAAATTCTAGTTCCCATTTTCTTTCATAGGATAATTATTATTTTTTCTTTGTATTTCCATTTGCGAAAAACATATAAAAAAACAAAAGAAAATTTAGATCCATTGCTTTCAGTTTTGATTAGTTTTTTTAATGTGATTTATAAAGTAAAAGATTTTTTTTATAATATTTTCGATCTGATTTTGGAAATCATAGAAGTAAAGAATTAGTGAACTCTTTATTTTTTATGTTATAGAGATTGTGCTTGGTTAAGTATTAAAATGGATTTGTGTGTATGGAAATTACCGAAATATCTTGAAGGATGAGTTATGAATTAGTATGGTATTTTCATTGATTATTTGAAAGGAAGAAAATATATCTCACTTTTTATCTAGTTAAATTTCACCGAAAATAATACTTGCATCTCATTTATACTTTTGCATAAGTTTTGCAGTCGGTACATACTCAATAAGTCCATTAACCATTGAATATAAAATTAATCGACAACTTAGGATAAAATATTTAGAAACTTGAGTGATAGGTTAGAAGACATGTTCTAGCACCTATAAGCATAGGAGCTATCATTTATTGCTTGCAATGCATCCTGAGGTATGTGTGGTTCTTCCACCTACTAATCGGTATATCGAACATATATTCACGTACACTTGAGATATATAGAAAGGTTCTTCATGTACTTGATGATATATCTGAAGGCCCCTTTCAAACGATTATGCATTAGACAATACTAACATGAATTTGATATCCGATGTACCTTGAGTATATTAAGAGACACTTCTAGGAGCATGTAACCAACCGATAAAATCCATTCATTCGTCTTGTTGGAGAAATACATTAATAACAACACTCAGGGAGATACTACGCATGTCCCATCCAGGTAATTAGGTATTTAGGAAAGGGTACAGTCCCAATCCTCCTTGTCATGTTTTATTATTAGAAACTACAGTATATCATTAGTTGTGATAACTTGACACTCTTGGTGAGGATCCGAGTAATTTCACCCCTCCTATCACCTAATTTTGCTTATGCCCTTAGCTAGTGTAGGACTTTTGTGTGTGTATTTTTTATTAGGAAACTTTTAGGGTAAAGTATTTATCCAAAAATATGCTTGACTCACATGTGAGGAGATCTCATAGGATACAAGGTTTACCACTTGAATATCCTCCCACCGAGGAAGGAGGCGAAGGGGAAACCATGGACACACCTGTTACGACGGATCCACAAGGATAATGCATACTAGTTACTGAATATAGAGAAGATTCTTCTTCTTTTGAAAATCCATCTATCCCTACTCTGATAGTGGATCAACAACCTAGTTTTCCTGACTCAACTTTTAATTTTCTACTGGAAGGGTATTTCGAGGCATAATATTTGGTGTTTTCTCAACCTTTAGATGATCTTGTAGCATCAAAATTTGGTCCAACTACTCTATTTTGGGATACTTCCTTAGGTCAAACTATTTTTGAATATGGTACTACCACCTTCTCATATGTCATACCCCAACCTACATGGGACAAAATATTACTTTCAAATTATTAATTTTCTGAACCAATACGTGATGTCATGGCTAATCTACATAAAACGTGGGAGAACATAAGAAGACAAAACATATCTCCCTTACCTACTTCTCCATTAATAACTAGTCCTAAATACCATACTCCTACTCGGTTTGATGTTGTTACTGCTTCAGGAATGCTGATACAAAATGTGGTTTCATACGATCTAGTTCATCCCTCTATCCCAACCCTACCACTTCAAAATATCCCAATCAGTTAAAATTATCCTATAAATTCGACGATTGGGGGGAAATACCCACCCTAGGTTACTTCAACAACCAGGATACTAGTTTCAAATGCAGGGAATTCTGTTGCTTTAGGAAAACCTATCATTAGTGGTCACTCCAAAAATGGACATGTGGTTATTCCTCCCCAAGTCATAGAAAAATCATCGTGTATAGAACCTACATCCAATCAACACATGTGGGGTTATTCTTATATAGGGAATCAACCTGCAATGTTAAATCAAACTTATCAATTTTTTTGTCTCAGGAAATATTTATCTCAGGGTTCCTTACCGTAAAATATGAATACCCCATGGGGGGAATCCCATTTGACAAATGTTCCCACATGTACAGGACCACCTATAGGGTTACCTGGAGGATCACCTAGAGGATCACCTATGGGGACCACTTAGAGGAACACCCAGGGGACCATTGGGAGGCCCTCTAGGAGGACCATCTGGAGGTCCACCAAGGGGTACACCAAGAGGATCACCCAAAAACCCACCACCATGGTGTCAACCCTTTATGGAAGGACCATCCTTAGATGTTTATCAATCAAAATATACTCCTACTGGTACGCAAATTCCTTATCAATACTACCGGCATCCATAGTCAAAGAAACAATTTTCATTTCTTGCTACAATCTATCTTCCATACTTGTCACATTTGACTAATGATCTGATACACCATGATCCTTCATGGAAACTAATTCCTATTAAATTTCCTTCAGACATACCAAAATTCAACTATAAATCTAGTGAATATCCAAATAACCATGTGATGACTTATCACTTGTGGTGTTCCTCCAACTCTCTCATGGATAGTTCTATCAGTTTGAGAATTTTTTCAAGGACTATCACCAAGTCTTCCATGAAATGGTGCAAATAAATACCTCAACATTTATTTTGGGATTTCAACACTCAATCCATGTCCTTTTTCATGCATTTTCAGTTACCAAATAGATATGAAATGGGTACAAATATTTTGAATTCACTTTTCCATACCACTTCCACCCATATATCTAATCATATTCATGAGTGGAGATGATGATGTAGGTTCATTAAATCTCTGATCCCCGATCAATTACTTGTTGATTGGTTTAATAAGTCACTGCTCCCGTGCATTGCTAAATATTTTTCCATGGAATGTGTTGTTACCGAAGATAAATCTATTAGTTCTGCTCAGTACCTAGACTTGGTTTATTCCCAATTAGGCACTTTGTACGATTTAAAACGAATTCTCCTTGTCCTACTTCAGACCCTTCAATATGTTCTATGGAACCACCTGCCGATCGCATACCACATTCTGTAAAAACACAGTCTGTGGATAAATTGAAAAAAAATAAAAACCAAACCACTTCACCATCTAGTTAGACTTATCCCAATCCCAAGACTAATTCTACTCCCATTGATTCCACTGAGGTGAATGTAGTACAATTCTTGAAATTCTCAAGAACAAGGAAAAAGGTTAAAAAAAGTGAAAAAACCCACGAATTAACAGGAGGATAATAAAACACAAGTTGTAGATATCAAATATAAGAAAAAGAGAAAGGATAAGCTCCCTTTCCTTATATGTGGAGGTGACCATTTCACAAAAGAATGTCCTCGTCATGAGGATGTTAGTAAGTTTTTGAATAACACTTCCACTACGACAGTTTTAACCGATCCTTTCCCTACCCAAAAACAATTCATTGACCATCAATCCTTGCATGGGCCTTCCTCGTATTCCATTGATGAAGTTAACATGATGCCCAATTAATCAGTTCATATTACAACCAGATCACAGAGCTGCAATCCCCATATAGAAAACAATAGCAATAACATTCTTAACTGATAAACTTCCACTTCCATTCCTCCTCCAACCAACGATATTCAAATTGAAAATCATATTCTTGACACACTCTTATGACCACCTAAGAGTACAGTTCATAAATCAGTATTTAATTCTAGTGCACATTGTTAGGATTATTAATCCCCCCCTATCCAATTTGGTCATGATGTCTAAATTGGGAGTCCTTTCAGTCTATTTTTAGTCACTAGCGCAATTGGGTCTACTTGGCCTAATTGGGGCACATGCACTAGTTACTAAAGTGTGGGGAACAATAATTGAGGCCAACTGCCACTGATTACACTTGCATGCATCAGTTTAGGAGCCTCCTAGATCAATCCCTACGAATTAGGATCCACTGGGAGTGCCGATACCTACCTCCATCACTTGAGTTCAATTGGTGACTAGTCAAGATTAGTTAGGAGTCAGTTACATTTAGTTCTAGTTCCCTACACTCAGTTCTATTTAGTTAGCGCTAGTATTTCATGGTTGCATGTAGGTGAGCTGCATTTACTCACCTACCTCAGTCAGTTAGACTAGTCAACACTGAATTAGACACTTGAGTTTGGATTTTGAACTTCGATGAACTCCAATAATGATTTAGACAAGGTCAGTTAACCATTCAGTCAAGTAGAGTCCAATCAATTTGAATTTCCTCACATGGATTCAAATTGCATGTTGTGATTTATCCATTGTACTTCATTGTAATTATTATCTAATTACTTTTTATTAATGAAATCATTCATAGTTGCAAGCCATTTTTGCACTCTTTCATTCTTCAATTCCTGAGTAAATTGTGTGATCTATTTTGTGAGTTGTGTGTTGATCCATATATCTATGTGCTCAATTTAATATGGTATCAGAGCCTCGACAGGACAAGGCACTTCTCCTACTATAGATCCATACTTGGATCAAAAAAAATATTTTTGAGCAAAATTGCTCCTTCGAGTACTGCAGTAGAAGCAGAGAATTTACCACTTAATATCCCACGTTAAGGAATTGTTGATCAACTATGCTGGGTGTGAAGGAAATTCCAAAAGTGCATACTATTGACCTTATTTTTTCTATTTGATTTTGTGATTTATAGGTTTATGAGTCTCATTCACTACATTCGCTACAAGCATCTCATTATCCTTTACTGCATTCGCTACAATAGCTCGATCCTCTTCCTTGCATTATAAATGGCTCCTCTAATGGAATTTCTCACTCCTTTGAACTACCACTAGTGAAAGGAGGACATGAAGATGTAGCTACGCTCCAAAATACTCTTCAAACTCACAATGGAGACATAGAAAGAGCCAATTCATTATGTTGACAAAGAAAAGTACTGGAATAGGATTGATGAAGCATACAGATGATTGTGCCTCTCAATCTCTCGAGACCTTCTCTCCCACATAAATGGATTGAATACTCCCAAGGAGTTTTGGGATAAGCTTGCTTCCTTATTTTACAAGAAGGATGATCTAAGGATCTATTAGCTAAGGAATGAGCTGATCTCCCTTCATCCAGCCAATTTCGAAACACTAAATGAATTCATCAAAAAATTCAAGCATCTAGTGTTCCAATTATAGCTATGCAAGGTTGAGAAGGAGGATGATCAACTCATCCTTTCCATTCTCTCAAAACTTGGTGTAGACTACTCAGTCTTTATATCAACATTTCATTGTAGGAATATTTCTACTCCAAACTGGAAGAGGTATACTCTTAACTCCTTCACTGAATCCCTCACTTAGGAGCATGACAAGTTGATCCAAATGGGGATCATTCGATATTCCAGACATCAAGCAATTCTTGTAGCAGGACCTAAGGTAGCAAATGATAAAGGTAAGAAAAACAATGAGTCTCCTGTAGAGAAAGAGCAGTCAAAAGATCCTTCAGGTTTGAAGAGAAGCAAGAAGAATGGCATAGGAAAGACACTTTGTTCTTACTGTGGAAGGGGATTTCATCTAGAAAGCACCTGTATGAGAAGAAAACTTGATGAGATGTCTCTTCTTCTGAAGAAACATAAAATTACTATACCTTCTAGAACAAGGAAGGCTGACCATAGAGAAAAAACTGAATAACATGAAGAGACATGCCATGCACTGAAGGCTAGCTGCTCAATAGCACATGCCTTCCTCATTGATTTTGGAGCTTCAAATAATATGGTTGCATCAAGAGAATCATTCTCTTCCTTGTAGTATTTTGATGGTCCTAGTATTCATATGGGAAATAATAGTAAAGTTCAAGTCAAAGGGAAGGGCTCTATCAAGCTTGACCATGGAAAGTTGAAAGATGTGCTTTATGTTCTCTCCCTAGCTGCAAACCTATTATCTGTATACCATATGACTCATACTCGCTCTCCAAAGCGAGTCATATTTGTTCCTACATTAGTGGAGATCACAAATATCTCTACTGGGAACATCTTAGTGAAGGGTGCTACAAATCATGCCTCCAAGGAATATGAGTTTTCACGCTTCATTCCATTTTGAGAACCAATGCACTCTCAGCAGCCACTTGCAAGGGAAGGTAAAAAAATTTCACCTACTTCTTTTGCAGTTTCCACTAGTATTACAGATCCAACTGTATCAGTTTATGAGATTGATATTTAGGGTGACTTAGATCCAGATCTAGTCCCTACTTTCAAACTGAAAGCTAGGAAGATGACTGGAAATCCATCTAACACTTAGAAGGGAAAGACCCTTGCACTATGTCATGCAATATTATCTCCTTCAGACAGATACGATAGACTTCCTATAATATGCTACACGGAAAGGGCCCAGTCTCACTACATTCAGAAGAATAGAGTGGATCATACACCTCTTCATCCAACAAGAGGTAAAGGTTACATTCCTCCTTCCTTCCATCATAATTTTGGGAGAACATGAAGAAGTCTACATGCCAAGCCCCAGGATACCTGTGCACAAAAAATCATGCATGTTGCTCCACTTCATCAAATAGATTTTAGCAACACATTTTCAAGTTTTTCAAACTTGAATCCTAATTTTATATACTTAGTTAGAGGGGGGTATTTTTTCCCATGTGGCTTTTTCCCCAACTCCTTGTGTTGAGCAGTTACTTTAATTTACTTGATGTAATGGGTGACCTATGGTATTATTTACCAGGGACCACAAATTTTCCAAGTTAGCATTCAGGAGGGGTGTTAGTATTATTAATCCTCCCTTGTCCAATTTGGTCATTATGTCTAAATTAGGAATCATGTCTAAATCGGGAGTCCTTTCAGTCTATTTTTAGTCACTAGCACAATTGGGTCCACTTGGCCTAATTGGGGCACATGCACCAATTACTAAAGTGTGGGTAACACTAATTGAGGCCAACTGCCACTGGTTGCACTTGCATGCGTCATTTTAGGAGCCTCCTAGATCAATCCCTACAAATTAGGATCCATTGGGAGTGCTGATACAAACCTCCATCAGTTGAGTTTAGTTGGTAACTAGTGAAGCTCAGTTAGGAGTCAGTTACATTTAGTTCTAGTTCCTTAAAATTAGTTCTATTTAGTTATCACTAGGATTGCATGGCTGCATGCAGGTGAGGTGCATTTACTCACCTACCTCAGTCTGTTAGACTAGTCAACACTGAATTAGACACTTGAGTTTGGATTTTGAACTCCGATGAACTCTGATAATGATTTAGAAAAGGTTAGTTAACCATTTAGTCAAGTAGAGTCCAATAAATTCGAATTGCATGTGGCTATTTAGCCATTTTACTTCATTGTAATTATTATCTAATTACTTTTCATTAATGAAACCATTCACAATTACAAACCATTTTCGCACTGTTTCATTCTTCAATTGCTGAGTAAATTGTGTAATATATATTGTGAGTTTTGTGTTGATACATATATCTATGTGCTCAATTTAATACACATACTTCCCAATAATATAATGTTGGTGAAGACTTGGCTTAAGCACAGTGTGTTATGTCCACCCTCGAGGTACTCCAAACGTGTCCTACACAGAGGAAAAATTTGATGTCAGTTCTTGGATCTATGGATCCCGAAAATAGCAATGTTATTTCTTTTAAACTATAGGACTTTAAGTCAAGAATTTCCCATCAACTTGCTTTCTAGTTATAAACTATATCTATTGGGAAAAGGTCCATTTTACCATTTTGGACAAAGGTTCCTCAACTTACGTCATGTCTCTATCTTGTTGGTGAGCCATTTGTTATGCTGAAATTATCTGATCACCAATCACATTGAAGGCATTCGATGGGCATGGTTTCCAACCCTATAGATTACTGTCATCCGTGTTGATATAATTATGGGGGAAATAAATTTCCATCCACGTTGAGGTTGTTGATGCTTTCCTGGATTATAGTCTCCTCCTAGGTTGAAAATGGTTTTATGTGATGTAGGATGTTGCATCATCTGTCTTTCTCATGGTACAATTTTCATTCCAAGAGAAGATTGTTACCGTCTATCAACTTGATTTGTGTTCTCTAGATATGAACTCTAACTCTACGAACAATGTTATTATTTTAGCATCTTCTTCTCCAAAATATGAGAACATTGAAGTGGGCCTTATTAAAGACTCTTCACTTATGGGAGTCTTTACGTTGAAAAATCCTCCTCCTCCTTTGCAGGTCATGTCTGTGAACATGATATCGATGATTCATGACAACTTGATAAAATGAAATTAGTTTTTGATTTGATACCTTTGAGTCCATCTGAACAAATTTACCAAACCATTCAATCCACCTCTTATGACCCCAACATTAACAATGACCTTGTGGTTGCATCAGATCCCTACCATTTGCAATATTGGTTAGATTCCCCCCATCCATCTCTGTACTATATTTTACAACCCATCCATTTGATGAATCAATCATGGAATTTAGTTCCTTAGCTAAGATGCCTTGGAAAGATAATCACCATCTATATTATTTCCTTCCCCATTACGAATTGGTAGAAGATGATTTTTAGTAGTTGGTTTCATCTGATCTCGTAACTACTCCTCAATCACCTGTACTCATCTAAAATTTTGAGTCTAAAGGTAATTTGAGAAATATTACTAGTACCACTCCAGTCGATATATCAGTGAAAACTGGAGTTATTGAATACATTCATTTGGGACATAGATGTTCTTCTGAGGAAGTTGAAACATATACGACTCTTTTTAGAGAATTTTGAGATGTTTTTACTTGGATCTATGAATAAATGACATGGATTGATATTTCAATTGGTGTTCATGATATTAAGACATACCTTGACTCCAAGTCGGTCCATAAAAAACCACGTCAAATATAGCCACAAAAAGCAACGGCTATTAATAGAAGTTGAAAAACTTCTTAGAGTTGGGTTCATCTATCTGATGCCATTGACATAATGGATTTATAATATCATATTTGTTACCAAAAAACATGGTACAATTAGGGTTTTCATCAATTTCAGAGACCTCAATAGGGATTGTCCAAAATACAACTACCTTACTCTATATATCGATAAAATCAATGATAACTGTGCTAAAAGTGTCATCTTTTCATTCATGGGTGTTTTTATGGCTATAATCTAATAAAGATACTCCCTTCCAATCATCATAAGACGAATTTAATATTCCCATGTGGACCTTCTCCTATTGTAAGTTGCCTTTTGGTCGAAAAAATGATGGCACTACTTTTCAATGCGCCACGTATTATGATTTCCATGACATCAAACAAATTATTGAACCCTATATCAATGATCTACCTGCTCATTTTCAACATCGGGAACACCATGTTGACCATCTAAGAGCCATTTCTCTTAGATGTCACCATTACAACTTCCAGTTAAATCCACATAAATGTGTTTTTTTATGTTGAGATAATACGATTTCTTGGATTCATTATTTCCAAGGATGGAATCCATATAGATCCCTTGAAAATTAAGGCCATTTTATCCCTACCACTTCCTACCAACATCATAGAAATTCAAAATTAGCAAGGGAAGGAAAACTTGTTGCATCGTTTTGTATGTAACTATACCAAAAAAACACATGGTTTCATGCGTCTTCTTAAAAAGTATACACCCTTTGTTTGGGGAGATCTTATGCATCATGTGTTCATTAATATCAAGTATTCCATTACACATACACTTGTGGTGCAACCACCTGTTTATGCTAAGGATTATTACTTGTATGTGGTTGCATATCTTACCACCATAGATGTGGTAATGGTACAAACAAATGATAACGTCCAATAGCATGTGATATACTACTTGAGTAAGAGTCTTCTTGAATATGAAATACGCTTCTTACATGTTGAAAATTTATTTCTAGATACGATCATTGTAGTCTAGAAGTTCCACCATTACATTTTCTCTGCACAACCACTGTGTACGTAGATTGTGACCCTATGTATTACATATTGACTCGTCAAGTGGGGGCAAGTATTCTCGTTGAATTGTCATCGTCCAGTATTTTGAATGAGAGTTTTCTAAATCTAGTTCAAATAATTCTTTAGTCTTCGTAGAGCTAATGTGTGATCTTCCCCATATTACTGAGGAAACATAACCCATTGATTCATTGCTTGATGAATATTTGTTCGTCATTAGTACATCCGACCCTTTGTATGGATATTTGATTTTATATCTCTAAACTAAATGCTTTTAGCCGAATTTAAATTATGACCAACATCATTGTATCTAGCATCACACCAAGTACTTCCTTATCGTTAATGATACATTGTATTGTCGTGGCGTTGATTCCAATTTGCGATGTTGTTTAACTCATGACAAGGTTGAAACTGTGTTAAATGATTGCCACTCTAGAGCTTGTGGAATTCATCTTTCTGGGATGGCTACTACTTATAAAATCCTACGTGCTCGATAATTTTGTCCTTCAATATTCAAATATTGTATGAAATTCGTCAAGACATGTCCATCCTATCAGGTTTTTCAATATTAAAATAACACCCACCCAACTCCACTCCATCCCATAATTTTTTTCGATCCCTTTGAGAAATGAGGCATATATATCATGTATTATAAGCCTGCCTTAGTTGGGGGGCATGGTTACATCATCACGACCATTGATTATTTCACTAAATGGGTTGAGGCGATGGCTACATATCCTAAAAGTGGAAAAAATGTTCCCTTGTTTCTATATAATCACAGTATCTCTAGGTTTAGAATCCCTCAAGCCATCATGGTTGGTCAAGGTTCTCTTTTCATGAACAAGATGATGTCAGAATGAAGTACTAAACTAGATTTATGTAATGACAATTCAAAGCACTACTACCCGCAGATCAATGTCTAGGTTGAAGCCACTAATAATATTTTAAAATCTATGCTTCAAAGGATGGTAGGATGAGATAAGTCTATTTGGCACTTTCAACTATTTTCAGTGTTATGTTCTTACAGGACCACCGTGAAAACATCAACCAATTTCACACCATTCCAATTGGTGTAGGGAATGGAAGAAACTATTCCTATTGAGTGTGAAATCCCTTCTCTAAAAATTTCTATATAACTCTTACCTATTACCACTACCGAAGAAGAGTATTTCCTATCTTCGAACAAAATCGATGAAACTCGTCGAGATGAAAACTTGGATAATGAGGTGCACAAACGCTGAATTAAATCTCAATACGACTGATCCGTTCAACCTCGCCTCTATAATGAAGGTTATTTGGTCTTGAATTATGACAAAAAACATGATAAAGAGGGTGGCGTAAAACTAGAATCCATGTGGCATGGTCCCTATATTGTGAGTATTGTTTTAGAAAAAATGGGCCTATGAGTTGATTGATTATGATGGGATACACTTAGGTGAGTCCTGAAATGGTATTTACCTCAAAAGATACTCTTTCTATGAAATTTCATGTAGGTACCTTGTAAATATTATTAATAGAGTGTGTTGTGTGTAGTTTGAACTTTTATTCTTTTATCTATGTAGGATTCATCCTAATTAAGACTACTTATGTAGTGTCATTCTTGAATGAATAGATGTCCTTATATTCAGGATTCATGGATGGTGCTAGTTGACATACCTTAAATATTGCATCAATGGCATGGGTACTCTATTCCATTATCGGTGATTTGATAAGCTCAGGTGTAACTTTTTTAGATCCCTCAATGAAAAATCTCGTTGAATATCATGCGGTGATTGGAATTTTGACTGATGCTTTGTCAAATGATGTGAGTCGTATTACGGTTTACCTAGATTCAAAACTAGTTATTTCTCACTTAAACTATGTCTATATTATATTTAATCCCTTACTCCTTTGATTATTCCTAAGAGTTTGACTTCTTGAAAGGTCATTTGAGTTTATTTCATACCAACATATTCCAAGACATTTAAATGTAGTTGGCTATTTGCTAGCTAATTACGCTTTGGATTGGTACATAGCTCATATTTAACTTTCATTCAAGATATATCACATGTATAAAGGAAATATATACAAAAAAATAATAAGAAACCATTCATGTACAAACACACCATAATAGACACACCATTTTGTATAATTTGTTTTTTATAAATATTTTATAATGATGCTTAGGAAAAAAATCAAAAGCCAAAAAGATTCCCGTACACCAAAATATTAAGCCATGAACTTTCAGGACATCCAAATGGTCAAAATATTAAGCTTGGATTATTTTAGTATAATACTAGAACTCCAACATGATTCCTAGATAGTCCTTTTGCTCTTGGAAACACATCACAACACGAGCTACCTTACAGAGCAATCACCCAAAACGGATTGAAAATCACATTGTATGGCTTTGATAACGTTGAGGTAGATCATCAATAGAGATGCATGAGACTCAAACAGTAAGACTATGCAGGTTATCCTTGATATCCTTCAATTCTTCTTTATTCTCAATGTTGTGGATCACAATATCTCACCACCCCTCACCTCTCAATAGATGATCCTATGGGTCGCCGTGATGTCCCAATTTTTGCAATATAGAACATGGCGTCTTAGTATAAAAAAAATGAAATATACCAAAAATGAAAACACAATGAAAGAATGACATCTTTCTTTCCTCTCTCATCCCATTGGTCATCCTCAGGAAGGGGCAATTTAGGGTCTCCTATGAAGTCTGTCCCTGAATAGGAATAGTCCTCCACCATAAGGATATGACCATGCAACCATTGGAAGAAACCATATCCATAGGTCACAATAGGTATTCCTCCCCCATGTTGATCCATGGCCTTGAGCCATCTCAACATGTGTGGGTCCTGCGGATCAAGGATTTTTAGTTCCATGGGTGTGTGCAATAGAGGAACTCTGTCAAGGAAGAAAGATACCACGATCACACAATAGAAAAACAATTTAAGTTCCCCTTGATGACACTTGGATAACTGGTCTTTGAAGCTTACCAAAATCCCCTCACTCTAGTTAAATAGTTTTGGAGCCATGCATTCCAACACATATATCATATGTGATCATGTGGTTCGGTGGGAAGCTCAGATACCCACCACCTTCTTGTCGTGAATAAAACATTCATCAATAGTCTGTCTGTCACATGATTTATTTGGATATTCCCACATTGGGACACCGTTCCAATCATGGAGTACTCATCGATCAAATCATCAATCATCATCTCTGAACCCCTCGGCCGAGAGAGTGACAAAGGGTTCACTTGTTTAGAGAGACAATTCAGGAAGTATATGTCCTCCACATCCAATGTGAGAATATGGGTCACTACCTAAAAATGTTGTTATTTAGGGTCCCAAATTTTGATCAAGTGATCTAGTAAATCGACACAGGACTTAATGTTTGGAACCCTGAATAATTTTAAGAGTCTAGATTCTCTTAATTCCAACACCGTATTTGGATTGTTGGAAGATTGGGAATTGTCCAATTCATACTCTCTTTCCTTCTAGATGACCATTGTGTGTTTCAAAACCTATGGAATGACAGTGAATCACCCATTAGAAACATTCCATGCAAGAAAATGCTTAAGTTTTAACTTAAAAACTATATATTTGGGATTTTTTGGGTCGCTAACGCTCTTTCTCTAAGCGAATAGGGTGTTGACACACTTTCCATTTGAGCACAAAGATGGGATAAATATCTCACCCCCTTCAAAGGGGTGGACCAACGAAATTCCTGAAAGGGAGAAGAGAATCCCCTAGGGAGCTCTCTTAGCTCCCAAAAACTAACCTAAAACCCATAAAAGCTTAATGAAAACTTAAAATTTTCACTATCAAATTGAATGGGAAGGGTAGAGCATTTACCTAGACCAGACAAATCACTAAATGGATGACTATAGCTTACGTAATCTCTATTTCAAAATCACCTTTGAAAGCACTCTTTCTCCCAAAACTCAATGGTAAAAAATCAAATGGTAATTTCTTGCTACTTTTGGCCCTTTTTATGTTATTTTTGGATAAAAAGTTTAAAAGAAATATAACTATTTAATTTTCACCCTCATTTCTAATGTTTTGAGTGTGAAAGTGTTCTAATTACCTTTTTGGAGATTTCATGACAAAATTGGACTTTTTTTGGCTACGAATGAGTTTCTTTCTGACTTTTTCATACTCCGTGTCAAATTGAAAAAATAGACGAGTGCCTTTTGAACCTGGTTGTTCTCATGAATAACCAAGAGAAAAGGAATTGAGTGTATTTTCGGACATGTAAAACCTAATATGAAAAAGGAACCCCCATAGAATTGTCTTTGATATTTTTTCAGACTCTATAAATAGGAAAATATTTCAAAGAAAACTTGTTTCTTTCATGCATGTATAAGTATTTGAAAGGTCGTATATCCGGTGATAGTTTACCCCTTTTTGGACTGTTTAGACTCATTTATGAAAAATGTACACTCTAGTTCATTATAACATAAAGATTTCTCATAGGTATGAGTTTACACTTTTTCAGACCTTAGGGACTAAACTTACAAAAAATTCCATATTGGAGTTTTATTTAGTCATTTTGGACTCTCTACACATCAAGTGTCACCGAGTTTAACTTTTTTGGACTTGTAAAATAAAAAACGATGAAGGATCCTTTTTGGGATTGAACACCTGATTTCTTTGGTTCATAAAACATGTGATATTGGAATCATCATATGATGAGCTCAATCAAGCATTTGTTATCCTTTTCCAACTCGCTAAAAACAAAATCAGCACTCATCCATCATTATGGGGAAACTAAGGGAATGTGAAAACATTTTTTATGTGTATTGATGGAAGTTTTTAGTCACCCTTGAACATGGACTTATTTGTATTTAATTAAAATAGTTGGATAATAAGCTTGTCATCGAGTCGATCCACTTTCATGACTCATTTTAATCCTTCAATTCATTTCAAAGAATGCATCGTCTCATCTTTGCATTGTGTTTGGTCTTTTCATCGTTGAATCAATGTTTCGAAGTCACTTTTTGTTCCATTCTGTAATGCCCCCAAAATTGAAAAAAATAATTTATTAGGCAAGTTAAAACTACCTATTTTGGATATTATTGAACTTACAGAATGTGTCGTACTCTATTTGTACTGCTGATTTGTCATAAGTTGTTCTTACGTTCTACTTCATTACTTTTAGTTATGATTATTATTGTGTTTATTGTGCTTACTTATGATGTCGTAATGTTGATTACTATGCTATTCTTCTGGTTATGCATTGATGTGTATGTTAGATACTTTGATTATGTACTTCATTGTTATTTTACATGTTCTCACTGTTGTATACATGGTTCTAACTTAACTTTATTCTTGTAACCAAAGTGGGTGGAGTGGCGGGACTAGTTCTCCCATGTAACTTCCTGAAAGGTAAAAGTTTCTTCTTGTCTAGCGGGCTTACTTAGTTCTTTTGAAATAATTCACTCTTATCCTGTTTACGTGCAGGTGTACTTAGCGACATAAAACATGTTACGGAGTGTTGAACATTTGGTTACTAGTACTCGTACTTGCAACTAGTGATATCTAATGGTTGTTATTATTGTTCTTTATAGACTTGTGTTAGTGACAAGGTCAATACCACACCTATTATTGTATGACACAAGCTTGTTATTTAGGTGGCACTTATTATTCATGGTGTAATTATTATCAATTTTTCATATCCTAACATATTTGTATTATATGTTTAATTTACGAAAAGTAATAACATATACTTTTATTATATGCTTAACAGGTTTATAACTCTTTTGTTAAAAACAAATCTTGGATTTATACTTAACAACATACCATGGAATATTTCATATGCCATGGTCTTAGGCTTAGAGCCTAAATAATTCGATGAGCATATTCCTAAGGCTTATAGCCTATAGTATGTGATGTATGTGATAACTTATGCCTTGTATTAAACTTGGGGGTGGTGAATTTATAACATAGTTCATGGACTATGCGAATATGGTTTGGTATGCATTTAGCGGTGGCTAGGGTGACGCCTTCAATGTGCCTTGGGAGAGGTGGTGAGCAGGCTTAGGGATTGGCCCAAGAATTCACTTGGAATTTTCACAGCACTTGTTGTTTCTCTTTGCTCTGGTTCAGCATGAAGGAAAATGGTTTCGAAGGCTTAAAAAATAGGTAAGAGCGTGGTTTGGTTTCATAGCATCAGTTGCTTTCTTAGCTCGTTACTTATCATACTTCTCATCATGGTATTTCTTATGTGATTATAGGTTGTAGGAGTGGAGAGGGAACAGATGGTTATTCGCTTGAGGGCAAGACCATAAGAAAATCCATACCATTATGGTAAGCTTGCTGCACAAGTATTCACTTGTCCCTCTTGACTTCGTGGTCGTGCTTGAGTTGATACTAGTTGATGGTTGAAAATGCTTGAGTCTAGTTTTGTTAGGGATGTGTTTGGGCTTTTGGTTTTCGAGTGTAAGTTTGATGGAGCGATGCAAAATTGAAAATGCCCCATACTTGTGGTTTTCATGAGTTGGGGTTTTTTTATTTTTCCTTCGACCCGAGTCAATTAGATGTAAAGGTTTTTATTGAAAAAAGCACTGTGTGTATCGAGGCTTGGTAATTCCTTAACAAACTCTATGCAAAATGGTTATTTAATGTTTGATGATGGATACCGACTGTGGGAAGCACCATTGCTTGCAATGGTGTAAGGCCGTAAACAAATGACCATGTCAACTTATTTTAATGGATTATAATGATTGTGTTTTTCAATATATATATATATATATATATATATATAATGTGTTTGGTCTTTGTGGTTATTATGCTTGGAGTGTGTATATTCACTTCCATTATTTATTTTAGTTGTAAGAATGAGAATGGGTGACAACGTATGGCTTGGGGCCATGCCGTGGATGACATGAGCACTCTCCATGGTAGCTGTGATAGTGTGAAGGGTGCAAAATTACATTTTATTATTGTAATGTGTAAATGGAAAGTAAGGCTTCTCTACAGGTGTAAACCTTGCGTTGGCAATGTTGCTGTAGATTGTTTCGTTGACAGGGTTTTAAGCATGGAAATGGTTATTTTTAGTTTGCTATAGATTAATTATGGGGCCGAGGCCATGGATTATAGTGTAAATGAAATGTAATGGTTATTACGGCCTCTGTGTAAAGACTTAGTTATTATTTACAGCCTGCATACAAAACTGTGTATAGCGTGGATTTAAAGAATGTAAAAAGAATCTACAGGATTTGATCCCAGGTCGTTGTTTATGATGAGGGTTTGATTTATAAATTGATTACTGTGTATTTAATTAACCTATGGTTATATTCATTGGAAATTTGTATAACAAGGCATGCAATTTCTTTGATGTGGAATGGAATACTAGATGCCTTGGATTAATACATTTATGCACTGGCTTTATAATGTGATAATAAGCACTATTGTGCATGCGTTCGTAGATATAGTTATGAGGAAAATAAATATATCATGGACCAATGGATGGTCTCTATACTTGGTCTGTAAATTGATTTTGATGATATTTATTTTAATGGAAAATATTTGGTTATTAGCATAAGTTTATTTATACAGACCTTGAAAGGTCTTCGTTGGTTCTTAACTTCGCTCTAGTATGTGATGTTTATAATTTATTCTTAGATGTAATTATAATATTGATAGATTTGAATTATTTTTCTACTTCATATCTGTTAATATATGTATATATCTATAATTTATTTACTAGGTCCTATTTAATAGATTTAATGTGTTGTATAGTATCGTTAAATTAGTATGGACAATTCTCTTTCTATTTCTAATATAGTATATATAAAATATTTATTAGATACTATTTATTATGTCAGTTTATTATATTTGTAATTTAGTTTATTTAAAACTGTACTTGAAAAATAGCCTTTACTTTCTAAACAAAGCTCTACTGGAAATATGAAATCTGCCAGTAGGGTTTTTAAACAACAAAACCTATAGGCACTGCTTTTTAGAAATGAAATCTAAGTTATTAAAGAACATAGTTTAAACTATAGAAGAGGATACATAAGTAATATGGAAAGAAAACAAAACATTGGATAATATTTAAGCATGAATTTAATTTCAGAATTAAACTCAATGAATAGTACCTTGGCTAAATCTAACATAGGAAATAAATTACAGCCTGGGGTTTATAATTTAAAATGTAAACCCTTGAAAGAATTTTGATAAGAAAATGAAAATATCTAGGGTTAGAATAAAAAATATAAAGCCTTGCATAATATAGCCAACACTTAATCTTCAAAATAAAATAGGAAGTCCAGAACCTCATACCTGAAAGTTGAAGCTCCTTTAATGGCTAAAACTTGCACACTCAATTAACCAGCATTAACAATTCATAGGCAGATCTAACCTCTGTATTAGATGAATGAATCACTTGGGAACTACCACATTCCACCCAACCATGACCCTAAACCATTCTTGGTTTCAATCCGGATCTCCCCCAAGTTGGTTCCAACATGCAAGTAGCTTAGAGCTCCTAAGGTAGGGTTTCCCTAACTAGTATATCAGGTCTGGATTAGTTCTCCTTTTTCCTTCTAGGAAAATGCGCTCAAAGAAATCTCTTGAGAATAGTTAGGCATAAATAATGACTCCAAAAGATAGATCAGATCCCCAAGCCTCTCTTTGGATTGGGACTTTATAGACATACTTTTTAGTCAAAGGGGCAGTTTAATAAAGAATTGCTTCATTTCTTGATTTAACCCTTTTTATTTAATTTAGTAATTTTAATATTTTAACTTAGGAACTTTTAGCTAGTTCTTAATTAGACTTTTATATGTATTATACTATTTAATTTTTATCTTAGTAATAATAGTAATAGATGGAAATTTTCCTTCTTTCTCACATTATTAATATTATTAATAGGTGTACTCTTTATACATACTCTGTATAAAATATATAATAATATATTATTTGTTAAAATTTGTCTTAGGGTATCACATATTGTGATCCCTAGAATTACGAAGCTTTCTTCATTAAAATAATCACATAGATGGTTAGGCCTACTAGGTGAGGCAAATCTAAACATCCTTGCATGTTGGATTCCCTCGTATAACATGGTAGTTCTTCAATACTTGATGAGAATACAAAAACTAGAAATCACATTTAATCACTTATAGATAAGTCAGATGAGATTAACATTTTTCTCTCGAGTCGTTTTCACTTAGGAATCGTTAATTCTTTTCAATAACTCCTAGTGCTTACCAGAGCCCATACTCAACACTAAAATTAGGGAGTTACAAAATTAGTGCAATTCCAGAGTCCTTTGCTCAACACTAATTCTAGGATGTACGTGTAGGATACACCTAGGGATACAATGGAAAATGATCTAATGTTCGAGAGCTTATGTTCAACATCAATCATGGAAGGCTCCAGGGCTTGTACCCATCACTTCCAAATTATCTTTTCATGTGTTCCAGAGCTTCATTCTAAACACAAATGTAAGTCCTCATGTGCTTGAGAGCTTCTTGCTCAACACAAAACATCAATTTACCCATGTGCTTCAAGCTCTACACCCAACACACACACACACACACACACACACATATATATCATATGCAAATGGATTATGCCCTGTATATCGAAAAAATCATCATGTTCATATGCAATGTGGTCTTTGACCCAATATATCATAATAAAACATCATAATCAATGGGGATCATGCCCATAAGTGTTAGGTCCAAAATTTGGGATATTACATCCCTCCCCGCTTAGAACAACACCATCCCTGGTGTTCTAGGGACTCAGAATGAGATCATGAAACAAGGTGGGGTAATCCTTTCTCATGGTGGATTCATTCTTTGAAGTAGCATCATCGGCTTCGAAGTGATTCCATTTCACTTTCAACTGGACTATGGTGCAATTCATGAGCTGCACCTCTCTCTTATCCAATATATGAATAGGTTTAAGGGAAAACTCCCCTTCAGGTTCCACCTATAATAAAGACCAATAAACTACATGTTTAGTATCATAAACATATTTCTTTAATAATGATGCATGGAAAACATTATTGAATTTTATGTGTGTGGGTAATGCTAGTTCATATTCTACTGGTCCTCTGTTGGCCAGTATTTCAAAAGGTCCAAAAAACCTAGGTGCTAACTTACCACACCCCCCAAAGCTCAATGAGATCCATTTTCCTTTTACTTTCAAGTAGACATGGTCGCCTATTTGATAATATTTATATTTTCTTTTCTTATCCTTGTAAAGTTTCAGGTGGTCTTGTGCTTCCTTAAGGTTTATTTGGACCTTGGTAACCAACTGTTCCAAGTCCTTTAATAAATCAAGCCCTAACATGAGCCAATCCACCGGGCTATCCCATGTTACAACTGGTGTTTTACACATCCATCCATAGAGTACCTCAAAGGGACTCATCTTGGAAGAATTCTGGTAACCACCGTTATACATAAACTCTGCAATATGCAGGTAGTCTTCCCACTTAGTGGGGATGTTCATGACATACATCCTAAGCATGTCCTTAACAATATGTTTTTCTCTTTCTGTCTACATGTCTATCTACGGGTGATAAGAAGTACTAAAGTTCAACTGTGTCTCTTATCTGGAGAATAAAGATCTCCAAAAGTTTATTGTAAACTTAGCATCTCTATCTTAGATGATTTCCTTGGGTATCTCGTGCAATCTAAATATCTCCTTCAAGAATATATCGAAAATGTGTATTGCCTCGTAGGTCGACTTCATTGGAATGAAATGTGTTGCTTTTGACAATTTGTCAAATACTAAAAGGATAGAATCATTTTGCTTCTTACTTTCCAGTAGACCGATGATAAAATACATACTAATAACCTCCCACTTCCACTTTGGAATGGGTAGTGGCTGCAACAATCCCAAAGGATACTAATGCTCAGCTTTGACCAGCTAACATTCCTAACAATTTGGGATAAACATCGCAATGTTGTCCTTTAACTTAGGCCAGAAAAAATGCCTATTGATAGTGGATATCATATTTTGATATCCCAGATGCCCCGAGTAGGGTGTCCAATGAAATTTCATGAGGATTACAGACCAAATTTCCCCTCCTTTCGGAACGTAAAATCTCTCCTTAGACTATAGCAGTCCTGTTTCGTCTACCTTCTACTCTTTTTGTTGTTGAAAGAACGTGTCCTCTTGGAATTTCTTTAGGATTTATACATAGAAATGGTCAACTCTATTGGCTGTTCTAATTCTCTCATGAAAATCCAAATTGGTTTGAATTAAAGTCACCTCATATATCATATGAGTTTGTCGATTCAAAGCATCAACAATCTTGTTCTCTTTTCCCTTAATATTCTTTAGTTCAAAATGGTACTCGCTAAAAAAATGCAACCATTTGGCTTGCATAGCATTCATATTTGGTTGCTCGAATAAATACTTCAGACTCATTTTGTCTGTCTCTAGAAGGAATTTCCTTCCCATGAGGTAGTGCCTCCACATCTTCAATGTGTGAATGATGGCAACTAACTCAAGATAATGTGTTGGGTAATTCTGCTCATGTTCTTTTAAATTTCATGATTCATAATAGATCGCATAATCATTCTGCAAGAGGACTCCTATGAGCCGTTCCTTGCTTCAATCTATGAAAAAAATGAAATCCCCATCGGGATCCACAATTCATAGAATTGGTATGGCCGTCAAAATCTGCTTAAGCTTTTGAAAAATTTCTTCGCACTTAATCGTCCATAAGAACTTATTTTCCTTCTTCTGCAAGGTGGTCATGGGACAAGTTATTCTCGAGAAGTTATCAATGACCTTTCGATAATATCTGGCTAATCCCAAAATGGACCTAATGTCAGTGACACTAGTAGGGGTAGGCCAGTCTTCTATGGATCTAATATTTTTTGGGTCCACAACTAGCCCTATTTTGGAGATAATGTGACCTAAGTACTGTATTTGTGGTTTGTAAAAATCACATTTACTAAACTTAGCGTAAAGATGGTGTTCTTGTAACACTCATAGTACAATGCAAAGGTGTTGTTCGTGTTCCTCTTTACTGTTAGAGTAAACTATACTTTCTATAAAGACCAAAACAAATTTATCTAGATACTTACTAAATATACTGTTCATCATACACATGAAGTTTGCAGGAGCATTGGTCAACCCGAACGACATTACTACAAAATCGTAGTGCCCATACCTTATACTAAAGGTGGTTTTGTGAATATCCTCTTCATGAATCCATACTTGATGGTATCTAGATCTCAGGTCAATATTTGAAAATATTTTGGCTCATCCTACCTGATCAAACAAGTCATCGATCCTAGGGAGTGGGTATCGGTTCTTGATAGTCATTTTGTTAAGCTGATGGTAGTTGATGCAAATCCGCATCGTACCATCCTTTTTCTTTACAAACAGTAACGGTTATCCCCAAGGGGACACACTTGGTCATATATATCCTTTTTCTATCAACTCTTGCAACTATAGTTTGAGTTCAGCCAATTCTGGTGCACTCATGTGGTAAGTGGATTTGGAAGCTAGAACTGATCCTGGTGTTATTTCTATGGAAACGTATAGGTCTCATTTCATAGGTAATCCTAGGATTTCCTCGGGAAACACGTCCTTGAATTTTACATGAATGGGAAAGTCTTCTATGCGATGTTCTCTCATAAACTCTATGTCTTGGATGTTTACTACAAACACCTTGCATCCTTTCCTAATGCATTTCTTTTCTTGTAAGGAAGATATTTGTCTTACAGAAACTTTCTTTGGAATGCCTTGAATCTTCACTTGATTCCCTTGGATATCTGTACACAATATTGACTTGTGTAATAAATTGATCATGACATGGTGTTGTTCCAACCAATCTATGCCAATAAGTATATTATATGATCCTAAGGGTAGGATGTTCAGGTTTACTTTCATAGGAAAATCGTGCAAGTTTACCTCACAATATTTAACTAATTCTGAAACTTTCTATTTCGTACTTGTGGCTAATTGTACTAGCCAAGGTTTATCATGTTTTACTTTTCCTAGTTTGAATATATCAACAATTTTAGGTGATACATAGCTCCAACAAGCACCGATGTTAATCAGTATTGAAATAGAAGTGTTCAAGATCTTACCTTATATCTCAACCATGGTATCTTGATGTTTTGTATGATTGCCATCCAAGGATGTATAAATATGTGGTGTTCCAACCATGTCCTCGATCGTTGGTTCTTCCTGTAAGTTGTGTAAAACCCCAACGGTCTTGTTCTTACAATATCGGGCATAATGAGTCTCGTTGCACTTCCAACATTTGATCTGTATTGGGGTAGCATTGGCTCCCCCAGCTGCTACTAGCTTGTTGGCATTTGGAGCTGGTATGTATGGTTTCGTACCTGATTTGTTGAAGTTCTTGTTCACTCGAAAATTGTTGTTTTTTTTCTTGTACAGGGGTGGGTTAAACCCTGGTTTGCGGTTATCAAAGAATTTATTAGACATGTCTCTATTTCAGTTCATGTTCTCTTGCCTTAACTGTCCATGCTCATAGCAGAGCCTAGATTTGTGCAATGTGGTGTCCAAGGTTTTAGGCTTGTCGAACTCAATCCTTTCCCGAATGTTGGGAGGAAGACATCCTAAAAACTACTGGATTTTTACCTTTTCTTCCTTTATGTATGGTACATAATGTAACAGATCTAGAAATATGTTAATAAAACCATCCAAAGTCATGGATTCCATACGTAGCTCATGAAAATATTTCACTTTTCTGTCAAAGAACCTTTTTGACATATATTTTTCTTGAAATATTTTGCGGAAGTTACTCCAGCGTACTTCCCTCAACTCATATTTCTTGGTATGTTTCATATCTCTCCACCATATCATTGATTTTCCATTTAAGTTATAAATGGCAAGACAAACCTTCATCTCTTTTGAGTAGTTATGAACTCGAAAATATTTTCTCATCCCCAACAACCATTTTTCAGCTTCCTCCCCTATGTTTACTTCCCCTTCATAGGTCGGGGCTCTTATTTTTCTGAACTCCCCCTAAATATTGTCATCCCTTCTTTGTTTCTTTCTGCATGTAGAAAAGAGAGTCATCACTCTAAGGACTGTGATGATCTCCTTCCGAAGGTTTAGGGGTATGTTCCTCTTTTTCTTATTCTCTTGGGCTGATGGCGCCTTTATAATATGGTTCCCTTTTGAACCTATTTGTGGAATGAGTGGGTTTCCCCTGCGGGCTTCCTCCCGTCATATTTTGCAGCAATGCTTCATTGATTGATTGTTGTTCCTTTTGTTCATTCATATTTTCATCTCTGAAACTTTGCAAGTCTGCTTGAAGACTTTTTATGGTTTTCATAATGTCAGAATTCAGTTCCACCACCAGTTCTGCTTCTTTGGTTGGAGTATTCAATTTCCCTTGCCGGTTGTTATCTTCTTCATTGTTCATGATCTGACCTGTTCCATAAAAAAAAAATTCCTGAAAATGCAAATTTTTAAATAACAGGAAATATTTTTGTTAGTTAAAAAAATTTAAAACATAATTTATTTTCCTTTCAATGAATGTCTGGTACGCACATTAGGTCTCTTAGTGTTGAAACAGGGCTTTGATACCACTTGTAATGTCCCCCAATTTTTATTTTTATTTTTTATTAGGCTACTTAAAACTACCTATTCTAGACATTATTTAACTTGCGGAATGTGTCATACTCTATTTGTACTGCTGATTTGTCGTAAGCTGTTCTTACGTCCTAATTCCTTACTTTCAGTTATGATTATTACCGTGTTTACTTATGATGTCGTAATGTTGATTACTATTCTATTCTTATGGTTATGCATCGTTGTGTATGTTATATACTTTGATTATGTACTTCATTGTTATTTTACATGTGCTCACTGTTGTATACATGGTTCTAACTTAACTTTGTTCTTGGAACCAAAGTGGGTGGAGTGGCGGGACTAGTTCTCCCATGTATTTGCTTGAGAGGTAAATTTTTCTACTTGTCTAGCGGGCTTACTTAGTTCTATTGAACTAATGCACTCTTATCTTGTTTACGTGCATGTGTACTTAGTGATTTGAAAACTTGTTACAGAGTGTTGAACGTTTGATTACTAGTACTTGTACTTGCAACTAGTGACATCTAGCGGTTGTTATTATTGTTCTTTACAGACTTGTGTTAGTGACAAGGTCAATACTACACCTATTATTGTATGACACAAACTTGTTATTTAGGTGGCACTTATTATTCATGGTGTAATTATTATCAATTGTTCATATCCTAACATATTTGTATTCTATGTTTATTTTATGAAAAGCAATAACATATACTTTTATTATATGCATAAAAGGTTTATAACTCTTTTGTTAAAAATAAACCTTGGCTTTATACTTAACAACATACCATGGCATATTTCATATGCCATGGTCTTAGGCTTAGATCCTAAAGAATTCGATGAGCATAGTCCTAAGGCTTATAGCCTATAGTATGTGATGTATGTGATAACTTATGCCTTATATTAAACTTGGGGGTGGTGAATTTATAACATAGTTCATGGACTATGCGAATATGGTTTTGTATGAATTTAATGGTGGCCAAAGTGGCACTTTAAATGCGCCTTGGGAGAGGTGGTGGGAAATATTAGGGCTTGGCCCAAGCGTTCACTTGTCATTTTCACAGCACTTGTTGTTGCTCTCTGCTCTAGTTCGGGATGAAGGAAAATGGTTGTGAAGGCTTAGCAAGCAGGTAAGAACGTGGTTTGGCTTCGCAACATCAGTTTGCTTTCTTAGCTCATTGCTTATCATACTTCTCATCGCGGTCTTTCTTATGTGATTACAGGTTGCGGTAGTGGTGAGGGAACACATGGTTCGTCGCTTGAGGGCAAGGCCATAAGCAAATCCATACCATTATGGTAATCCTATTGCACAAGTATTCACTTGTCCCTCTTGGCTTCGTGGTCGTGCTTGAGTTGTTACTCGTTGATGGTTGAAAATTCTTGAGTCTATTTTTGCTATGGATGCATTTGGGTTTTGGGGTTTCGAGTGTAACTTTGATAGAGCTTTGCAAAATGGAAAATTCCCCAGACTTGTGGTTTTTATTTCGCCTTCGGCCTGAGTCAATTAGATGTAAAGAGTTTTATTTAAAAAAGCAATATGTGTATCGAGGCCTGGTAACGCCTTGACAGGCTCTGTGCAAAATGGTTCTTTAATGTTTGGTGATAGATTATGGCCATGGGAAGCACCGTTGCTTGCAATGGTGCAAGGACATAAACAAATGGATGTGTCAACTTATTTTAATGGATTATAACAACTGTGTTTTTCAATATATATACAATGTGTTTGATCTTCGTGGTTATTATGCTTGGAGTGTGTAGATTCGCTTCCATTATTTATTTTAGTTGTAATAATTCAAATGGGTGACAGTGTATGGCTTGGGGCAATGCCGTGGATGACATGAGCACTCTCCATGGTAGCTATGATAGCATGAAGGGTACAGAATTATAGTTTATTATTGTAATGTGTAAATGGAAAATAAGGCTTGTATATAGGTGTAAACCCTACGTTGGCAATGTTGCTGTAGATTATTTCATTAATGAGGTTTTAAGCATGGAAGTGGTTATTTTTAGTTTGATGTAGATTAATTATGGGGCCTAGGCCATACATTATAGCGTAAATGAAATTTAATGGTTATTATGGCCTCTGTGTAAAGACTTAGTTATTATTTACAACCCACATACAAAACTGTGTATAATGTGGCTTTAAAGAATGTAAAAAGACTACAAGATTTGATCCTGGGTCATTGTTTACGATGAGGGTTTTATTTATAAATTGATTAATGTGTATTTAATTAACCTATGGTTTTATTCGTTGGAAATTTGTATAACAAGGCATGTGATTTCTGTGATGTGGAATGGCATATTATATGGCTTGGATTAGTAGATTTATGCACTGGATTTATAATGTGATAGTAAGCACTATTGTGCATGCGTTGGTAGATATAGTTATTAAGAAAAGAAATAGATCGTGGACCAATGTATGGTATCGATACTTGGTATGTTAATTGATTTTGATGATATTTAATTTAATGGAAAAGATTTGGTTATTAGCATAAGTTTATTTATCCAGACCTTGAAAGGTCTTCGCTAGTTCTTAACTTCACTCTAGAATTAGATGTTTATAATTTATTCTTAGATTTAATTTTAGCATTGATAGATTTGAATTATATTTCTATTTCATACCTCTTAATATATGTATATATCTATAATATATTTACTAGGTCCTATTTAGTATATTTACTGTGTTGTATAGTATTGTTAAATTAGTATGGACAATTTTGTTTCTATTTATGATATAGTATATATAAAATATTTATTAGATACTATTTACTATATCAATTTATTATATTTGTAATTTAGTTTATTTAAAGTTGGACTTGAAAACTAGACTTTACTTTCTAAACAAAGCTCTATTGGCAATATGAAATCTACCAGAAGGGTTTTTAAACAACAAAACCTATAGGCACTGCTTTTTAGAAATAAAATATAAGTTATAAAATAATAGAGTTTAAACTGTAGAAGAGGATATAGAAGTAATATGGAAAGAAAACAAAACATTGGATAATCTTTAAGCAGGAATTTAATTTAAGAAGTAAAATCAATGAAAAGTACCTTGGGTAAATCTAACATAGGAAATAAATTGCAACCTAGGGTTTATAATTTAAAATGTAAACCCTTGAAAGAATTTTGAAAAGAAAACAAAAACATCTAGGGTTAGAATATACAATATAAAATCTTGCATAATCTAGATATCACTTAATCTAGAAAGTGAAATGGGAAGTCCAGAACCTCGTGCCTGAAAAATTGAAGCTCCTTTGATGGATGAAAACTGCACACTCAATTAACCAGCATTAACAATTCATAGGCATATCTGACCTGTGTATTAGATGACCGAATCACTTGGGAACTACCACATTCCACCCAACCATGACCCAGAACTATTCCTGGTTTCAATCTGGATTCCCTCCGAGCTGGTTCCAACATGCAAGTAGCTTAGAGCTCCTTAGATAGGGTTTCCCTAATTGGTATATCAGGTCTGGATTAGTTCTCCTTTTTCCTTGTAGGAAAATGTACTCCAAAAACTCTCTTGAGAATAGTTAGGCAGAAATAATGACTCCAAATAGTTAGGCTTGGGACTTTACAGACATACTTTTCAGTCAAAGGGGTAGTTAAATCAAGAATTGATTCATTTATTGATTTAACCCTTTTTATTTAATTTAGTACTTTTAATATTTTAACTTAGGAACTTTTAGCTAGTTCCTAATTGGACTTTTATAGGTATTATACTATTTAATNTCCTCTCTCTTCTAGGTGAATACTGGGATATGAAGACTCCAAGGGACATTGGAAATACCCTGGGGGAATTCATAAAAATAGAAGAACAAAATAAGATCCAAATGTACACCACCTTCGCTCAGATTTGTGTCTATATGGACCTCTCTAGAGAGCTCCCAGAAGCTATTAGTCTCAACTGGGAAGACAAGGAGTGGATCCATCCCATCAACTATGAGAAAATACCCTTTAGATGCTGCCACTATCATGACTATGGTCACCATAGAAGGAATTGCCCTAAACTTATCCCTAGGACTGAATCATCTGCCCCCCATCAAGGTAAGGACCAGGAAGCAGATGGGTTTACTTAGGTCAAGAACATAAGGAGAAGCAAAGGGGGAGGAAAACCCATCACAAAAAAGGAGCTGATGACAAAGGAGAACAAACTAGGGAATCCTTTTGAGGTGCTAGAGTCAACGAATGAGGACGAAGAAAGTCCAGTGGTGAAACCAGTTTCGAACCAGCAAGAAAACCTACCCAACCCTCGAGAGGAGGAGGTTGATTAGCAGATGGAAGGTACGGAGGAGGGAGAAGGTGAAGACATGTAACTAGGTGAGCTAGACCTAGACACGATCGAGGAGGAATGCAAGAAGAAGGGACAAGGTTATGTCTCAAGATGCCATATTCAACTCCTTCAAGAGGCAATCATTCAAATGGGTGCTCTTGAGAGCCTCGGGATCGATCCTGATGCCTAGAAAGGTAGCAAGAGGAAGTCCCCAAAGGAAGAACTTTGAAGAGGGAGGAAGACGAATAAGCAACACATAGCAGCAGTTGGAGTCCGACTGATTGAATCTGGCCAGTACCCAACAATCAGGGCAACATTCTTTGAAGTTAAAAAGAGTTTTCAATAAAGATCATATCATGGAATATAAGGGGGTGTGGCAACCCCAGGAAGTGGAAAACTCTAAATCAGAAAATTAAGCAAGAAACACCAGATATTCTTTTCCTCCAAGAAACTAAATGTAGTTTGGGGGGTTTATAGAAGATTAAGGATAAAATCTGGAAAGGGAGTCACCTTATGGCCCTAGATGTAGCTAGTCAATATGGTGGTGTGGCAATCTTTTGGCAGCCCCAAACTATGGATTTCTCTAATTGGCGTGCCAATAAGTTTTCCCTAATGGCATAGTTTTGTTTTTTGGATTTGGGGGTGAAGGGATCTCTGGGGAATGTTTATGGCCCTAGCAGCTTCCCTGAGAAGCAGTCCTTCCTGGATTTCCTCAACTAGGTCAAAGAGAAATCAGAGCAGGGAAAGTGGGTGCTCGGTGGGGAATTCAACCTGATTTACAATCTGGGGGAGAAGAAGGGTGGAAGACACATCCTGGATAAGTACTAGGAGGCTTTAAGTGAGTTTTTTTCCCAGAGCTCACTGGTTGATGTGGAGACAGGAAATAGTTGGTACACTTGGAACAACAAGAGAGGGGGAGAGTATATGGTGGCCTCCCGCCTAGATAAGTTCCTAGTGTTAGAGAATATCATGCATAGTTCAGGGGAGATTCTGGCTGATGTTCTCTCGTTAGTTGGATCGGACCACTGGCCCATTAGCCTTTCGTGGGATTGGTCTAGCACCCCTATGAGAAAACATTTTTGTTTTGAACACTTCTGGATGGAGCACAGAGATTTCAAGGACCTTGTTAGTCAATGGTGGTAGGAGTTGGTCCCCCCCTGGAACTGTTATGTACCACTTTTAGCAAAAACTAAAGGCCCTGAAGGCCAAAACTCGCACGTGGAATAGGGAGGAATTTGGGAACATCTTTGAGGACAAAAAAAATGTTATCTGAATTGCAACTCATTAATAGACAAGGCATGGAAGGAGGATGGGATGAGGACATGAATGTCAAAGAGAAGGATTTAATGAGTCAGTTGGAGGCTAGGGAAAAGTAGGAGGTGATTTTCTGGCAACAGAAGGCAAGGGTAAAATGGCTGCAAGAGGGAAAAAGAAACACCAAATTCTTTCACAACTCGGTGATCCAGAATAGGAACAATTCCAAGATCTAGAAAATTAAGAAAGGAGATGGCTCTAGGGTGGAAACTAGACAGGATATTGAAGCTAACTCACCCTACACTTCTCGGAGATTCTCAGAGAGGATGGAAGGGACGGAAGCCGGGATATTGAGCAGATTGCTAGTTTAATCCCCAGGGTGGTCAGTGGCGAAAATAATGAAATGCTGACGAAGCCTATAGAGATGCAGGAGGTAGAGGAAGTGGTCAACCAAATGGCCCTAGAAAAATCCCTTGGACCTGATGGTTTTACAACCAACTTCTTTCACCACTTTTGGGACCTTGTCAAGGAGGACGTGCTGGCCATTATTAAGGAACCTAGGTCCACGAGGGGTGTCCTCAAAGCCTTCAATGCTACCTTCCTTACCTTAATTCCCAAAGAGGTAGGGGCAGACACTCCTGACAAATTCAGACCGATAGCACTATGCAACGTCATCTACAAAATTATCTCCAAGGTCATTGCTAATCGGCTCAAACCCCTTCTCCTGATGCTTATTATCCTAGAGCAGTCTGGTTTTGTGGAAGGAAGATAGATCTTGTATGGGGTTATTTTGGTTCACAAAGCGTTCCACTCGCTCAGAATCACTAGGACTCCCGCTATGATGATCAAACTGGACATAGTCAAGGCATATGATAAGCTAAATTGGGAATTCATGGAGAAAATGTTAGGAGCCTTTGGCTTCTCTCGTGCTTGGGTGGAGTGGGTCATGGGTTTGGTCACTGTGCCCTTCTTCAATATTCTCCTTAACAGTTCCGCGACCAACACTTTCCAACCTTCTGGAGGTATTCTCCATGGAGAACCTCTATCTCCCTTACTCTTCATCCTTATGGAAAAAGGTCTGAGTCGCCTTATTGTTGCCTAGGCAGGTTGTGGGGAAATAAAGGGAGTTAGGGCTCAGAAGGGGATCCCTCCTCAGACTCACCAGTAATTCATTGATGATACCATGCTCATGGGGCACCCTTCAGTCCAAGAAGCACGAAGCTTCAAGAATAGCCTGGATCTCTTCGCTAGGGCCTTCGGCCTGGCGGTCAATGCTAAAGGGTCCCAAGTTTTCTTTGTCAACACTCCCCCGACCACTCAGAGGAACATTTTAGGAGTCCTGGGGTTTGCGAGAGGGGATTTCCCATCCAAATACCTTGGGATCCCCCTTGGGATGGGGAGGCCACAACGGGAATCTTGGCAGGAAATTTTGGACAAATTGAAACAAAATCTTTCCAGCTGGGTGCTGTGGCATTTAAATTTCCCCAATAGATAGATTTTGGTCAAGTCCATTTTGCAAACTATGCTGACCTACCTCTTCTCGATTTTAGTTGCTCCCAAGTCCATCCTCAAGGAAATTTGGTGTTTACAACGTAATTTTCTCTAGGGTTTCCGGGAGGCAAAGGCCAAATTCTCATTGGTGAGCTGGGAGGACGTCTGTAGGCCCAAGGAGCAAGGCCATTTAGGCCTCAGAGACCCTGAAGTGATGACAGAATTTCAAGGAGCCAAATTTTGGTTGCGCTAGGTAAACTACTCCTTGGAGCCTTGGGCCAAACTATGGCACATGAAATACGCCCAAGATAGGCCTATCCATCAATTGATTAGATTCAATGAGTCCCCAAACGGCTCCCCCATTTGGTTGAAATCTTTGGTCGGCAGGACTATAATCCAGGAGCATAGTTTTTCAGAGATCAGGAATGGCAGCAGGGAAAATTTTTGGGAGGATTTGTGGAACCAGCTCCCCATCCTCGGCAGGGATCGCTGTTGGTATGACATCAAGTAGCAGGAAATTGATGGGGGTAGGGTTCAAGTGAACCAGGCGTGGTTGGTTGGATATTTCAAGGTTCAACGCCATTGGGACTTTTAGGAGAAAACTAAACCCACAAGTGAGGAGGATTGGGAGGCCTTTCAGGAGGAACTAAACAAACGTTTCATCCAGGTTCAAGAGGGTCCCGATGTTTTAAGATGGGGATACACGTCTAGAGGTGCCTTTATTATTAAGGAGGCCTATCAAATCAAGATCACTAATTAGGCTGCAGTGGATGATATTTGGAAAAAAATATGGACAACCAACCTTTGGCCAAAGGTTGCTCTCTTTGTTTGGCTGGTTGTCTGAGGGAGGATTCTCACCTATGACAACTTGCATAAGAGGATGGTCTAAGGTCTTGCTCAATGCTGCTTGTGCTACCAAGAGGAGGAATCCATGAACCACCTGTTGGATAGCTGCACCTTTGCAGCACTGGTTTGGGACAAGGGAGCGATGGGATTTCATCGGAGTGACAGAAGGCGTGGCCAACCATCTCGATCCCTTCATGATTGACACCCAAAAGCCTTTAGAAATCCTATCATTAGAACAATATGGGAAGCCTTCCCAGGTATGAATATGTGGTGCTTATGGAAGGAATGAAATGCTCATATCTTCAAGGATTTGCGTAAAGATGCAGAGGAAGTGTGGAAAATGGTGAAGGAGAACCTGCTATCTTCCATCCGATGCATGTAGTGGCACGATCAGAACAATATTATCCCTCGGGAGGAATCCCAGATAGCTGTGAAATGGGGACTGGATAGATCCATGATGGATGGTTTGTGCCAATGGGACAAGTTATGCCAACCTTTTAGCCCGAAGTTTTGGTCAGCCCCTCCCCCCCTTGTCTTCAAGCTAAACTTTGATGGTGCTTCTCGAGGCAATCCTGGCCCGACAGGATTTGGGGGTCTTTGCCGTGACCATGATGGTATTTTTGGGATCAATAGGGAAGGATACCAACAACTCAGCTGAATTGGAAGGTTTAATTCAAGGCTTCGAGGTTTTGATTAGGGGTGCCTTTTCCCCAGCGATCATCGAAGGTGACTCCAAGACTCTCATCCAGATGACCAAAAGGATGATGAACATGAAAACGTTAGAAAAGGTGTCTCCCGGCTGGCACCTTACTTCCTGACTGGACCAGCTACACACCCTTCTCCTTTCTTACCCCACAGTATCTTTCTACCATGTTAAATGGGAGGCCAACAGAGCATCCGACTATTTGGCAAATGCTGGCATGGATAACGGAGGTGGATTTTGATGTTACAGCTTGGAGGATTTTGGAGAGGAGGATTGGGCCCATCATTGCTTCCAACTGGCCACAAGGGACGCTGTTAGGGAATCACAGATGGTTGGTCTGGTAGACGGGAGGACAAGTGGTGATAGGAGGTGTGAGCACACCTACACGAGGCTAGCCTAATGTTGTGTGATCACTCTATTTTAAATGTCTGATGGTTAGGGTGGCTATACTGCACCATTATTTTTGTTCATGCAGTTGGGATTTATAGGATTGGCATTATGTGACAGGATCGTCGGACATCTTGGTATCATTATTACCTCAGGCAGTACTGTTTCATCTCCGGTATGAAGGCTACCATGTTCATGATTTGCATGACGCAAGCTAAGGTCAGGGATGGGAGCGCTCCCATGCGCGTTCCCTTGTTTGATTTTGTGAGGGCTGTTCCTCACCCCAATGTGTATCGAAACTCCAGGTTTAGGTTATTGAATCTGACTCCCCCCTGTGCTGCTCCCTTGTGTTTGCTTCAGTGGGTGCTTCTTAGTGCTGCTTTTTGTTGCTCTCCCTCCATTCGCAGCTTGGTGCTATGGCACCCCAATGATAGTTCAAGAGGGATGTTTTCCCTGGTGAAACATCTGGCCAATATGCTAGCAAAGGGAAAACTATCGTGCCTTGAACCCGTCAAACCACTAGGTCTCAGCTCCAAGCTCAGGAGGAGGCTAAGCAGTTCAAGGACCATGTTCCACTCGGTATCCGTAGAGAGATTAAAAATGTGGTCGAGGAGTTATGGGATGAGGTGAAAATTATGCTGCGGGAATGTCTGCATGCAGAGGTGGCGAAATGGGTGTTGGATCTTGGCAACACTACAGGCCACACCTCAGCCTAAGATCTCATGATAATGACCTACTAGGTGATGGTGCGCCTGGTGGGGCATTCTTCGGAGAGGCTGGAAGCTAAGAGAGTGGGGGATGTGGAGCCTGTGCATTTCTAGAAGGACCACAACAACAAATGCCACATAATGCACCATAAAATCAACATTCTCGTAGCTCGATTGGGGTTTCCTTTCCACCTGGTTGATCGTCGAACTCTAGAGATTGCACGGTCTCTAGAAAGGGATAATAGAAGAGGTCCATTGGAAGGCAGTGACCTAAGAAGCACCTTGATCTTGGTAGGCTTCCAGCAAGCAGGAGTGGCAATTTCTTTAGGATCCCGGCTAGCAGTGGCAGAGCTTTCCCCATCTGGTGCGCCCCTTTTGGGCCTCTCTCCTCCTGGTCGGGTCTGACTCTCATTTTTGTCTAAGCCTTTTCAATTCCTAGTTATTTTTCAGGGTTTAGGTTATGTTTTTAGTTTATTTGGTAGTCACCGTAGCAGTAACAGCGGAAATTATGTAATTAATAGGGACTCTCGAGGTTATAGGCACTGCAGTAAGTCTGTTTTGACAAGGGATGATCAACTCAGTATTTATGCTTATAATTTTGATAGTATTGCTTGTAAAGGGGCGAATGGAAGACATGGTAAAATCCTGTATTTTTTGTGGAAACACAGACCAAGTATGAATCTGGACAGGGTCCGACCGGATTGGGTCATGACCACCCTGTTTTTGGGACTATTTTAGATGTATATCCGCTTTGTAACTTTGATTCTGTAAAGTAATACAAGTTTTATTTACAATTTTTTTTTATTATTATTACCCACCATTACAAAAAAGAGACCCCCCTCTTTCTTAGTCCCTACTTTGTCAATTCTTTCCATGTAATTTTAGAAAAAAAAAGGCTACTTCTTACCCTTTTAGGCCTCATTAACTATCCTTTAAAACCCCATGCCCCTTTAACATAAAACTTCTATGTAGCAACACCCCCCCCCCCCCAATTTCATCTTCATTTCCATTGTTTACCCTTAATTATTACAAAATACAGAAGTTCCCTATGTCTCTTTTTAATCCTCAAAACCCAAAGTAAAAAAACCTCATATTTCCCATCATATAAAGAAATCACCAAGCACTCCTCTAGAATCTCCTTGTGCTCCAATTGGTATTTATAATGTGTGTACCTTATGGTTAGAAATTTTGATTAAATTATTTAAATCGTAAATGCATTCAACTCGTTGAATCGATACATAAAAAATGTACTACTATGCACATTATTTGTAATAAAAAAGGGGATATATGAATGGGTGCGTCAATGCCACTCATCACTTGAAACATGTCAAAGTTTCATATTGCAACATAACAATAGGAAAAACCCTAACAACCCATGGTGTGATATTGGAATGGATATAAATAAATGAGGTGATGGGTGGACCAGACAATGAGCATAGAAAGTGTTGGAGGCGCTAAGCGGAATGGCATGCAATCGTGGCACACCAAACATGGAATTTTGAATAAGGGAGTGGAATTTTCTTTCTTTTATTGTACATATTCAAGTGTATTTATTATCCACACAATATCCTTTGTTTCTTCTGAAACTATCAAACAATCTCCTTTGTTTCTTTTGCAGCTACCACATATTCTGCTTATGTTGTCGAATATTCTAGAACTGTCAGTTTGCATGGTTTCCAGGAAATAGATCCTAATCGAAGAATCATTGTGTATCTAGAGGTGGATACTCTTGTCTCTTTGTCACCATTAAATTTTGAATCAATGTACCCATTGAGTTTGAATTTTTCCACCTTATTGTACTTGAGTCCAAAGTCTTGAATCCCTTTCAAATACCTTATAATAGTTTTTGATGTAGATTAGTGTCCTTCACAAGGTTTGTGCATGAATATGGAAATAATGCCAATAACATAATAAATATATGTTCTAGTAGTGGTAAGGTATCCAAGGGTTCCTACAAGCTACTAGTACTTAGTCACATCCTCAAATTATTTTTGTTCACTTGTTATGAGCTTCAACTTTTGTTCTATTGAAGTTGAGAGAGGGTTTCATTTTTTCATCCAAAATCTGTTCAAGAATCCAACATACTTTTTCTGAGATATGAATATGTACTTATTATGTTGAGTCACTTCATTTACTAATTAGGAATGAATATGTCCCATATTAGTCATTTCCAAAACATTTCCTCAAATATATGATTAATGGATGCTATATAATGTTCATTGTTCCCTGTCATTAAAAGGTCGTTTTCATATACCACAAGAAGTATAATAAATCTTCCAACTTTATTCACAAACAATGTTGCATCATAAATATTATAATACTTAAAATTTAGAGTTAGAATATGCTTTGTTATATTCTTATACCATGCTCTAGGCTCTTGTTTTAGGCCATATAAGGATTTGACAAGTTGGCATACCTTGTGTTCTTGTCGCTTCACAACAAAACCTTATCATTGAGACACAAAGACATTTTATTTCAGGTATCCACTAAGAAAACATTTTTTACATTTAGTTGGTGTACTTTCCACCCATTTTGTGTTTCCATGGAGAGAAAAGTGTGCATGGTATCCCATTTTGTTGTGGGGGAGAATGTTTCTTCATAGTCAACTTTTTTTTTTGCATAGTATTTTTCCACAAGCCTTGCTTTGTGTTTGTCAAGTGATCCATATGATTTGCATTTGTTCTTGTATACCCACTTGTAACCAATTGGTTTGGTTACAACTAGAGGGTTAACTAGCTTCTAGGTTCCATTATTTATGAGTGCATCATATTCATTTTTCATAGCTTATTTCCAAGAATCACATGCATCAACTTATATAAATGAAATTGGTTCAAATTTAACATATAAATTCAATTTACAATCAAATTATTGATCCATGTAATCACCTGAGTTATGTACTTATTCTCCATCATCTTGTGTTGTTTAGTTTCTTGTTCCTATATTTCCGACTTCATCTAGATGGACACTTTCAAGTGTCTTTATGGCCCATTTTGGAATCCTCTTTGATGGTCTAGGTTGATCATCTGGAGGTGTTACATTATCTTCAAGGTTTATTCTTGCAATACTCTCAATAACATCATCTATTTTAAGCGAAGTGGTAGGGATTTCTTCTTCACGAGTTTCTTCATGAGGGGGTATTGGTGCTTTAAAAGAAAATTCCAAAGACTAGCGTTGATCCAAGATTGGGATTCCCCCTTGAAGGTTTGGAATTTCATTATGAAATTCATTATGCCTTTAGATGAGAAAACCTCTCCAGACAATTAAGTTTTATTTCCATAGACTTGTAATTTTTATTAGTTTCAAGGAAAACGACATCTTTGGGAACAATATATTTTTTGTTTACCTCATCATAAAGATAGTATGCCTTGGAAGTTTCCTAATACCCCAATAAAATGCATATTCGACTTCTAGAACCAAGTTTTTCTCTTTTCTCCTTTGGTATCAAGGAATAGTAGGTGGAGCCAAAACCCCTAAGATGGCTACCTAAAGGAAGGTGGATAAACTACATTTCATGTGGAGTCTTATGGAATTATATTTCTAAATATGTTTCGCATACTATTGCATCACCCCAAAAAATAAGTTTCATATTCTTGTAAAACATCATTGATCTTTCCATATTATTACTGTTCTATTCATCCTTTCTGCTACACCATTTTGTTGAGGATTATAAGGAATTGAAGTTTTATGTGTAATCCCATGTTTGGAAAGATAATATTCAAATTCACTAGAAGTTTATTCTTTACCATTATCAGAATGAAATGTACCAATATGTTATTGTGCTTTATTCTCTATCCACACATGAAATTTATGAATGTTTGAAATGCTTTAGAGTTTGTTCCATACCCAACAAATTCTTGAATAGTCATCAACAAAGGTCATGAGGTACTTATTACCATTTGTAGAAGCAATGGGCATGCAACCACATAAGTCATAATGAATAAATTCTAACTTTCCACATGATCTAAATTTAGACTCTTGAAAAGGTTGCTTATTATGTTTTCCTAATATGCATGCATCACATTTATTCATTTGCTTAGGAATAAAAGGTAAACCATATGCGCCATTATTTCTTGACAAATGAATATTGTTATAATTCAAGTTACCAAATATTGCATGCCACAATAAATTGGATGAAAAATTACCTTCTTCAAGCTAATACATATAGGAAAATTTTTGAACGTTTAACCCTTCAGCTTCAACAACTTTCCATCTTCGTACCCAATCATTATGACCTTGTTGTTAGAGGACTTCCTTATCTCTAAAATTACATAAAACATGTGGATAGAATGGTGTTGTTTTCCAATATACACTAAGGGAAACAAGATTTTATACAACTCTGGAATATAAATGACATTCTTGAACACAAAATCAAGGAAACCGGGAAGCTTAAGCTTGACTGAACAAATTTCCCTTGATTTGAGAATAGATTTCTCTACAAAGTATACTATCCCATTTTCAATGTCACTCATTTCTTCAAAATAGTCTTTCCTAAAATTCATATGAGAAGTTGCACCAGTATCAAGAAGCCAACAATATTTGTAAGATGAAAGAGAATTTATTTCATAATCACAAATATTACAATGTGCAACAATATAGTGAGCTAGGGCCTCATGTATGGCTTATGTAGAACCCAAAAGCCACATGTTATGGACTAAGACTTTGGATATTCACCGTGTAACATGAATTGGGTAATGAGAACCATGCTTGGTGTGTTAAACATTCAAATATGGTACCACATATTAATCACATGCCAAATATTTCATATGCATGGGATATGTTGTGGGATTTTCAAATGTGATATAACCACCGCCCCCAAAAGTCCAAATTCTCATGAATTTTAAGGGAGGGTTTTTAAAAAAGCGATTTAAAAATGACCTTTAGGGCTCGATTCAACCCCCCCCCAAAAAAAATTCATGACAATTGCACTTTTGAGGGAGTCTTTATCACAACCGTCCCCACAAGGTCCAAATTCGCATAACTTTTGGGGGTGAATTTAAAACAATCGCCCCCAAAAGCACAATTATCATGCCATTTGTGGAAACTTTAAAACAACCTCCCCCAATAGTTAAATGATCATTACTTCTAGGGGCATTTTAAAAAATGCCTTAAAAAAACCTTTAGGTGGGGTCTTTCAACCCCCCCCACCCAAAGTCCCAAGAATTGGATTGTTGGGGCGGGGGGGCTTAAAAACCGCCCCCAAAAGTCCAATTATCAGGAACTTTTTTTTTGGTTGGGGGTTANAGAACCGCCCCATATGGCCTAATTTTTTGGGGGGGAGGGCAGGTGGGGGGGCGTTTAGTAAAACCGCCACAAGGTAAATATTCCTTGAAAATGCCTTTAGGGGGGTTATTGAAAAAAAACCCCTCCAAAAGTCATGAGAATTGAACGTTTGGCTCAAGATAAGAAGTAGATAAGTGAATCATTGAATACTATTTAGGATAAAATACTTTGAAGTTTTCAATGAAACTCTTATTACTCATTAGTAGTTGAATGATTGTGATTGTCATATCATACAATTTGTTAGTCTAGGAAATTTTATTTAACCACCTCTAGTTATATATGTTACACCTAATTCTTGTCAACATCATGTTGTGGGATAAGTATCTCATCATTTGCTTCAAATTACTCAAATACTGAAGTTAAATTAGCACTGCCTATTCTCCTTGGGAAAGGTGCGGTGCTCAACTTATGAAGGAAAAAAGGGAAGGGTATCGACAACTGGAGCTTAAGATCTCCTATCCAAGGATCATCCCTCCACCTCTCCCATAGAATCCTTAACTTATCCTATCCTCTCAAGCCTTCATATATTATCTCACCCTCATGGGAAAAAGAAAGAAGAATGTATTATAGCATCTAAATTCTGGCCAAATTATGTCAGACTATTAAGTGGTTAATATTAAAGTTTAAAGCTTTGATGCAAGGCTCCTTCGAGAAGAGTTCTAAACACCAAGGCATTGGTTGTATACTCTCCTTATTTATATTTTAATGCAAATATAGTTTCTTTCCCATAAAATTTGTATGTCTAATTATCATACTTTGTTTATTGTTTAACTCCTTGGTCTTTTACATAGGATTATAAACCATCTTGTTACTCTTAGTTGGTTTGTGTTTTGTTGTGTCTATTGTAGGAACTCCGCATAGGTCAAGCGCATCAAGGTTTAGACCTTTACAACCTATGGAAGGTGAGGAGAGTAGTTAATTCAAGTAGTTTATTTGATCCTAGGGAAATTTTCTCTATTATGTAGTTTGTTTTGTTCTAGTTTTGAGTCTTTCAATATAGGGAAACAACCTCTGTCAGCACTGAATGAGAATTTCTAGTAACAAAAGTCGTGACTCCATTGGGGAGAGATCATATTCTTGGTTTTTGTAGTAAGATTGTCTTTGATTTTCAATTCCAATTCATAGATCAGATCTTCTTGTTAATTTGTAATATTTGATTGAAATTGGTAAATCTTCCTCTGCTTGCCTCTAATTATTTATATTCTTGTCTTCATATGGTATTTGGATTTAGTATACAGATTCCACCATGTTTCTTTTCTCACCTCTATTGTGATTTCAAAAATATTTTTGGGCCACCACACCCACAAAGCATAGAAAGAGCGGCCACCACACCTTTCATTGAGGAAATCAATGGCGCCATCACCTATTTCCTGTGTAAAAGGAGTGGCACCCCCTCTCTTTATCTGTTTGCAAAGCGCGGTGCTTGGCCGACAACACTCTGTACTGAGCTGTCAAACCATGGTTCTAGGTAGTTTTTTTAAATCCATGTTTGATTTTTGAAATATTTCATATGAATTTTGGTTTGTAAGTGTTTGTGGCTTTACTACTGATAGTTATAGCCATCAAACAAAATCTAGAAAAGGTTTATAGGCTTGATCTGTTTCTATTTTCAAGAGTGAGGATTGATTTTGGACTTTGAGGCTTTTTGTTCATTTTTATTTTGTTTGAAAGTGAAAGTCTTTGAAAATGAATCATTTGGTTTAGATCTCTAAGTGTTGTTATAATCAACAAGAAAGGAAATTAGTCATTATTTGGTTTCCTTCATAGATTGTAGAAGATTTCTTTCATACTTGTTATTGAAAAAAATGAGAAAAATCGTTAATTTTGATATAAGAACGGGCTTTGGATTAATTTATTAGTCTAATCAACTTTCAGGTATTCATAGTGTGTTATTTCTTCTGTGTTTTCTTATAAAAAAAAGAACAAAAATATTTTTGTTTTTAAGTATTTCTTTCATTTGAAGAGTTGAAACTTTTGTGTGCAAAGTAGTAATATCTTTCTTTTAAAAGAGATCTCATTTTTTCTTTTCAAGGTTTGTGTTGGAATATAATCCATCGAGATTATACGTTATTGTAAATATTAGGAATATGAAGAGACTCTCGGATGTGTGATCCCAAGATTCATCGTAGATGTATAAATAAAGGCATTCTATGGAGAAATAATAAGAATCAGGACTTATTCATTTCAACAGTGGTATCAGAGTGGGTACCTACCATAACTCCTGCCTGTATGATTGTCAGTCCTGGCAGTCTCACTACCAAACCTTCATCTTTCCTTCTACTTATTTATTTCAGGCTTCCTGCCCCATCAGTTTGTATTTGCGTACGTTTTCCAACAGCTTGGGTGCCAATAATTCCATGCATCTCTCCTGCCAGTGCATTCATTGTGTGCGTTACAAGTCTAGGCCTGCGTTGAGGAATGGTTGTCTTAGGTATGAAATAGTCCATTGGGAAATATGTTATTAATTATTTCCTCAATTTTCTGCACGTTGATTGTTCATTTCTAGAAAGTTTGAATTAGTCTACTATATACCTAACCCTAATTTTGCATCAACACTTCATTTTCTCATTTGAGAGTTACCACTCTGCTACAACTCATATTTCTCACAGCCCCATCGTGCTTCCATTCCACTACCTGCTGAGATATTCTCCACACCTACGTTAAGAAGGCCTTGAACTTCTATTTCTACCCATATCCCGTTTGTCATAAAGGCTGTGTGTTTTCTGTTCAAATTTGGGGTAGAATCCACATGTTATGAGCTGCGATTTCATGTGAGGATTAGTGTTGGGAACTGCTATGGAATATGGCGTACTACGACCAATCAAGAAGAGATCTCAGTAATCACAACTGAGAATTTGTTGGAGATTGAAGTCGTATTGCTGCTGCTGTGACCGCTTTGAAGACTGAATATCATTTGTGGAGAGAGTTTGCAACTTTTCCCTCTTCAATTGTGCGAAGTGTTGTTAACACCCAAAAATGGTTAACTACCTCATCTACCCCATTTCATGGCTCATTCGTCCATTTACCTACCATATTTCCTTAAAAATCCCACTAAAAGCC
>LPNX010485512.1:3717-42604 GCA_001517045.1 Pseudotsuga menziesii
GAAAATTCTGTTTATTAAAGGTTTATATGTTGTGATCATCCTTGCTACCTGCACAATTAAAACAGTAAATTGTTAGAATAGATCAAACAACATTTTGATTATCAAACTGTATATGTATATATATATATTTAAATTCTTGATTGTAAATGAATCCTAAAGGAGACCCAGTGGGGGATTTACATTAAAGTAATGGATCTGCACTTAGAGAGTGTTTATATGAATTTATAAATAATCCTAGGAAACTCATGCTACTCCATATGACATTTGAATCCATTATTATTGTTTATTCAAACTCAAATTGCCACTTAGATGTATTGGACGGAACTTCCCACCCTTTCAAATATGTTGGATCATGGCTTCAATAAAACCTATCGATCATAAAGAAAATTTCTATACCATCCGTAAATGGGTTAATCATTCCCATAATTTACATTTGATATTATCTTATGGTTACAAACACGCCTAAGTTTTGACTTAGTATGCAAAGGTTTGACCTCAAACCATAACTCACAAACTATTAAAATTTTCCATAACTATTGTAGAACTTAAAGGTTCATTTTGGTGTCACAAAGATATATGATACTATTACACAACATTGTTTAGAATTAACCCTCTATTGGTAGCCCACAAAATGATAAGGAATGGCATAGAAGGTGATCAAAATTGACCCAAAAAGACTTACTGAAAATCTCTTCCATGGTAAACCTGCTAACAAGAAATAGATCGCCTTTGTTTGTTTCACTTCAAGTTGAAAACTTGAATCATATTTTTAATTAAACACATCCATGAAAGCTTGTAAACATGTGTTATGAACTAGGGTGATTTTCTTGTTGCCAAGTAATTAAACATAATGATTTTTTTAATATTTGATAGTAGTTTCAAAAATAATCTCGAATGCAAGAGCGAATACCACTGATGATACTCCTTAGTACTTTTATTTTATCACACAGACATGCAAAAAAATGCCCAAAATTGTTAATATTAAGGGCATTAAAAGGTGAAACATTCCTAGAAAGCTCCATAATAGTGCCCAGGATTGATCTTGTCACTGATATAGGGTAGATACATGCTTCAAACTTGCACAAATTTCCTTTAAAAAAAAATCAGGAATTAACCCAATGTCTTGATGGAAACCTAATGAAATACCTCATGCAAATAAAGGGGTGACTCCTTGGACCCATAAAGTGATATTGGTGCATCAGAAAAGACTAAGAAAGTTAAATACCTCCTTTTACACATTTTTTTTGAGCGTTACTACTTGCAATCATCCAATTACGCTAATGAAATTAACTTAGAAGGAGCAAGAACCTATACATCTTCACATCGCTTATGTTTATTCGATCCCAAGGAACTTGGAAGTTTAGTTAGAGAATTTCATCACACATGATTTTTTACCAATTGAATCGCACACAAAAGGACCTAAATATTCCTCTATTTTATTATTATCTTCATCTTGAACCCATAAGTCAACCTTAATGAACTATAAAATTTGAGAGGTCTGAAATACCTCCTTTTTCAACACACCTTAATTCCAATTGGACCCTTTAAAATCCATAAACAATATTATCTTAAACTAACTATAATCCCTCTAAAAAGAGGTCAAAATCATATTATAGCCTATGTTAGGATTGATAATCTAGGAATCCAAAAAATTCCTCAATATTTTTCAAATCAAGAAATAGTTTGTGTTGTCTTTTGGGGATCTTTTAAAATCTTGTTATACCAAATGTGACAAAACCTAGATAAGGAGTGATTCCCAACGATGCAAAATAAAAGTTTGTGTTGTTTGTTCTATATACATTGAGCCACCCATCTCATTTTATATATGAAACTTGACCATTTGAGGATGAGCCACATATCCACTCTTGAGGAAGGTATCTTAGTAGTCAAAACCGAGGGTCTAAGTTAAAGGTGAAGTTTGGGGGTATATCCAAGGTGAAAATGTGATAGCATTGAGGTCACAATGTATTAATTACCTTGTGAAATGTGTCTCCAAATTATTCCATGCACGTTCATCAGTGTCTTGCATTAAATTCCTACATTACTCAAAAACGTTTTTGAAATTTTGTGTAGACATACAATAAAGGAGACACAAGAAGTGAACATGCATTTCTAGATACACAAGCACATAATTGTTAGTTTGTTAGGATTTTTTTGAATGTGATTAAACTAACATGAGATTATTTATTCTAGAAATTTTTCTAACATGCAACATTTCCATATACAAATAGTTTGTAATTATGATCATGGCTACTATAGATGTAATTATGATTGTGTCCCTACATTAGGTGTAAGGGAAATGAGATAAGGAAGGGCTTCACATATATGTCCCCTCAGTATGCAACTATCACCTAAACATTGAAATGGAAATACATGTGAGGAGAGGAAGAAGGTTGGGGTAAGTTACCTCAACCTACCCCAAGAAAATTAAATCAACAATGCTCAAGTGGTATTCGACATCATAATTTTGTAAAAATATCTTAATTTAGGGTAGAATTTGATCTCTCAAGAAGATGGAAGTAGTTGGAAAACTAAGTCCATATTCTTCTAGAAACCTATATTAATTCAACAAATATATGACTATGTCAAGGCCACGAGATAAAGGTATGTTTGGGGGTAGATCCAAGGTCAAAATGTTCTAGCGTTGAGGTAAAAATGTATTAAAACTCAATTTTTGTAATCTTTGAACATTTGTTTCAAGAACATTGAAACACCTTTTAATTTCTTATAGTACATTTGTGTTCAACTTTGATTTTTCTCTAATTGATGACTACAAGATATACTAATTGGTTGAGGTATATAAATAGTATTATTTTGCACCTTGATCTAGGAACAAATAATCAATCTCATCAAGAAATAATCAAGAAATAACTCATAAATGGTGTTAATCGGAACTGGAATTGGTTTCCTCTCTGTATATTTAATAAACAATGAATGGTTACAATAACAATGTCAAGCAATAGCTTGAATCAATGAGAAATTCGAATACCCAAGGAGGCAATTCGAAATCAATGAGTGAGTCTGGCTTAACTGACTGTAAGCCATTGGTTCACACTCAGTTAACCACTTGACCAAAACCCTAATTGACTCACCAAACCCTAATTGAAGTCAGAGTGCAATAAATGACTAAATCTCAACTGAAGGAGATCAAACACATGTCATAGCAAGCCAACCATCAAGTGTTAGTGCCCCATGACTTCAATGAACCCCGATGAGGTTAACTAAAGCTGAACTAATCATCAGAAGTTGGTGGAGGCACCCCTGTTGACTCCAGATCATTAAATAATATTAAATAATCATTAAATAATATATTTAATGAGAGGAGGTGCCTTAACTAACTGGTTGAACTGATTGTAACCACCGGTTAGCAATTAGGTGCATTAATATAACTCAGATCACCCTCAGAGTGCTCCAGTTAGCCTCCTTGACTGTAGGAGAAGGCTAAGTTAGCCTCCTTGACTGTAGGTAGGCATGGGTGTGACTAGATTATGGCAATTAATGCTCCACTGATGTCAATTAATGTCAATTATATTTAGGATAGTGGTTTAACTAGGCCAATTTGACCAAAAAGAGTGTGTATGGTGGTAAATGTCTCCAACAAATAGTGCCTTTGAATATGGGAAGGATGATTATTTCACCTCACTCTGGAAATAAAAGGTATATTTAACAACTATTTTAGGAAGACAATACAACAGTCGTGCTTGCTTGATTTCTTTCTACATTTTATAGTTGGATTTTATTGAAGATGTATGTGGAAGCTTATCATAACATGATCTAAAAATTACGTTAATTGATTAAGGCATTGATAAAAGGTTTTAAAGGCATTGATAATATCTTTTATAAATTTGACTAAATTCACCATTCAACCCAACCTTAGGAGAAAGAAGCAACAAGTACCTGCAAATATTCAATCTTTAATTGCAACCAACTTCTTCTTTTTTATCATTTGATATTTATTTGAACCTTTGGTCCCTCTACAATGAGAAAATACTATACAAAAATAGATTGGAACTGGAAGATGTTTTACATCTCTAATATGAGTTCAATAGTTAGATTTTTTTTCTACTGTATATTTTATATAATTAACATACCGTCATTATTATATTACAGATTGAAAATGCTCTTCTCGATATCGAACAAGATTTGCAAGTATTTCCTCTTTGTGCAATAGAAGAAAAGGAAGAAATTTGCAGATCCATCGTGAATGAATGGCCACCCAAGTCCTATTATGAAAATTGTCCACCCTATGATTTTTATGTTGATTCATCACATCTTCTCATTGTTCAAATCAACCATGGTTGATGGGAACAAGGAAGCGGTATGATTGCAAACATGGTTTTGAATGTACCATGCATGAGTACATGCATCATTGGAATATCTATCAATAACACCAATATAATTCTTACCATCCTCTTTGACACCTATTTTACTACAACCTACAACTAGAAGAGAATGATTGGGAAATAAATTATTTTGGAGAACCAAACCATAGGTTCCCCATGGCATAAATTTTGCCCGACCACTCATAAGAAATTAAAAATGGCTGAACCAAAATAAGATTGGTATTATGATTTTAATGATGATTACAGTGGTTTTCCATTAGGGAGGACTTGTGGGAAGACGTTGTGTGATGAATTTTAGGAATGTAGTAAACCTATTGTTGATGCAAATTACTTCTTTAACTTGAATGGAAGGATTTGATCAATCTGTTTCAATCAATTTTTTATGGAAGCATATGTTTTTTTTCTCTATTTTTTTATTGAAGCACATGGATAAAATCGAACTCTTGTCTCTCTCTCATTGTTTTTGTGTTGATACTTACACCTTCATATACCTATCCATATGACACAATGGTTCACACTAAAATTATTCATAAAAATCATAATTTTAAAGACCACATGCATATTTAAGTCAAGTCAAGGGTGATCAAAAGACGATGCCCTCTACTACGAAACCATAGATAAAACTCAATGTATTTAATCACTATAACCGAATATTAAATCAAGGAGATACACAAATAAGCAGAGCAAGTTATCTTGGATTCCATCATCAACCAAGCCATCATTGAGCAACAAATTGAGAAAAAATCATCTGAGGAGGAAGAACACCAAAAGGTAAAATTTCCTACTAAAATGTTGAAAGTTCATTTCAATCCTTAGCGAGAATCCCATGTTGATGTCTCCAACAATTCCCCTCTGCCATCCCTAATCACCATCATAGAAATCCATGTTGAAGTAGAACCCTAAGACATTGAAAATTGAACAATTTTGCATGTCTTCCATTCGGGACCCCACTATTCAAAAATTAATCCAATACCTTCCTTCCCAATTCCCCAATTTACAAAGATATGTTATCAAGTGACCCATTCTAGTAGGCATCGCCCCATCAGAACTCCATCTTGTATCCCCACCAGAAAGACAAACTTTAACCTCACCAAGTACAACTTAAAATCCTTTTAAACTACCAAATATACCATGTAACTTAGGATATCATACTACAATAATGGAGAAACTTCCACATGATTCATATGATTTCACAACCTCGATAGTCGCACCATCTATTGGTTCCCATACTTTTTCTCTTTCGGCCACTACTCCTTATACCCATTCATGTTTGTATCAACCATTCTGTAAACCCCATTAAATGTCCCTCCTCCACCTACTACAACCCTTGTCCCAACCATCCGCATAACCCCCGTTTTTGCACCCTTATCCTTAACATATTCAAATGCCTATGAGTAGACCATTATAATAACTATTCCAATCGACCGTGCAGAGCCAACATTGACTATGCATATCATGATGTCTTCTACTCCTACACTTACTCCTCTATCGACCACTTCTACATCGACCGCAACCACATCAACAACTACACCTTTGACTGCCACTACTCTAGATATCATGACCATGCCTCCTCCATATCCAGAAACTTGGAAGCTATCTCAAGAACAATAAAGCAAGGAAACAAAGAAGAGTAAAAAAAATGCATATTAAATTCTAATTGGTCAAAGATGCTAAAGACCATGAATTAATTATACTACTTCATAATGTACTCAAGGAGAAGAAGAAATGATGGTATAAGGACAAAAAGAAACTTGATGTCATCAAAGACCAATAGCTTGAAGCATTGGAAACATGTGGCAATATGATCAGACAGATTATACCCACATTATGTGCAACCCCAGCCAGAAAGTTTCCAGATCAGATTATAAGCCTTTTTGGGTCCTTATAAGCATTGTTAGAAGAGGTCATTGTCTAGAAAAACCAACAAGATGAAAAATAGAATGCTACCTTATTAAAATAACAACTTAAATTAATTTTTAGTTGACAAAACAAACTACATGAGTATACACCAGTTAAATTAATTTTTAGTTGACACAATAAACTACATGAGTATACACCAGTTGCCAAGCAATTGGCCACAGTTTTGCATAATTGATATTTTCACTATCGACATGTTTTTCAAACATGAGCGGAGCCTTAGAACAACTTAGCACTTATATTCCAACAGAAAATATCCATCGACCTCACCACTATATTAGACCTTGTGCAACAGATCAACATGGAGAAAAACAAGCTCAAGGAACTCCAAAACAAAGTTGACCAGTGGTCCAAGTATGCTCAACCAATGCAGAATGAAGTCGATAACCAGGTAACCCAAATGAATAAACTACTCATCGATACAAATAATCATTAGTTGATCGTAGGGGAATACCTACAAAACATAAAAAATTATCTCCACATCGAGAAAATTACCAAGCTAACCAATCTCATCACTATAAGAACAAATATACAGACAAATCTACACAAATGGAAATATTTTTAGTCTCAACTTTCTTTCTCTTCCAATTCCATCGTTGAATCTTGCAGCATGTCTATCCATCCTACCAATTCATTTGTGAAACAATGACCATAACAAACACATTGTTGTACTCTTCTCTTCTCTTCGATATCATGAATAAAGATTTTGTTAGTGGTGGAGATAATGGAGGATCATAGTCGACTTGCCAACTAGGTCCTCCAACCAACTATGGTCGAGTCGGTTCAGTCGACTGACCTGTCAGTTATAATTAAATAACTGTATGTAACAAGTATAAAATTGGCTAGTGAGCCAGATCCATAGACGTGTCTTTCGATTGAGCCTTTTATATTGTTATACCCTTCTAATATAAAATGAGTTGTTGTTGTCCCACTTACTCATGCATGTCTTATGGGTATGGTCATATTAATGCTCTAATATATATATATATATATATAATTGGTAACTACACAAACTGTTAGAATACAACAAGGAATTAAATGAACTATTATTGAGAAGTTTAACAGGTAAAATAGGAGCAAAACATAATGAAAAAAACTCTTGTAGATCAGATAAGAAAAGACATGCTAGGGAACAAATTTCAGATGATGAGTCACTAAACAACTCCCAAACTTCCTGTAGTAAGTCCACGGACAGTTCTGATATTGGAGAACCGATTAAGAAAAATAAAAGGAAAATGGTTCAATTGCAAGGGGATTGTAAAATATTTGACTCCTTACCTTCGATGGTGAATCAAAGGTAACAGTTGAGGCATGGTCGTTAAATATAACGAAACAGTTTCATATTTATAACTATCCCGAATATTTGAACTCTTGATTATCTATATATAATTTGAGTGGTAAAGCCGCTTTATGGTGGCATGAAGCTAAAAGTGTAAATAATGTTTGAAGTAGGGATCTTAGTTGGACACTATTTAGGAATTTGTTTAAGAAAAAGTACCTGTCAAAAAGGTATTATGATGAAAAAGAGGAGTTTAATGAGATGAAGCTGGGGCAATTGACAATAAATGAGTTTATAACTAAATTTATCAATCTACAATGTTATGTGTCATATTTGAAGGAAGAAAAAGCCAAAGTTTTTAGGTTCATTAGTTGTCTACCTAAGGCCTATAAAGACAAGATAGATTTTGATATGCCAAAAACAATGGATGATACCACTAGAAAGGACAAACTGTGATATTTACAATTTAAATAGCGGTCTGGATTAACAAAAACTTGGAAGAATAAGTAGAAGGAAAAATAGGAACAACAGAAAAAGGGTTATAATCCCTAACCTTTCCAAAAAGGGGCTAGGAACTTTTCATATAATAGCTACAGTCGATTTAAGAAGTCCCAAAACCCTCCTACTAGTCGTGAATTCAAAAGTACCTGAGCTACTAACAACAAGTTTAATAATATGGTAAAGTATTGGGGTTGTATAGGGCCCCATGTATACCGAAAGTGTCCTTACAGGGATGACAACAATATTCTTTATGTGAATATTCTACATGAAGCCTTTCTATAATGAATGACGTATCAAGAAATATACCTTGAATCAGCGCTGCCTTGGAGGATCGTTAGGAAAATCATCATTCTACCATGTTAGAATTTGAAGGTGAAATTCTTGATATTATTGTTTCAATTCTTATTGATTTTAGAGAAGTTTGATTTATGTAGCTCCTTAAATAGTTGAAAAATGCAAGATGAATAAAGATAAACAAATGAAAAATTGGTTGGTCTAGCTGGCTATAGGAACCAAGAGGAAAATTTTGGAATTAGTGAAGGACTATAGTATGTATTTAAATAACATGAATATATGGGAAACATTAAATGTTTTACTTTGGGCTCCTATGATGTCCTAATTGGTATGGACTGGTTGGAATCCCACCATGCAATTATAAATTTTCTAGATAAAACTCTTACATGCATAGATGACCAAGGAAACAAGCAGTTCATTAAAGGTGTATTTAAATTAGTGTCCATCAAGAAAAATTCAACATTACATCTCAATAAATGTGTGAGGAAAGGATGTCAGTTGTATGTTGTTCAAATAAAAAAGGCTAAAAAAGACAGTAAACAATCAGCTCTAGATGCTATTCTTGTGTTGAAAGAATTTCAAGATGTTTTCCCTTATGAGATTTCGAGTTTACGTTCTAGAAGGGATCTGGAAGTTACCATAGATTTGATGTCAGGATCAACACTGCTATCTAGAGCACCTTACAATATGGGTATCCCCAAGCTTACCAAGTTAAGAATGCAGCTACAAGAGTTGCTTGATAAGAAATATATGTGGCCAGGTGTGTCACCAAGGTGTACCTGTCCTTTTTGTGAAGAATAAGGATGGAAACTTTCGACTATGCATTTACTATCAATAGTTGAATAAAATGACCATAAAGAATAAATATCCTTTACCATGTATTGACGATTTGTTTGACCAAGTGAGAAAATCCAAAATTTTCTTCAAAATTGATCTAAGATTTAGGTACCACCAGGTTCAAATTAAGGACGAGTGTATTCATAAGACAAATTTTAGAACAAGATGTGGTCATTATGATTTTGTAGGTCTCCCATTTGGTTTGACTAATGCATCAATTACATTCATGCATTAAATGAACAATGTGCTTAGTAAATACTTAGATGAGTTTTGCTCACTTTCATTGATGACATTTTGATCTATTCAAAGGATGAAAAAGAGCATGAGGAGAATTTAAGGATGGTTTTTGAAACCCTACATGAACATCAATTGTATGCTAAAATTAGTATATGTGAGTTCTTTAAGAAAGAAATCCAATATCTAGGTCATATTATTTCAGACCAAGGCATAGTTGTCACATCCCCGTCCCTCAGCCGGCGAAGAGGACACGACGAACACATCAACAAATCAACCGGGAAAATGGCCCCATGAACATAATCAAAGAAATCAATGCTGGACATAAAGTTTACAAGCATACACAGATGCAAAACTCTTCAATCATACAGCGGAAGCAACACAAAAACATCCCAGCATTTGACATAAATATAAATTACAGAGATGAAGTAAACAGCAGTACTTATCTTTCAATGAAGAATTCACCCGCAACCAGCTACGTCACTGCAACGTTCCACCCAACCATAGGCCAGCGTGCTCATCAATCTCTCAGCAACGCTGCCACCCCTGAGCTGGGCATGATTCCTCCGGAATAAGGGTTAATTGCAGGCTTATACATAGCCAAGGGGGCATAACCAACAACCAACACAGCTGGGTTTCACAGGCTTTCAACAGACAAGCCAAGCCAGCACAGTCCGAAGACTAACCATTGCACTCAGGCGATTACTTAGCTATCACAGCTTAAACAGGAAAAACGAATTCTGAGTCATTCTTGGCCCTATCGTGGCCAAAATGACTCTCACTTGAATTCACAATAGCCCCCAAACGTAATAGCAATTACATTCACAGCATGGGGAAAACTACATCCCCGAATCTATCAGTGATCACAACTTATAGCAGGGAAAAACGACCCAAATAGCCTGTGAGATAGCCAAAACGTGAATGGCCCTTCACAGTCAGTCGTGGATGCAAGAGCACGACTCTCAGTTCTCCATGTGCGCCCCAAACAGAAGAATACCCGTGCGTGGTTAAACAATCCGAACCAGCAAGGAAAGGAACAGACAATGGAGGCCCTGCATGAGGAAAAACGGCTCCGTTTTTGTCCCTGGATGCACACACAACAGGGAGGACGTGAATTTGCAGGTCGTGGGTGCTCAGCAACTCGTGGGGGAGAGGAAAAAAAACCTGCGTGAGACCAAAAACACCCCCAAAACCTGTGCGTGAGGAGGATCCGACCAAAATCGTGGTGAGAGTCCACAGACCAGGGAAGAGTGCGTGAGGGAGAAGAATGGGCAGACGTGGGTGGAGTGAGCAAGTGGGTAAGGCTGACAGCCTACCACAACCACCACCACTTCAGCANAACAAGGAAAGATGGAAAATCAACAAGGTGAGAAAACAACAAAGGTGGCAAAACATGGGTTTTTTTCCCCCATAAACCAAGGTTTGACATTCCCCACCCCTTATCCTTTGGAACCATGCCCTTTTCGTTCAACGTTGCACTGCCGTAGCTGGTTGTGGTTTTATTTTTATTTGATGTGCGTGTTTACATGACGCTAAATTATAATGTGCCATACAGCACGATAAACCATTGACAACTTTCCCCATTGCCGAACATACACAACCAAATCGATGGTGGGGATTTGCCTTTAGCTCCACACCATGATTAATTACAATATATACATCATGCAAACGGGGTCGAAACCGGGGGCATTATAATAGTTGTTGATACTGCTAAAATAAAAGTTATTTTGGAATGGCCTGTACCAAAATATGTCCATGAAATAAAATATTTCATGGGAATTACAAGATATTATAAGTGTTTTATTGAAGGGTTTTCACAGGTGGACAATCCTATTAATTCCTTGCAGAAGAAAGGAGTCGACTAAGTTTGTTTGGAGCCAGTAGTGTCAAGATGGATTTGACAAGATGAAACACTTGCTGACTATTGCTTGCATATTAAAAATAGGTGATCCCTATAAAGATTTTGTAATCTGCACTGACACAAGAAAAGAAGGAGTTGGTGGTGTTGTTGAGTCCATAATTGGTCCCTTTTTAACCATCCTTAATCACCTTTTCTGCCCTTGTTTTACACCATTCAGCATGTCAATCAGACCTGTTTTCCTCACTTTACTCCCTAAATTGCCAAGGTAAGACCGATTATTGTTTTATCTTATTAATGCTTATGATTGTGACAATTAAGGCTGTGTATCTCTCAAAATTGTGCTAATATGTTGTGATTTATGAAGATAGCGTGAGATGAGTAGACTGCAGGAAAGCAGAGCTGAACAAGTCTTGAAACAAGGGGCGTTCATGATTCAAGAGGATCCTCAATCCTTCAATCATCAATTAAGGCATGTGGTTCTTATGCAACCTTCTAGACAAAGCCATACAGAGTAGCTGTAACAGAATGTGCTACGATTGGGGGATCTTCAGGATAGCTGCTCGAATATCATGGCGATCTGAGAAGATCGACACTTCTGGGCCAGTCAACAGCTTTCTCTCATTTTCTATATTTGCACCATGCCACGCTTTGTAACAACCAGTGTTATTCAGGGCGCCTGAAGATCAGAGATCTTCATGGCTGCCCTTTGTAATAGGATCAGATGTTATAGTCTGTATGTATAAAAGTGAGAAGCTGTCTCGACCCAGGGGGTTGTTGGATAATAAATAATTCATTCTTGTATTGACAATGGAAGTAATTTGTAATCATTCCTTCTTTTAATAAAAAGATCAACCGCTGATTTAAGGGAGCTGTACATTGTTCATCCAGCGTCTCTGTGTGAAGGCTGGGCCCACCTTCCGCAGAGATTGCTGAGTTAAAGTAGGATTTTTGAATGCATTGTTGTATGATGTTTTGCTGATTATATTGCTTGTGTGTGCAGCAGTAGCATGTGTGGATTTGCACTATTACATTTTCCTGAGATTGATAATTGGTACCGAATAACAGTCGACTGATTAGATAGTTTTCTTTATGCAATTCATATAATAGTTGTACACAGCTCTGTTCATCTCACGGTCTCAGATTGTCATCCCACGAATCCTTGCAATTATTTTACTGTTATAATTGTTGATTTTCATTTCTGCAACTCAATTCCTTAGAATAGCTGAATTCGATCTTCCGCAATTGAATTTCTAGATTACATTTAGTTTATGTTTATGGGTTTTAAGAGTGATTAGATTGAATAGGCGAATCATTTGTTTTGGGATATGAATAGGATTTCCTTTTGATCTGCAATTTTTTTTTGAATCTGATTTCATTTCTTGATTGATACATGGTAGGAAGAAATTGAATTGTAGTGTTTAGAAGATTGGTGGGATTACACAGGTTCTGAGGGATGAACATGGTTGTTAGAGGATAAAGTGTTTAATTACAATGATCTGGTGTTTAAGCATAGACTGTGCATTTATCGTTTGAAATAAAAGACTTTCTCGGGTTGACAATAAATCTCATATGCTCTGTGTGTTGATAATAATTTATCTGCATTTAGGGTGCTCGACATTTTGGTGCCGTTGTCGGGGAAGGATAAAAATTAAACACTATCATTAGTTGCATCTGGTAATTGTTTCTAGTCAGTTTATGTTTTTAATTCTCTTTGATGAAATGATTTGGGTTGCATGAATATGAGGAGGGTAAAACGCGATCAAATCCCAAGTCCCAAAACCCCACAAAATACTAACAGTGCAGGTGGCTCGGGTCGCGGTCGAGGAGCACCATTGGGCAGAAGGACGTTCATCGACGATCTTGTTGACAGAACTGATTCATCCACCAGAGCTCGTCTTCAAGAAACTCTTATCAGAAGGAATCCTGCCGATCCTGAGGCGCCAGCGTTAGGATCCACGGTGGAGAATCCACGAGCAGCTGTGACTCCCTTGAACATCCCTGCAGACGAAGACACAGCTGTTACAACCGGACCTGCTGGTAAAGGTCTGACCTACCACATCAACGGGAGGGTTGTAACTAAGGAAGAGTGGGATCAGTACCACTAGAATTTCTTGGATCAGTGGAGGAACGAAGAAAAGAAAGAGGAACAGGAGAAGGACGAAGAAAAGAACGCAGAAAGAAACGAAGAGGAGAAAACAGAAGAGGAGATGAGTAACAGACACGGGGCCGACGAGGAAGAAGTAATGGGAGAAAACTATCATCATGAAAATCGCTCCCTGCCAGAAGGAACGGTGGCTACACTGCAATTTTTGATTCAACAACCGGATGGGGCAGCTCCTATGAAAAATATCTCACCATCGGTGTTACCTCGTTTCCATGAAAAGGCGGCAGAAGACCCAGATGAATTCCTCTTTGAATTCAATATTCTTTGTCGCAGCTATGATTATATCACCGATGCCCAAAAGCTAAAACTTTTTCTTGCTACCCTGAAGGACAATGCATTACGCTGGTTCATGAGCCTTGGAGGAGGAACCGTTGCTAATTGGGATGCAATGAAACAAGTGTTCCTAGAGAAATACCAGGAATATTGTAACACCAAAGACAAGAGAGAGGAATTATTTAAAATGGTGCAAAAGGAGGATGAAAGTTTGGAGGATTTCGTGGAAAGACTGCTGTACAATGTGCAGAGAGCTGGGCAGACGAGCATGGGGCTGGACGTACTCAAGATAATCTTGCTCCGTGGGATCATGGATGATTGTCTAGACATGTTAAACCTGCTTGGCAAGGGAGATATCTCCAAAGAACCTTTTGAAAAAATTGTGGAACTGTGTAAGAGATACTCCAGGGGGTTTTCCAAGAACAATAAGCGGGACAAACGAGATAAGCTAGAATGTGACATCTTCGATAGAACTCAGAAATCATCCAATGGAGGCGCTATCCGCGCAGAGATAGGAAATATCCTTGAAAATTTTAAAATAGAAATGATGAGCTCTATCTCTTCGGAGATCGATGTCCTGAAGGAAAAAAAAAACAAGCAATGGAGGATCTCACATTAGGTGTGTTCTGCCCCCGATGTAGAAAGAATCATCTGCTGAGAGAATGCTCACTTGACAAATTAAACGTATGTCAGCTGTGTGAGCTGAACCATGACATGAAGGAATGCCCCTCACTTCCTCAAGTAAAGGCCGTTCTGCAGGCATCAAACCCGGATGTGGAAGCAGCCTACTTTATTGCACAGAAGAAACCGTGGCAGCCTTGAAATCAAGGTATACCTCCAGACTCGTTTCCATTTTTGAATAATATGGGAAATTGGAATAATAATATGCAAAACGTGAATACACAATTCCCTTCAAATTATACTCAGTGGAATTCTTCCCAACCTGCAATACAAAACTATAACTCATGGAGTCCTTGGACACAGCCACCACATCAACCCACGTTGTGGTCTCCTAGATGGAGGAATTTCCATCCTAGGAACCAGTTTGCTCAACCACCTCCACCTCAACAGTCACCATATTCTCCTCAGTTTCCCCAATTCCCTCAATTTCCTCCATATCCTCAATACCTACCTCAGCAGTCGCAGCTGCAGTTGCAAACCAATTCTGTACCTAATATACTGATCCGACCTCAGCTGCTTGCCCAACCTAATCCCAACCCGAATAATAATGTAGTCCATCAATTGGAGACTGTCAATATGCCAGCCTACTCTCTTTCCCTTGTACCCTGTAATGACATCCATTTACGATCTGGGAAAATTGTAGAGCCCGTAATTACAGAGGATGTGTCACCCTTTGTGCATAAAGAAGAGGAGAGTTCACAACATCCATTTGACATAGTTCCTATCATTGAAGATGCTGAGCACCCCTTAGAAGGGACGGCTGAAACATCCGACGATAAAGGGACGGCTGAAACATCCAACGATAAATCTGACAATACACAGCCTTCCCAGTTGATAAAGCAACCACCATACCCCGAAAGACTAATGCTACCAAGAGTGGGGGGGCAACCTCAGTTTAACCTCCTCGGAGAGTTAAGGAACCTTTATGTCAAAATCCCCCTTCTTCAAGCTCTTCAAGATGTGCCCATTTATGCTAGAACAGTTCAGGACCTGTGCACTAAGAGAACAGGAAGGAAACCCAGGGATCCTCCTACGGTTCACGTCATAGGGAACTTATCTACCTTGATAACATGAAAAGCCCCTGTGACTAAATATGATGACCCTGGTAATCCTACCATCACTGTACAGATAGGACAGACACAGATACCCAACGTGCTAGTGGATCTAGGAGTAGCAATCAATGTTATAACAATAGAGACTGTAAATAAGCTTGGGCTCACTAATCTTAGACCGACCCCTACTATTTTGGAATTAGCAGACAGATCCACCATCAGACCTGAAGGGATCCTGGACGACCTTGTCATCTCAGTAGATTCATGGGAATACCTAGGTGAATTTTTGGTATTACAACAAAAATCACAGTTGGGGGGACACCCATTGATCCTGGGGATACCTTGGTTGGCCACAGCTGATGCTTGCATCAGCTTTCGATCGGGGTCCATGACTATATCTGATGGTATAGATACTAAAAATCTCACCCTTTATCCTCCAGCTCGGCCAAGTCTAGAGGCTGAAACATCCCTTTGGATAGAGCAGGAGGAGGAGGAGGATGTTCAGCCACTATTAACTATAGGGAAGGCCTTAAGTTTTAAAAATGAAACAGAGGATGATACTATTAGCAATTTCATTAGTGAACCCACTTCAGTGAATAGAGAGGTCTATCAAATTCTGAACACTACCCTGGGCAAGGAAGAACAAGAAAATATTACGGAAGAAGCCTTAGTTGGTGTCACAAACATAATCCCAGTTTTAAAAAATTCAGAAAGTATTCCTATTGAGGTAGAGCCTGGAAGGACTTTGAATATCAATCCTAGTCTCTCCTTAGAGGAACAGAAATGCCTGATCAGCCTCTTGAAAGAATATAAGGGGGCGTTTGCCTAGGAGTATACAGATATGAGGGGTATTCCCTCTAATCTGTGCACCCATCACATTTATATTAAAAGTGACTCCTGGCCTATGTGTCAACCCCAATGACGCATGAACCCCAATCTGAGGGATATAGTGAAGGAGGAAATCCAGAAACTTTTGGAAGCAGGATTTATATATCCTATTTCAGATAGTGAGTGGGTCTCTCCACTCTTAATTGTACCCAAGAAAAATGGGAAATAGAGGGTCTGTGTTGATTACAGGGAATTGAACAAAGCAACTCAAAAGGATCATTTCCCTTTTCCCTTTATTGACCAAGTACTTGATAGCCTGTCAGGGAAGAAGTTCTTCTCCTTCCTAGATGGCTTTAGTGGGTACAACCAAATCCAGATTGCTCCTGAGGATCAGGATAAAACCACCTTCACCTGTCCCTGGGGAACGTTTGCCTACAGAGTGCTTCCCTTTGGATTATGTAATGCACCAGCAACGTTCCAAAGAGCTGTAATTGGCATATTCGCTGAATTAGTCAATGATAGCATGGAAATTTTCATGGATGATTTTACTCCCTATGGCAGGGACTTTGACGAAACCCTAGAGAATTTAAAGAAGGTTTTAATTCGCTGTGAACAGACTCAGCTCTCATTAAGCACTGAAAAGTGCCATATGATGATGAGTGAGGGGGTGGTATTAGGACATTTTATCTCTGCCAATGGCATTCAGGTAGATCCTTCAAAAATCAAAGTGATAAAGAATATACCTACCCCCTCAACTCAAAAAGAGGTGAGAAGTTTCCTGGGACATGCTGGATATTATCGAAGGTTTATAGAAAATTTCTCCAAACTGGCCTCTCCCTTGTTCTCTCTGTTAACGAAGGATGCACAGTTTGTGTGGAATAAAACATGCCAGACAGCATTCGATGAGCTTAAAGTGAAACTGTCCACAGCCCCCATCTTAAGGGGACCTAATTGGACCATGCCCTTCCATATTTCTTCAGATGCCTCTGACACTGCCATTGGAGCAGTATTAGGACAGCAGGATGGTCAAGTACCTTATGCCATCTACTATGTAAGTAAATACTTAGCCCCTGCTGAACTTAATTATACTGTTACTGAAAAAGAATCCCTAGCTATTGTTTACTCTATCAATAAATTTCGACATTATATCACCGGGTATCCTACATTTGTGCACACTGACCACTCTGCCATTAAATATTTAATGAATAAACCTGTTACCAATGCCAGAGTGACTAGATGGCTTTTGTTGTTGCAATAATTTGATATCACCATTATAGATAAACCTGGGAAAGAAAATGTTGTTGCTAATTTTTTATCCCGTCTTACTAACAGTGATGACAGTTTGCCTGTTGAGGACTCTTTTCCAGATGAACATCTATTCGCACTTTTAGCTCATTCTCCATGGTATGCAGACGTCGCTAACTATTTGGTTGCAGGAAAGCTCCCACCATATATGTCTAAACGAGAAAAAAGAAAAACTATTCAGCAAAGTGCCAGGTTTTCTTGGCTAAATGGTCATCTCTTCTACACAGGGCCCGATCTTGAGATCAGGAGATGTGTAAGAGAAGATGAGATCTTTGATATACTGAAATCCTGTCATGAGGGGCCTTGTGGAGGGAACTTTGCAGATAAAAGAACAGGGCATAAAGCATTGTGGATGGGCTACTACTGGCCGACTCTGTTCAGGGATGCTAAAAGGTATGTTCAGTCCTGTGACAGCTGCCAAAGGATGGGCCAACCTAATAAAAAAGATCAGCTGCCCCTACAGTCCCAACTTGTAGTTGAACCATTTGATAGATGGGCACTGGATTTTGTTGTCCCTATCAGTCCTCCTTCCAGACAAAAGGTCCATATTTTGGTCTGTACTGACTATATGACCAAGTGGGTGGAGGCTGTAGCCTTGACCAAGGCTAATGACCAAGCAGTGATTGATTTTCTGTACAGTGAGATCTTTACCCGCTTCGGGGTACCAAAATAAATAGTTACCAATGGGGGGCCACAATTCATGTCACACCAATTTGAATCCTTGCTCTGGAAATATCATGTGCAGCACAGGGTGTCTTCACCTTACCACCCCCAAGCCAATGGTTAGGTGGAAAGTACCAATAAGGTTATTGAAAATATCCTTACTAAAACAGTTAAGAGTCATCGAAAGGATTGGGCTGACAGGCTTCCAGAAGCACTGTGGGCATATCGGATGACTTGGCGCGACACCACAGGTTTCTCCCCATATGATCTAGTGTATGGAAAGAGTGCCATCTTTCCAATTGAGTTTGAGATTAAAACCCTGAAGACAGCCATTGAAATGAATCTAGATGTAATAGAAGCTTAGAAGCGAAGATTGAATCAATTAAATGAATTGGATGAGAAGCGGTTAGCTGCAGTGGACCAGACTTTGTTTCTCTAGCAACAGAGAGCCAAGTGGCATGACCGATTTATTAAAAAGAAAGTCTTTAGTGAGGGAGACTAGGCATTACTCTATGACTCCAGATTCAAAAGGGATTTTAAAGGTAAATTGCGTACAAGGTGGCTAGGTCCATACTTGGTTGACAGGGTCTTTGACAACGGCACTTTCCGTCTGGTGACCATCGATGACAATCACATACCCTTACTTGCTAATGGCCATAGACTGCGACTGTATCGTAAGCCTATTTCGAAAGATGCATTCATTTTGCAAATCGCCGCCGATCCAGAGTATCAGCTGACACTAGGGCAGGAACTTCTCTCTGCCTCTGCCAACCCTTGAACTGTAAATCGCACTTTGAATCGTTGTACATAAATAAATAAAATTTCCTACTGTAGCGTATAATTATTTATTTTTATTTTGCATTTGATCTTTTTGGTTGTTGTTATTTTTCAAAAAAAAATTTGCAGGGAAGTACCAGGCAAATGACCAGAATGGGCCTGTCGAACGGGAGTCGTCTTCCTCTGCTTCCTTGCGTCACTTTTTCCCTTTTTCCCCAAAATAAAATTTCCCAGCGGCTGAAACATATTTCTCGACAGCTGAAACATATTTCTCGATGGCTGAAACACATTTCCCGGTGGATGAAACACATTTCCCGGCGGCTAAAACACATTTTCCGGCGGCTGAAACATATTTCCCGGCGGCTGAAACACATTTCCCGGCGGCTGAAACACATTTCCCAGCGGCTGAAACATCTTTCCCGGTGGCTGCAACATCCTTGCCGACGGCTGTGACATATTTTTCGAGGACCGTCGAGCTTTTCCCTGGCAGCCGTGATTTTTCCTGCTACCGCCAATCTTTTTCCCGACACTGTGAATCGTTTTTGGCGGCTGTAACATCTTCTTAATCGGCCGCAATATCATGCGGGGCAACTGCAATTACGCTCTATTTGGCAGACATTTCCAACATTAAAGACCGTTCTCTTGTAGCCTGCAGCGGTAACTCCTGTGTTAACGACATAAATTTGCTTCCACTATCAGATATGGCTCTGATTTATCCCACTCATGGCGGCCAATTTGGAATAATTCCGACCTCGGCGATGCGATGGTTTTTGTTTCACTGGCGGAAGGCATTTTGGCATTATCCATGTTATTATGATCAACTTAATGCTTGCGCACGAGCTCGGCTTTGCAGCATCAGCAATCACACGTTCCACCATTCTCCGCAGGCTATCCGACGCACAGTCGCACGAGGTATGGCTTTGATTTTCACATGATTAAGTGTTGATTTGATTTAATGATATCAGTCATGCCTTTATACGTAGTATCATTATGTCTTAATTAATCCCTTCCCTCGTGCGACGTAAAATCTCATAACCGCCACCTTCCCCAATTTGGCATAAAAATTTCAAACCTCCCTCTGCGCTGAACTTTCCAAATTTGCCATCTTTTTCTCAACATCTCTGGTCAGCGCTCTGTGCATCCTCTGCTCTTCCATCTCCATTCTCGAACTCTGTAACTCTACAACTAAGACTATGGGGCTTCCAGCTCATCATGAACCTTTGAATACACAGGAACTCAGGACCAATCCTGAGGTTTTTTCCATCTTTCAAGCCGCTGGTTGGATCAAATTTTTTGAGCGACTGGACGGATTTAACCGGGAAGCAGCTCTGCAATTTGCTTTAAACCTCCGAGACACTCACTCCGAGGTATGGGGTCTACAGATAGAATTCTCCGAAGCCATTATATCCGAGGTTACTACTCTTCCATAGGTCGGACAGGCATGGTTTGGACGACGAGTTCCCATGCTGACTGCACGAGAAACATTTTTACGAGAGGGGGAGAAAGTTCAATCATCAAGAAGAGGAATTGCCCTACACTCACTACCGTGGCCCTGGGATCAAGTTGTTGTCTTTCTCAAGAAGTACATCACTTGTGAAGGTAGGTACCAGATTGTTTATAATTCTGATCTACCTTTGCTTTCTCATCTCCGACATGGAATTTTATTGAAAATCCCATACTATCTGCTTCATGATCTGTGCCATATGGCGACGTTTGTCCAAGCTGCTAAACATCCCCATGTTTCGCTCAGCCACCATGGTATTATAAAATTAATTATTTCAAGAACCCTCACCCAGCACAATATAACCTGGCATCAATTCATTGCTACGCACATAGCTCGCACTCAGGAACCTGCTCCTTTACTTCAGGAGGACCGGAGTCCCTCCACTGTAGTTGGGGGGGGATGATATTGTACCACAAGAAGCACAATAGGGGACACAAGCAGAACCATTGGGGGAGGGTATTGATAACAATCCTGGGAAAAACATAGACAACAGGGTAGCTCTTCCATTAGAAGGAGAAATTGGAGTAGCATTGAATGCTGCGACAATTGAACCTAAAGATGGCAGAGCGAAGGCAATTGAAGAACATATTGAACTGGTTACTATTGAATCCTCACCTAAGTGGGGAGGAGGAACCCTAATTGAGGAGGAACGGCCTGAGGATCAAGAAAACATTCCTTTGACCTCAGCAGTGAATCCTGATATGACAACTCCTCAAAAGAAAACACCACAAAGGAGAAGAAAGAGACCAATTAATGAACTTAGCATAATTTCACCAATAAGAAGAAAAAGAACTAAATCAAATGCAGTAGCAGAGGCAGCCAGAAAAATATGGGCAACCCTGGAGGCATAGGTTGAGTTCCCGATCCTTGTACCAAGGCCAATGGATGCTCCACAAAGGCTAGTTGAGGAAGAACCCAGCATTGAAGGACTGTTGGAAGAGAACACATTACTAAAGGAGGAAGTCCAAGTACTTCGAAGGGAAGTAGAGACATGGAAGGAAACCTGTAGAAAACAAGGTGAGAAGAAAATGTATACATTGGTGGAGGCTGCAGACCAGCTGGAGGGATCGAACTCTACTGACCCTGACAAGGAGGATGAGCAAGTGATTTGCCCCACCTGTGGGGAAATTTTCAAAAATAAAGGCCACGAGATCATATTTAGCACAGCACAACAGCCCACGTCCACAATGGAAGAACCTGCAGAAAAAGAAGATGCTGCCACACAAGAACCATCATCTTTGACCATCCTTGCCGAAGCTGCTACCAATCCTGTGACAGAGGAGAAAACGGATGAAATCAGGAATGATGATGGAGATAAGGATTGCGCTGTGAACTCAGAATGCTCCCACGATATAGAAATGATAGAAGCTAAGCCACAAGGGCAAGACATTGATGAACCTGAACAGGGGACTGTAACACAGGAACCAGCAAACCTGGGGTTACTTGTCCAGTCAACTGAGGAAGGGGGAGAAGAATCAGGGATGGAGGACACTCTAGAACCTAATGAAGAGCTTTGCACTGTGACTCCAGAATGTTCCCATGATACAGGGCTTAGAGAATAATTGCAACCACAGGAGGATGAAGCGGTAATCCAGGATTTTGTAACACAAGAACCAACATCCTTGGGAATTGCAGCAGGGATTCCTGAATTTCAATTAGAAGATGACCCGGGGATGGATATCATACCCGATACACAGTGGAGTGAGGATGAACAGACAATAGCCTCAGGTGACACTAAGATCCTTGAGGAAGAGCTGTACGATGGGGAAGATATCCAATCTCAGAGGTAGGAGAACAAAGATGTTGCTGCTACACAAGAACCAACAACACAAGAACTAATGTCAGAAATGCAAGAAGAGAATCCAGAGGATGTTGCTATTACACAAGAACTAGCAACACAAGCATTGAATTCAGAAATGCAGGTGGAAGGCACTGTTACACAAGAACCAGTGTCCCTAAAAGCAATAGAGGTGGCTGTTGAGGAGAGTCTAAAAGATGTTGTTGTTACACAAGAACCAGCAACACAAGAACCAATGTCAGGAATGCAAGAAGAGAACCCAGGGGATGTTGTTGTTACACAAGAACCAGCAACACAAGAATTAAATTCAAAAATGCAGGTTGACCAGGGAGAAGACACTGTCACACAAGAACCAATGTCTCAACAAGCCATGAATACAGTTGTGGAAGGAAATCCAGGGGATGTTGCTGCCACACAAGAAGCATCAACACAAGAATTAAATTCAGAAATGCAAGTTGACCAGGGAGAAGACACTGTCACACAAGAACCAGTGTCTCAACAAGCCTTGAATACAACTGTGGAAGGTAATCCAGGGGATGTTGCTGTCACACAAGAACCAGCAACTCTCATAGAAAACCTAGATGTGCTGGAGGACACTGTCCCACAAGAACCAGTACTTCTCCCTCTCAAAAATTTCATTGATTTAGATTCAGAGCAGGAAGAGCATTATAAAAAGGAGATTTTAAACCTCACAGCAGAAGTCTCATCCCTGAGGATGGAAGTGATAAAGTGGAAAATTCAGGTGGAAGAAAACCAGAAAAAGATGATTGCTTTAAGTGAGCATAGAAGAATTATTAGAGCATTGGAAGAGCAGGGGGCTGAAGAACGTATGGCCCACAGAGTTCAGGTAGAGGAGCTGCAGAACAAGATGAGAGAATTGAAAAAGTTTCAATCCATGTAGAAGGAGAAGGAGCAGATGTATGCCCTATCTCGAGAACTCATGGGCACCAGGAAGCCCTCTTCCTCTTATCCAGTATTTCTCTTCAAGCAGTTTGTCTGGTTTAAATTAAAGGCTGTACAGGAAGGGAGTTCGTTCGAAATCACAACCTCAGAAAAGTTTTTGGAGACATTCTTTGGAAGTAATTTTGAGGAGCAAAACTTACTGTGTGAATTATACTTGCACGAGATGGCTTGCCCTTTGGATCGCCACTCAAACCTTGTTCCATTTGCAGGGGATGTTCAGCTGAGAGCCTTTTCCTCTTTTGTGAGCAACCATGTTCAGTGGGAAAGGTCTTTTCAGACCTTTTCCCACAATGAAGCTCATACTAATTTATGGATTCGTAGTGAGCCCCAGAATCCTGGCATTCTTTTGGCACAGTACAGAATTTTCCTTTCCAGTCCTTCCCAGGTACAACATATCATGAATTTGCAGGAAGAGGTAATCTCCACTTGTACCAATTCCATTTCTAGGCAGCAGCAGGTTGCATTGGAAGGCAGCAAGCACAGATGGCAGGCTGCCTCCTCTGCACTTAGGAACCGGGATCCCTACTACTTTAAGAATGTTAAACATGCACTCTCTAGAGTCAAGGGTTACGTGGGAAGTATGAAGGAATGTGGAGTTAACTGGCTGGGTTTGAAGTTTAAATTTCCTCTTATTTGGTGGCCAGCAAAACCATATAAAATGGATTTTTCCTTGACTAGGGCAGAGGAGCATAAATGTTGGCAGTACTGGGTTATTCACAGAGGCTTTCTGAAGATAGATGAAGAACCTGAGTTTCCCTACAATTTTTCCTCCCTCCATGAACAGAGGTCAATGCAGGACTAGGACTCCGAATGATGCAGGTTGTTGCATGAGGACATGCAACAGGGTAGTTGGGGGAGATGTTGAGTCCATAATTGGTCCCTTTTTAACCATCCTTAATCACCTTTTCTGCCCTTGTTTTACACCATTCAGCATGTCAATCAGACCCGTTTTCCTCACTTTACTCCCTAAATTGCCAAGGTAAGACTGATTATTGTTTTATCTTATTAATGCTTATGATTGTGACAATTAAGGCTGTGTATCTCTCAAAATTGTGCTAATATGTTGTGATTTATGAAGATAGCATGAGATGAGTAGACTGCAGGAAAGCGGAGCTGAACAAGTCTTGAAACAAGGGGCGTTCGTGATTCAAGAGGATCCTCAATCCTTCAATCATCAATTAAGGCACGTGGTTCTTATGCAAACTTCCAGACAAAGCCGTACATAGTAGCTGTAACAGAATGTGCTACGATTGGGGGATCTTCAGGATAACTGCTCGAATATCATGGCGATCTGAGAAGATTGCCACTTCCGGGCCAGTCAACAGCTTTCTCTCATTTTCTATATTTGCACCATGCCATGCTTTGTAACAACCAGTGTTATTCAGGGCGCCTGAAGATCAGAGATCTTCATGGCTTCCCTTTGTAATAGGATCGGATGTTATAGTCTGTATGTATAAAAGTGAGAAGCTGTCTCGACCCAGGGGGTTGTTGGATAATAAATAATTCATTCTTGTATTGACAGTGGAAGTAATCTGTAATCATTCCTTCTTTTAATACAAAGAGCAACCGCTGATTTAAGGGAGCTGTGCATTGTTCATCCAGCGTCTCTGTGTGAAGGCTGGGCCCGCCTTCCGCAGAGATTGCTGAGTTAAAGTAGGATTTCTGAATGCATTGATGTGTGATGTTTTGCTGATTATATTGCTTGTGTGCGTAGTAGTAGCATGTGTGGATTTGCAGTATTACATTTTCCTGAGATTGATAATTGGTACAGAATAACAGTCGACTGATTAGATAGTTTTCTTTATGCAATTCAGATAATAGATGTACACAGCTCTGTTCATCTCATGGTCTTAGATTGTCATCCCACGAATCCTTGCAATTATTTTACTGTTATAATTGTTGATTTTCATTTCTGCAACTCAATTCCTTAGAATAGCTGAATTCGATCTTCTGCAATTGAATTTCTAGATTACATTCAGTTTATGTTTATGGGTTTCAAGAGTGATTAGATTGAATAGGTGAATCATTTGTTTTGGGATATGAATAGGATTTCCTTTTGATCTGCAATTGTTGTTTGAATCTGATTTCATTTCTTGATTGATACATGGTAGGAAGAAATTGAATTTGTAGTGTTTAGAAGATTGGTGGGATTACACAGGTTCTGAGGGATGAACATGGTTGTTAGAGGATAAAGTGTTTAATTACAATGATCTGGTGTTTAAGCATAGACTGTGCATTTATCCTTTGAAATAAAAGACTTTCTCGGGTTGACAATAAATGTCGTATGCTCTGTGTGTTGATAATAATTTATCTGCATTTAGGGTGCTCGACAGGTGTGTTGACTCAAGAGGTTCATGTTATGTGTTATGAGTCTAATAAATTGAAAGATTATGAGAAAATTTATGCACCCCATGATTTAGAAATGATATCCGTTGTCCATTCTTTAGAAATCTGGAGGCATTACCTTCTAGGGAAGAAATTCCTATTACTAACTGATAATTATGGTTTGAAGTACTTGTTTGACCAAGAGACCCTCAATGCACAACAATTCAGGTATCTTTCCCTGATAAGTAAGTATGATTTTGATATTAAACACATAAAAGGTAAGGAAAATGTAGTTGTAGGTGCTCTTAGATGAAAATAACATGATTTGCATGCAGTAATAACCAACAATTATGAATTTGATTTCAAACACCTAATAAAATAAGTCTCAAAGGAAGATTTAGAATACAGAAAAGTGTTGGAATAATGTGGTAACATATCTTATTTAGGTGTTGTAAATGAATTTTAGGTTGATGTAGAGGGGTTTCTACGTTTTAAAAAACTAATTTATGTACATAATCATCTGCAAATTAAGCAAATTAAACTTAGGGAGCTTCATGACAACCCATATTCTAGGCATCCACAGTATCAGAAACTCACTATACTTCTTAAAAGAAAATACTAGCCAAACATGAAAAGAGACACAACAGAATCCATTTCTAGGTGCTTAGAATGTCAATAGGTTAAATCAATTCACCAGCACCCTATTGGGATGTTATAGCCCATACCCATTCCAGAATGGAAATGGAAAACCATTACGGTGGATTTTATTTTTGAACCACGTAAAAAAAATTAAAAAAGCAAAATGATTTCATTATGGTAGTGGTAGATACACTGACTAAAGAAGCTCTTTTCATACCTGTCAAGTCCACCTACAAGGCGATTAACATTGTTAATATTATCATGAAAGAAATATTTCAACTGCATGGTATAGAAAAAGTGGTGAAAATTGATAAGGATACTAATTTTACATCCAATTTTTTGAAATCTCTATTTGTAGGTAGGGATGCTAAACCACAATTTAGCACCACTTATCATCCACAAACATATGGTTAAACGTAATGGGTGAATCGATTACTTCAATACATGTTATGTATGTATGTAATGAAACAACCAAATAAATGGGAATATTTCTTGCATTTAGTTGATCTTGCATATAATAATGGTCATCTGGACTCCTTTAAAATGAGCCCCTTTGAGGTACTTTATGGAAGAAAATGTAAAATTCCTTTGAGTTGGGGAAATCCCAAAGACCTGTTGGAACTAGGATTGGAAATGGTAGAGCACATGGAACAGGTGGAACAGTAGATAGAATAGAAATTATAAGTGTCCCAAGACAAGCAGGAAATCCATGTTGATGCTAAATGAACAGAAAAAGAGTTCCAAGTGGGAGATCATTTATTCTTCAGGGTCAAACCAAAAATAATCTCTTTAAGAGCCAAAAATCTTAGTTAACTTGCACCCTAGATTTGTGCATCCTTTTGAAATCTTATCCAGAGTGGGCTAGTTTCATATCAGCTAGCGCTACCCCATCATATTAGAATTTGTGATTTTTTTCGTAAATCTCTATTAAAGAAATATATTTCTAAGAAAACTCATGTCATTGACAGGAATGTGCTCCAGGTGGAACTGGAAGAAGAGGTTCTCATAGAACCAATACATATCATCGATCTAAGAGAAATAATGCTCTAAAAGAAAGCAATTGCTCAAGTTAAAGTGCAATTGGAACATTATGCCTAAGAAGAAGCTAGCTGGAAAAGAGAGGATGAAATACAATAGGCATGTCCTTTTTTTGTTTCAAGCAGAGAAAACTAATTAAGAATTCACCAATGATGGTGAAATGCTTTAGGGGGGAAGGTTATAACACCCTTGGATAGATTTTAACTTTTGTGAAAATATGTAAAAGATGATAACAATTTTGTTAAGTTAGGATTTTTATGACTTTAACTATCAATTTAAATAAATAGTTTTCAATTATGACAATTAAATTATTGAGCAGTTATGAGTAGACTTGCTATGAAATGACAAACAAAAAATTTATGTGAATAGATGAATTTTTTCACATCCCTAAGGGGACAAGTGGCCAAATGGGGAATAGGTAGTTACTAGCCAAAACAAATCCTAGGATTATATAGAAAGAATGCACAAGCGAAACATCCCAACCCTAATTTCTCTAAGGAGAAAAAAAAAGCCTTATATCCTTTCTGAAAAACAAGCTACCATGCTTTGAAATGAAATATGGACTGCTAGTTTCTATGGATAGTGTAACTATCGCTACTACATAGTTTTATGAGAGATATTAGGCACTATATGGTTAAGTGTGAGTAGTCAATCTCAGGGAAACTAGAGATTCAGTACACTCTGAGAAACAGATCTCATAGGCTCTGAGAGATTTCAGGCTTTGGTAGTAACTCTCCTCTGGAATTTGGTGGCACCTGTAGAGGAAAGTACAATTAAATAAATTTAAGTTATAGGAAAGGGGGTGTATGCTTGCATATATTTAGTGACTTCGAGATCCTAAGATCAGGTGGAGCATGACTTCTCAAAACCCAGTTTCAGTGTCAATTACAGATCCCTACTTAATGTTTGAAACTGTATTTGTTATAAAATTGTTATTGTTAGTATTAGTAATTTTTACAATTGGAAACAAGTTTAAACTCGGTAACTGTTTGCTTTTAATTAACTATTATATGTTTATACTATTATTTCATTAGTCGAATGAATGGTAGAATTAAATTAAATTCACACATGATAGTTTATTTTTATTTAAAAATATTGTTATATGGTTATAGTATAAACCCTATGCATTTTCTATAGAAGTTAACCTCTCTACTAACTCAATAGGATATTATACTGCTTAAGATTTTATGGTTATCCTTTGAGGGAAAAAATTCATAAGAATAATGTGTCGAAGATAGAGACACAATTGCCATAGTTATTATTTTCTAAAGGTAAAAAAATATTTTGGACTACTAATTAAATTGGGTTTCCATTTTATCTTTAAACCCTAGTAAAGAACTATATTAAGGCTTTTCGGGAGAAAAACCATGTAGATAAGAACCGTAGCATGATAGGTATGGAAAGTTCAACTCAATAGAATGGAGTACTCATGTTCATGCTGGGCATATGGACCAAAAAATTACCGTGAACCTATGATTAATTACCCTTTTGTGTTAGTTACAGCTTTTAGGAAAAATATATATTCTATATTCACTTCTGGTTCATTCGTAAAAAACTAAAAAGATTTATCTGAAACCCTTATATGAAATTATATATTTATATTGTACATGAAACTTGGAAAGATTACTAGTTTTTTAGGTGTAAATAAAAGGAAAAAATGAATGGAAAATCCTTCGAAAAAAATGTAGGGGATTTTGGACAAAATGGCCACACTGAGAGAGGGGGTGAATCATTGCATGAGCAATTTAAACCTATTTCACTTCTATTAGTCAATCAGATCATATCAATCATTATAAAATCAATTTCATAATCAAATTCATCAGGAGTCATAAGCACAACATCAAATCAAAAGAGACACAAGAATATATGGAATTTTGATCTTTATTTATTGTACATGGAAGACAACAATATTCTCAATTACAATCAGCACCAACTGATGAAAAGAGCACCAACTCTCATAACATGACCCTGCCTGGTTTTCTTAGCTCCAACTAAGAAGGGTTTGAGGATTCCAATCCTCAAGTGAAAGATTCTTCTTGCAAGCAATTATATGGCTATGCTGTACAACCAACCTCTACTCTGCACATCAATATTTTCATATCCCTCTACTGTTCAACACTGCTCATCAATATCTGGTCAATCTGCTCATCACTGCTACTCATCACAGCTGCTCATCACTGCTTCTCATCAATGTTGCTCAAGCATCTCTGCACATTGAATTTGCTCATCACTATTGACCATTCTTTCCTTCTCATTAATACCGATGGTCAAGTTTTTCAATCTATTCATGTACACATCATAGTACACAATTACCGAACAAGTAATTCTACTCTACTTTCACCAAGCAAAAGGCATGCATCGTCTTGCATCATCATCGTAGGTATGCATCATCTTCATAGGGTATGCATCATCATCACAAGGTATGAATCCTCATCATCAAATATACATCACGTCATCTCAGTTTGCACCATTTATGCATCATCATCATCAAGTATACATCAAAGTGCATCGGAGACCATCATCACAATATGGTATGAATGTACATCATATTGTATAGGAGTGCATCAACATCATAGAGTGTACATCACTATCACATGCATTATCGTCATAAAATGTATCATATCATAGAATAAAGGTATGCAAAATCATCATCATAGCCTCCATAATGACTCCAAATATATATACCAATATAGAGGCTCACATACTAAGATCAAAGATGAACTCTATCTATCATAGACATGTGCCATCACAAGAGAAACCCAAAAGCATGAACCATACCTTTTCAAATATCACAAGATGAAGAAACAGTAGTAAAAACAAAATAATATATAGATCATGTCACCACATATCCCTCGTAACAAGATTTCAACGAACCAAGAATTTTGTAATTCTGATTTCGTATGAGAAAGTTATGCAATTTTAGTGAAGATGCCCAGAAATTTCTCCTCCACAAAGTTTCGCACTTTTCTCCAAGAGTTGCGAAAATACTAAGAGAATTGATGGTGAACAAATGAAGTATTTGATATTCTATTTATATAGGTTGTGGAGGAAAGTTAGTACCTCAAACTGGGTCAACATGCAATTAAAAATTACAAATAGTTAAATTTTCTTTTGTTTGGACAACTGGCCCAAAAAGGTGGGGTGCACCAACTTCAAAAATTCATATCTCTTCAACCCTGAGTTACAATATGCTCCACATATCAACAAAAATGGCTTGATGAGGAATATATCCCTATGATATATTTATTTGAAAATTATTGGTATAATACCCTTAAATTCTTTCAAATACCCCACTGGCATGAGGGTGACAAAGACCATACCACCAACTACAAGAGTTTTAGAGTATTCTTCAACATATCAAGCCACATCCATGGGCTCTACCTCCATCTACATCCCAATAGCCATATAACCACAAAGAGGACCATACATCACCATCAACAATCTACCAAGTGTTTGGGTTCAAGACCCAAGGCACCACATGCATGGGTTTCAAGGGATCTTTCAAAGATATCATATAATATTTGTAACATACCCAGAAATGAAAAATAAATATTTAGTATTTATTTCAATAAAAAAACATTATGTTAAATTTATTGTAAAGTTTATGACCAAGTGGGTCAAGGATGACTGTAATTGAAGAATTATTTATTTTTAATAATTAATAAGAGGAGACACCTATCCAGGGGAGAATTTTAAATGAGTTTTCATTGACCCACTATGAGGAAGGAGTAGTTGTAGAAGGCTGGTTGACAAGTGGCAGCACTAGCATTCACTTTCTACCTGTTGTAGGAGCATAATCCATAAAAAATTGGTCATGTTCTCTGAGAGGGGGGAACTGAGATGGTGGCTCATTTAATTCCAAAATTGACCCAAAGACCTAGGAAATCTTATATAAACCATCAAATTAAGTAGGAGGCTCACTACTCATTCTGATTTCTGAGTGAACCTTGTGACTGCTACAAACTAAAAAGTCAGGCACACAAGGAATTTGATGAGGGGATAGCTAAAGTGATTTGCTGAGATAAGTATGCTACTATGTGCTAAGTTGTAGAAGTCTGCTCTGTGACAGAGATATTTGTTTTAGTAGTTCAATGAACAAGATTGGGGGTCCTAAGAAAGTAACTTTGGTTGCTTTAGGATAAGTTTGGGTGGAACAGTCTCCTATGGGTGCTTGTCCCCTTTCTGCATTCTGTCCAGGTTCAATTGCTATTTAATTTCTGAATCTGTCTTTTCATTTTAAAATATGCTCAAGAACTGTAATTAGAATGTTTTATAATCTCTTTATCTGGAAGTTGTTAGGAACTATATTTATTGGTATTCAATTTAATGGATAGAATTGTTGGTTTAGTATTATCTATAAAAGTATTTCATAACCTAAGAAATGTTTTTTTATATCAGTTTTAGATTGTCTCTACAGGTATTATAAACTATTAAAATGTTAGTAGTAGGGACATAAATCCGTAAATTAAGCTTAAATCAAGTAAATTTTGTAATATAGTAAGGACTTGTAAAGGTCCCTTAAGTAAACAAACACAAAGACCTACTATAGTATAGATATTTCATTTATAAGGATCTATGGATGTATATTTACTTAAGAGCATAACCCTGTTTATAGAACTGTAAATTGTTTAGGGTTAAAGCTTAAACAAGATTATACATATTTAAACGTTACTTTAAAGTTATCTAATGTTTATATCCAAGTTTCCTCCTTAATACTATGTTTAAAATAATGTTCCTAGGATCGAGTCTTATCCCTTAAAACAAACTCTAGAATTAATTTAGAACAACTAGGGTTTAAAATGAACGGTATTAACTAAGCTAGTATCACATAAGGACATCCAAAGGCCAGTTTCTTAATAATTGAATTGTTTAATAACACCAAGTTGAGATTGTCGAAAGAGCGTAGCACTGGTTACAGGCTTCAAGCCAGGATGGTGTTGTTATTTGTAGTATTTTGAATGTAGAAGTAAGATTACAGATAGTCTTAGGGATTGATTTTCTTTTCTGAATATTTTTATATCTAAACAAAGTTTAAATATTTTAAACAGTGCTTCTAAGGTAAAAAGGCCTTATGACCTAAACTCTGTAATAGAGAGTATATGGAAACATTATCTACGCCCTTATGGCCTACTCATGTCATTTTAACAATTTAAATGCTCAAGGTAAGCATGAAATAAATTACAGGATTTCACCATTCTCAATGGTATCTTATAGGTTGGAGACTTCACTGTCATTTAAAATACTAAAACAAAAAAATAAAACCTTAGGATCATTTATAACTAAAAATAGTTTTAACTTATCCATGGAGACATTTCTTACCCGGAGTAACCTGGTTCATACATGTGTTACATAATGGGACAAAGCCTCTAATTAATTGCATGATAAAAATAAAAACCCTAGTATTAAATAACCTTCTCAAAACTTAAATCCTCACAGGGCTCTTACTAAGGCTAAATACCTTACTCAAGTGACATTCGTAGGATTTTTTTACTTTAAACAGAAAACAATACACATTTAACTGCCTCATGGCTTCACCATTGCTTAAGAGAATTATAACATATAAATGAAGTAAAAGTTTGGATAAACATAAACAAATACATCGCAAACGTAGCACCCTATTTGATGAATAAAACCGGGATTTTATTCAAACCCTCACATGTCATTACAGAGGTAATCTTTTAAAAAAAAATGAGAGAGTGGATTATAGCCCAAAACAATAATGCGAAGTAAAAGTGTTACGATCTTAACTCAATATTACAGTTTGAGAACTGAAACAAAATCTAAGAAATATGTAAAGCCCTCACAGGTTCATCCATTACTAATAGCATTTACAAGATTTACATAAATAGTAGGGTTCGAAAATGAATTTTCTTTTGTATCAAAGAAAATCAAAACAAAAAAACTATGTATACATAAAATTAAAAAAAACTATGTATAGAGTGGCTTTCTAATACCAAAAACAAAATAGACAGAGTAAAGGCTCGTGACCATGATTTTTAATCATTGTAATTAAATTAAAACTCGAAGCCCTCACAGGGTCAAACTAACTGAAAGTCTGTACATTGTAAATACCATTAACAGAATCGAACTAGAAGAAGTTTTAACACTATAGCTCTCAAAGGAACGTGGCATAGTCATAACACTCCATAGGAAAGGATTCTTTTACAATCTAGAATTATACACAATCATTTCATAAACAAAGTTACAGTATCAAAACCCTTACAGGTTCTTACTGAAGTAAGTAAAGAGATCATTACAATATCAAGGTTTATACTAAAGAAACTATATCACTTTCACAACGACATGTTGATACAAAGATGAAAACTGAATGCTTTACACACTACAAGACCAAGGTTGATTTCACAGAGCCACGCAAGGATTAGCCACAAGTATTGCTGGTTGGAGGCCCTCTCGTCTAGCCTCCAACCCAAGACCTTCGTCGCAAAGGAGCCAACCTGTGAATCACCTGCAATCCAAAAGTTAGAATCTGTTAGTGGTGAAAAAAATTTGTAAATAAAGAAAAATATTTTCAGAAGTATAAAGGAGCTTACTCTTTTCATCATTGGTGACTCTGTGAACTGTGAAAAATCCATTGACAATCAAAGCCTTCTAAAACGAAGTGTTAAGGTGTCAAGGGCCAAGGATGATGGCTCCATCATATCTGTTCACTGTGAAAGTAATGCAGCGTAGAGCACTTAGGAGTGATTGGCTTGTTCTTCAAAGTGCATTGAAAACCCCTAAGGTTTCACATCACATTGGTTGTTGACAGCTAGAGGACGTATTGAAATCACATGGCCTATCTTAAAAACAAATCCTTCTCATTTCCTTACATAGTATAAAGTTGATATCGAATTTAAGGTTGATTGTCAATCCATTGCATCAAAATCAAACCCAAATTCTTTTGCATAACTTACCACGATGGAGAATAGAGTAATGTTATAGTTTTTTATACAACGGTATTTATTGTATTTTCAACCTACAATGATAAGGATTGTCTTTTAGTATAATTAGGATAGAATCTTTGTATTGATAAAAATAGTTACTATATAGAATGGGATATGAACATCAAAACTAGGTTAAGGTTTAGATCCTTGTCCAAACCTAAATCTTACCTCCTTGTCATTTATGGCGTTATAGTTAAACTGTTTCTTTAGCTATGATGTCAGGGTGAACTCACCCACCTGCACATGAGTAAAATGGAAATTCATGCATTAGTCATGACGACTAAGTAAGACCATGATTTATCCCTTGTGCAACTCAAGAGTAAAATCAAACAGAAGACAACGACAAACTGTTTTACGAAAACAAGTTCAACAGAGACAGATTCTTAAGTCACAAAGTAATGTCATGTTGGCATATCACAAAATAAAGCAAGATAATAATAACTTAAGTACATGATGCCAGTAGCGCATGACAAAACAATTATGAATTATAATATCTCTTTAAATATTTTCTAAGAACTTCTAATGTTACGTGCAGTAAATTAAAAAAAAAATTATGAAATTAATGTTACATGTGGTATTAGAGTGAGTTTCCAAACACTAGGCCTGATTGTCTCACTCGCATATAAGTAAGAAAACCAATATACTAATTTTATTTGCATTTGTTTCTGTCCAGAAATATAAAATCTGTTTTGTAGGAAAATGGAAGGTGTTGAAGCATCTACTTAAAATGGTTCTCAACACAACAATCCTGACAAATTTTATGTAGATCTGAACAATCTAGATTTACTACAGACAATTAAGGAGTTAAAAGATGATCTACAAACTATAAAAAAAGACAATGAAAGAATTCTGGAAATGAATCAAATGCTACTAGACAATATGAATAACAGAGGAAAAGATAAGTGAAATGTTTATGAAACTGATTCTGAAACAATGTCTTACAAACATAAAGGAATGAAAGAAAAATATTATGATAATGAATCTTCTTCAGAGGTTAATGCAAGGTCACATAAGGGAAGGTATAAATACACAAGTGACAGTAGTGAAAGTGACCATAAACCTAGGAGAAGGAAGTATAAACCCTATGAAGAAATTTCTGGGGAATTCAAAAAAATAAAGCCCCCCATGTTTAACATGGAAGTAGAGAAAGGAGAAGAAGCAGAAGCTTAGCTGTCAGGAATGAAGAAATATTTCCATATTTACAACTATTCTGATAGACTAAAGGCTAGGATGCCTATTTACAAATTTGACTGAAAAAGATGATATCTGGTGGCAAGATATAAAAAGGGTTAAAAATCTAAAGGAGAAGTACTTAACCTGGAGAGTTTTTAAAAAGTATTTTAAAAGAAAGTTTTATCTAAACAATAACATGAGGAAAGAGCTAAGGAATTCTATGAATTAAAATTAAGTTCGATGTCCATGAAGGAGTTAAGCAGTAAGTTTCTAAGTCTGTTGAGATATGTACCTTACATAATAGATGAAAAGCCTAAAATACAACGATTTTTAAGTTGTTTTCCTACTAGCTTCAAAGATAGGATTGAGTTTGATAATCCGAAAACTTTGGAGGAAGCTATGAGAAAGGTTGATTTCTGTTATGAACAAAGTAAGAAAAGAGAAAGTTTAGCTAATTGGAATACAAAAAAGACAAGCCATTTTGACCAGAAGCGATTTCTCCAAGAATAACTATCAGAAAACTAGTTTTAAAAATAGAGTACCCCAGAATACTACAGCACCAAAAGGCAATGATTTTCCTAATAACTTTCTTAAAAATACTAAACAAAGGGAACCCATCAAATGATGGGAATTTTGAGGACCGCATTACGCCAAGGACTGTCTGAACCGAAAGGGTAACTTTAGCAACATACACACTATCCAGGAAGAGGAAATAGTTGGAGATGTGGAAAATGAGATGCCCAAGATAAATGTAGCTCTGGAGAATAGACAGGCGGATCATCAGACTTCCATTGTGGAAGTGCAAGGTATGATACAAAATTATTTTGTTTCCATCTTGATTGATCCAAGTGCTAGTTTAAGTTATATATCTCCTAGCATAGTGGAAACGTGCAGCGTATGTTTAAAAAAGTTTGAAAAATCCTGGTTGGTCCAGTTAGCTACAGGAACTAAAAGAAAGGTGATAAATTATGTTGAAAATTGTAATTTGATTTTGAGATGGTTTGAAACTCAGGTCAAGTTAAATGTATTACCATTAGGTTCCTATGATGTCCTAATAGGAATGGATCGGCTAGAAAAACACCAAGTGATTTTAAACTATTTTTCAGAAAACTTTTACTTGTTTAAATAATGAAGGAGAAAGAATTACTGTCACGGGAATACCTAGAAAAATATTCATTAGAAAAATCTCAGCCTTGCAGATGAAAAAGGCTGTAAGAAAGGGTTGTAAAGTCTTTGTTGTACACATAATAAATAATGAAAAAATTGGTAAAGAAGATAAACTAGAATTTGAGGATATTCTAATCCTGCAATATTTTTTGGATGTATTCCCCGAATAAATCCTAGGATTACCTCCCAAGCAAGATCTGGATTTTACAATTGAATTAGTACTAGGAGCAGTACCTAACTCGAAGGCTCCCTATTGAATGAATATCTTGGATCTGAACAAATTAAAATTACAATTACAAGAGTTAATAGATAAACATTATGTAAGACCAAGTGTATCTCGTTGGGGATCACTGGTCATTTTTGTTAAAAAGAAGGATGGTACTTTAAGTCTATGTATATACTACCGTTAACTTAATAAAATCACGATTAAGAATAGGTATCCTCTGCCCTACATTCATGATATATTTGATCAAATAGGTGGAGCAACGATATTGTCAAAGATCGACTTAAGATCTGGGTATCACCAAGTCAGAATTAAAGACGAAGACATCCTTAAAAATTCCTTCGAGAAAAGATATGGCCACTATGAATTTGTGGTTATGCCCTTCGGGCTAACAAATGAACCAGTAACCTTTATGTGCTTAATGAACAGTGTCCTAAGTAACTACCTAGACAAATATTTAGTCGTCTTTATAGACGACATATTAATATATTCTAAAACAAAAGAAGAACACGATGAACACCTACAAATAATACTACAAGTGTTAAGAGAACATCAGCTATATGCTAAGTTTAGTAAATGTGAATTCTATAAAGATAAGACACAATATTTAGGGCACATAATATCTGAAGAAAGGATATCAATGAACCCAGATAAAATAAAATATATAATTGATTGGTATGTTCCTAAGGACGTAACTGATGTACGATCCTTTATGGGAATAACAAGTTGGAACAGAAAATTTATTGAAGGATTTTTAAAAATTGAAAATCCTATAACCTCATTATAGAAAAAAGGTAAGAAATTTGTTTGGGATTAGAAATGCGAAGACAATTTTAATAAACTCAAAATAATTATTAACCACTGCACCCATTCTAAAAATAGTAGATCCAGACAAAGATTTTGTCATATGCACTAATGCATGGAATGGAATTTTGGGTGGACTACAGACACAAGAAGGTCATGCAATTACCTATGAATCAAAATGTTAGGAACCCATGTCAATCCTTCTCTTTACCGTGTTAGTATATTGTTGTTGGACGCATATGCTTTGTAAGTCGTCCCATAGTAATTGTTGATCCATAGTTTATGTTATTGTTGTTGGGCGCATATGCTTTGTAATCCCCCTGTAGTATTTGTTGATCCATAGTTTATATTGGCCCATGGTTTTGACCCATAGTATTGGCGCCTATTTTTAGTATATAAGTGTGTGTTGAGGCCAAGGAAGGCACCGTGAAGTTATTTTGTATTGAGCTTGCTCAAAGGAGGTTGCCCCCTCGAAGTGGCCTGCAATTAATATAAAAGTGATTCTGAGTTCTGCTGCTATATCGTGTATTTTGATTAATTATTTGCTGTAGGGTCCTCACATCTGGTGTCAGAGAACTTTCTTGGGCTCGTTGGGTGAAATTTCTGCCCAAATTTTTTTTCTCGCTTCTGTTGCAGGTTCGGATCTGGGAATAATCCCTATCCGCTTAACTGTGGGAAGTACTTGGGCATAATCCCTAAAACTCATTGTGAGGAGTACCACAGGAACCTCGAAGTAGCTGGCCCATTGAGAGGACCTGCCAGCGAAAAGGGCAACGACCCCTACCTGATTGACTAGTTCCCACCCGTGAGGTAAACCAAGAGCTGTCGTTTGTGGCCAAGCGGTTATCAGTTTTACCTGAGCCGTGGAGTGAGGGGTACTGCCCCAATACGCAAGCCGTCAGATAGCATTGGTGTCCGAGTGAATCCCTTGAACCGATAGGAAGCCGCACATACCTGGGGTCCATATCTATTTTCAGTTCCAGAATCACAGATTTCCTCTGTCCAGAACCATTGTCGGTCAGTTCCGCGCCGTTGTAGATCCATTTGTTTCCGATCACTTCCGTGCCGTTGCAGATTCCACTGTTTCTGATCACTTTTGCGCCGTTGCAGATCCCTTCCCGAAAAAAGAAAAAAAAAGATATAAAATTATGTTTTTCGGCCATATCTCCTTGGTTTCAACTCTGTTTTCTCTGAAACTTCACTAACACCTCTGCAATTCCATTCTGCATATTTTATTCCTGAAGACCCTATCCCAAATTCCACTTCCCAAGACCCGAAATCCCACATTTGTCTATTTTTA
>LPNX010485512.1:46546-86260 GCA_001517045.1 Pseudotsuga menziesii
TTCTATAAGTGTGTGTTGAGGCCAAGGAAGGCACCGTGAAGTTATTTTGTATTGAGCTTGCTCAAAGGAGGTTGCCCCCTTGAAGTGGCCTGCAATTAATATAAAAGTGATTTTGAGTTCTGCTGCTATATCGTGTATTTTGATTAATTATTTGCTGCAGGGTCCCCACAAAAAAAAATTAAAAACTAGCGAAACGAATTACGCAACTTATGACTTAGAGTTGGCTTCCATAATCCATACTTTAAAAATGTGGCACCATCACTTAATAGGTAAAATATTTCTGCTAATGTCTAATTACATAATTCTAAAATATTCATTTGATCAGCACAATCTAAAAGCAAGGCAAGCTAGATGGCTAGATTTCCTTAGCGAGTATGATTTCGAAATCAAACACATTAAAGGGAAATAAAATAAAGTGGTTTATGCCTTAAGCAGAAATGCAGTAACAAATTTTGTAGCTTCTATTAGCACATATAAAACTGATTTAGAAGATAAATTTGAAGAAGGAATAAAGCGGGATCCTGAATACTAGAGTTTAAAAGAAAAGGTAACCCAGAATGTATCTGAAAATATAATTGCATATTACAGTTTTAATGAAAAAGGTCTAATACTATATAAAAAAAGACTTTGTGTGCCAAATATACTAAAAGTTAAACTACTGATTTTGAATGAAGTACACAAAAGTCCTTATTCTGGACATTTGGGGTATCAAAAAATGATAACCATGTTGAGAATATAGTACTTTTGGCCTAGTATGAAAAATGAAGTTGTTGAATTTTTAGCTAGGTGTATAGAATGTCAGCATGTCAAAGCTAAACATCAACACCCAGTAGGTCTTTTACAGCCACTACCAATTCCAAATTGGAAGTGGGAAGTCATCAGTCTTGACTTTGTGACTAGTTTACCTAAAAATCAGAAACAAAATGATTCAATAATAGTAGTTGTGGATAAACTAAGTAAAGCATCACATTTTATACTTGTTAAAACAACTTATAAAGCTGCTAACATTACTAACATTTTCATGAAATAAATCTTCCGCTTGCATGGAATTCTAGAGGTAATAATTTTTTATCGAGATCCTAAATTTACTGGTAAGTTTGGAAATCTTCATTCAAAGGGCTAGACACTAAATTAAATTTCAATATTGCTTATCATCCGCAAAAAGATGGACAAATGGAAAGAGTTAATCAAGTACTAGAAGATATGTTACGAATGTATGTTAGATACTATCCCAAGAAGTGGGAGGACTATTTGAACTTAGTTGAATTTGCTTATAATAACCATTATCAAGCTTCAGCAAAGCTTAGTATTTTTGAAATATTATATGGTAGAAAATATAACACTCATATTACATGGAGTAATCCAGTTGACCATTTGATGTTAGGACCTGACTTGTTAAAAGAACTGGAACTAACAGTGAAATAGGTACAAGGCATCTTGAAAACGACTCAAGACATACAAAAGAGTCATGCCAACCTTAAAAGAACTCCGAATGAATTCCAAGTAGGTGAGCATGTGTTTGTTAAAGTGAAACCTAGAAAGAGCTCCTTTAAACTAGGGAGTTGTGCTAAATTAGCACCCGGGTATTCTACACCATTCAAAATACTGGAAAAAGTGGGGCTAGTGGTGTATCAATTAGCCTTGCCACCTAATCTTAAAATACATAACATCTTTCATGTTTCTATTTTGAAGAAGTATATACATGATGCTACTCATGTGATTGACTGTAATGTGATTTGGGTAGAACCAGAAGGATATTTTCCGGTGGAACCGGATTGTATTATCGACAGGAGGGAAATTTTTCTCCAGAATCACACCATTGGACAGGTAAAGGTGCAGTGGAAACACCTCAATCCAAATGAAGCAACTTGGGAATTAGAGAGCGGTATGCGGGTGGCATATCCATCTTTGTTCCAAGAAGACTCAGAATAACTTAAACAACATTGATGACGATTTTGAGCTTAAGGGGGGATGTTTGTAACATATCCAGAACTGAAAAATAAATATTTATTATTTATTTCAGTGAAAAAACATTATGTTAAATTTATTGTAAAGTTTATGACCAAGTGGGTCAAGGATGACTGTAATTGAAGAATTATTTATTTTTAATAATTAATAAAAGGGGACACCTATCCAGGGGAGACTGTTAAATGAGTGTTCACTCACACACTAGGAGGAAGGAGCGGTTGTAGAAGGCTGGTTGACAAGTGGCAGCACTCGCATTCACTTTCTAGCTATTGCAAGAGCATAATACCTAAAAAAGTGGTCATGTTTCCTAATAAAGGAGAACTGAGCTAGTGGCTAATTTAATTCCAAAACTGACCCAGAAACCTAGGAAATATTATATAAACCATCAAATTGAGAAGGAGGCTCACTACTCATTCTGATTTTTGAGAGAATGAACCTTGTGACTGCTGCAAACTGAAAAGTCAGGCACACAAGGAATTTGATGAGGGGATAGCTAAAGTGATTTGTTGAGATAAGTTTGCTACTGAATGCTAAGTTGTAGAAGTCTACTATGTGACAAAGATATTCATCTCAATGGTTTAGTCAACATGCTCGTGAGTCCTAAGAAAGTAACTTTGGCTACTTCAGGAGAAGGTTGGGTGGAATAGTCTCCCGTTGGTGTTTGTCCCCTTTCTTCATTTTATCTAGGTTCAATTGCTATTTAATTTCTGAATTTGTCCTTTCATTTTGAAATATGCTCAGGAACTGTAATTAGAATGTTTTATAATCTATTTATCTAGAATCTATTAGGACCTATATTTATTGGTATTCAATTTAATGGAAAGATCTATTGGTTTAGTATTCTCTGTAAAAGTATTTCATAACCTAAGCATTGTTTTCTTATATCAGTTTTAGATTGTGTCTACAGGTATTATAAACTATTAAAATGTTAGTATTAGGGACATAAATCTGTAGATTAAGCTTAAATCAAGTAAATTTTGTAATACAGTAAGGATTTGTAAAGGTCCCTTAAGTAAACAAACACTAAGACCTACTATAGTATAGATATTTCATTTATAAGGATCTATAGATGTATATCTACTTAAGTGTAGAACCCTGTTTATAGCACTATAAATTGTTTAGGGTTAAATCCTAAACAAGATTATACATATTTAAACATCACCTAAAACTTATCTAATGTTTAGATCCAATTTTCCTCCTTAATACTCTATTTAAAATAATCTTCCTAGGATCGAGTCTTATCCTGTTAAACAAATTCTAGAATTAATTTAGAACAACCAGGGTTTAAAATGAACAGTATTAACTAAGCTAGTATCACATAAGGGTATCCTAAGCCCAGTTTCTTAATAATTGAATTGTTTAATAACACCAAGTCGATATTTGACAGACTGTAGCAATGGTTACAGGCTTCAGGCTAGGCTGGTGTTGTTATCTGCAGTATTTTGATTACAGATAGCCTTAGGGATTGATTTTATTTTCCAAATAGTTATATATATAAACATAATTTAAATCTTTTAAACAGTGGTTCTAAGCTAAAAATTCCTTACGGCCTAAAATCTGTAATAGAGAGTATATGGAAACATTATCTACGGCCTTATGGCCTACTAATATTATTTTAACAATTTAAATGCTCAAGGTAAGCATGAAAGAAATTATAGTATTTCTCCATTCTCAATGGTATCTTATAGGTTAGAGACTTCATGGTCATTTAATATACTTAAACAAAACAATAAAACCTTAGGATCGTTTAAATCTAAAAACAGTTTTAACCTATCGACACAGACATTTCTTACCCGGAGTAACCTAGTTCATACATCTGTTATAGACTAGGTCAAACCCTGTAATTAATTGCGTGATAAAAATAAAAAACCCAGTATTAAATAACATTCTCAAAACTTAAAACCACGCAGGGCTCTTACTAAGACTAAATACCTTACTAAAGAGACAGTCGTAAAACTGTTTTACTTTAAACATAAAACAATACATATTTAACTGCCTCACGACTTCACCATTGCTTGAGAGAATTATAACATATAAATGAAGTAAAATTTTGGATAAACAAAAACAAAGACGTTGGAAATGCAGCACCCTGTCTGATGAATAAAACCAGGATTTTATTCAAAACCTGTCAGGTCATTATAGAGGTAATATTTTTTTTTTAAATGCGACAGTGAATTATAGCCCAAACAATACTGATAAGTAAAGGTGTTACAATCTTAAATCAATATTACAATTTGAGCACTGAAACAAAATATAAGAAATATGTAAATCCCTCACAAGTTCATACATTACTAACACCATTTACAAGATTTACATAAATAGTAGAGATCGAAATTGAATTTTATGTTGTATCAATGCAAATCACATGACGAGCTATCCTAGGAACGAAACCCCAACGATGCCAGTTTGATTATACATAAAAACAACAAAACTATGTATAGAGTGGATTTCTAATCCAAAAAACAAAATAGACAAAGTAAAGGATCACGACCATGATTTTTAAGCACTGTAATTAAATTAAAGATATAAGCCTTCACAGGTTCAAACTAACTGAAATTTTGTACATTGTAAATACCATTGACAGAATCAAAATAGAAGAACATTTAACATTATAAATCTCAAAGGAACGTGGCATAGCCACAAGACTCCATAGGAAAGGATTCTTTTACAATCTAGAATTATACACAGTCATTTCGTAAACAAAGTTACAGTATCAAAACCCTCACAGGTTCTTACTAAAGTAAGTAAAGAGATCATTAATATCAAGGTTTATACCAAGGCAACTATATTACTTCAACAACGATGGGTCGATAAAAAGATGAAAACCGAATGCTTTACACACTACGAGACCAAGTTTGAATTCATAGAGCCATGCAAGGATTAGCCATGAGTCTCACCAGCTGGATGACCCTCTCGACCAGTCTCCAAACCAAGACCTTCATTGCAAAGGATCCAACCTATGAATCACTTGCAATCCAAAATTTAGCATCTATTTTTGGTGAAAACGTTTTTTAAATAAATAAAAATAGTTTCATAAGTACAGAGGAGCTTACTCTTTTCAGCGTTGGCAACTATGTGAACTGTAAAAACTCCATCGACAATCAAATCCTTCTGAAATGAAGTGTTAAGGTGTCAAGGGCCAAGGATGATGGCTCCATCATTTCTGTTCATTGTGAAAGTAATGCAGCATAAATAATTTAGGATCCAAATAACATTTTGGAAAGAACAACAAACACTATACCAAAACCCCATCAAAGTGACTGGCTTGTTCTTCAAAGTGCACTGAAAACCCCTAGGGTTTCAGATCACATTGGTTACTGACAGCTGGAGGACGTATCGAAATCATGTGGCATGTCTTAAAAACAAATACTTCTCATGTCCTTACATATTATAAAGTCGATATCGAATTTAAGTTGACTGTCAATCCATTGCATCGAAATCAAACCCAAATTCTTTTGCATAACTTACCACGGTGGAGAATAGAGTAATGTTATAGTTTTTGATAGAATGTATTTATTGTATTTTCAACCTGCAATGATAAAGTTTTTTTTTAGTATTCTTATGATAGAACCTTTGTATTGATAAAAATAGTTACTATATAGAATGTCATATGAACATCGAAACTAGGTTAAGGTTTAGATCCTTGTCCAAACCTAAAGCTTACCTCCTTGTCATTTATGGTGTTATAGTTAAACTGTTTCTTTAACTGTGATGTCAGGGTAACCTCACCCACATGCACATGAGTAAAACAAAAATTCATGCATTAGCCATAATTACTAAGTAAGACCATGAATTATCCCTTCTACATCTCAAGAGTAAAAACAAAAAAGAAGACAACGACAAACTGTTTTATGACAACAAGTTCAATGGAGATGGATTCTTAAGTCACAAAGTAATGTCATGTTGGGATCACAAAATAAATCAAGATCATAATAACTTAGGTACATGACGTCGGTAGCGCATGACAAAATAATTATGAATTATAATATCTCTCTAAATATTTTCTAGGAACTTCTAATATTACATGTAGTAAATAAATAAATAAATTATTTATGAAATTAAGGGATGTTACAATATTTAAACAAGATACTTTCCATGGATTTCAGTCCCATCACATAGGACTCCATCACCAAGTGATGAGGGCATCATGACCAAATATTAAATCATATCAAAGGATCCAACAATCATGGGCTTGAAAACCACCATATGTATGGATTCCAAGACCCAAATCATTTCAAAATGCACCATCAATGATAATATAGTTTCCAAGGTTTATCATTCCGTCATTTATATGTGTACCAAACCTTCTTGTGTATAATTACCATCTCCAAGGGTTCCATGACCCCAACAAGGTCTACATGGGAATCAAGATCTTCATCAAGGGTTCCAAGTCTTCATCAAGTCATTAATAACCACATCATCATTTTTAATGACCATTAAGCCATCAAATGTGGGTATAAGGGATTCTCTATGGCTTCTTCATCAAGCAAGGGGATTTAGAGGCTTCTTTAACCCCTCAACAACACCAGGAGACCTCCAAGGGTCAATATCCATCATGGAATCACCTGTGGGGTTGCTATACCTTTAGTTGGGGTACCATGACACCATCGAAGCATGAATGACCATATAATGGATAATTAATGATCCTCTAACCCATCGATAGATTCTTCATCACCCACAAGAGCTCCAACACCATCTCCAGAGTTTCAACATCATTTACGAGGTGGCGGCTCCAATATCCATCGTTGTGGGTACAAGTACCTTTTTAACTTGGTACAACGTGCTTCAAGGAACAAACTCACTTCGTAATGGTCCCAAGGCACTGCAAGTGGGACTTGACGACATCAATGAAAAAATGTGGGGCACTGTAACTCCATGTTGGCATCAATGACAATTTCATCAACAATCCCCCCATTTGTCATTGATGACAACAACTCATGCACCCCATGTAAGCATGCTCCCATTTTGTCTTCATCACTCCCTTTGTCTCCATCTCTCCCCCTTTGGAATCAATAGAAAAGGGTGACCACATACCTGTATCTGAAATCACTGATTACTGTTCACTGTTCCCCCTGTCAATATGCACAATTCTATGACATGTTTTTATGCCTAGAGTAGTCATCCTTTCTTCCTTTGAGTTCACCCTCTTGCCTTATTAACTCAAGGTGTGCTAAGGTATTTGAGATACCTTACACTTGTCTTTCCATATGGCATCCATATTCCCTGCTCTGATCAACCTCTCCTATCTGCAACTGCTAGGTATTCTTCATCCATACTTTCTTCTTAACACTTTTCCTTTTAGTATGTGTTCCTTCATCTGTACTAGATTTCCTTGATGAGATGTATGAGGTCCTCCTCATGGATTGTTTCCATGTACTCTAGTAATATTTATCTTTGTTCCCAAAGCCACTGCAACTATAACACATCATCGTACAATAATATGCAACAATGTTACCAACATGGTTTCATTTCTAGCATCTGACTGAGCTGTTGGAACTTCCAACACTTCTTTGATCAACTTCATGTCTCTATGCCTAAAAATTCCCATGACTGTAGGCCTTTGTCTTATGATATTCAAATCTTCCTGCATTGGTATTCTTCCTAGGTTCATTGGTTCTTCTTGTTTATGTATAGGAAGGACTCTTCCTAGATTGACTTAATTAACTTGCACATTCTTAGGCTTTGTGACCAAACCCCTTGCATGTGTATCATCTCAATATGTGACATGTGGAAGCAACATGTCCAACTTGATTACATATCCAGAATCTGACCGAGTCATTGGGCCTTCCACCACTTCTTCTTCCATAGAGTCTACACTCCACAACTTTATGACCCAAGTTATAACAAAAATAACAATAACCATTGAAACCACTTTCATACCTAGGTCTTGGAATTGTTTTTTTTCTTAGCTTTCTTTGAGGATATAGCTAACTCTTTGATGCTTCCTTAAAATTCCAAAGTCCTTGTTTTCATGTGCAGGTGTATGGGGAGAAGATTTGGATGTTGATGGACCTGCTTCTAGAGTCTTCGGAGACCAGGTGTCATATTCATATTTTTCCTTTTCCTTCTTATAACCAAGACTAGTTTTGTCGAGTGGCGATCATTGGTAATAAAATATCTTATCTAGGACAATTAAATTGTCCTTGAACTTGAAAAAATATTCATTCTTCTCACCTTTCTTCATTATACCAACTACCTCCATTTCCAGCTTTTGGATTGTCTCCTCCTTTTCTTCCAGTTGAATCTTTAGGATTTCTTCTATCCTCTTGGCTTCCTGTAGCCAAGTATTCAGATCATGATTAACCTCTCTCATTTATTCAAGCTCTTAAATAGGCTCTTCTAATTCTTCCTTTAGACTGATCAATTCATTTTTTAGTTGTTCAACTTCAGCATTCTTCTCTTTCATCTGATCCTGCAACTCTTTGTTATTGTGTTTGAGCTTCAAAAGAAACACTTTCATTGTCTTGGTCTTCTGTTGATATTCATTCAAGGAATCCAAGATTTTCTTTTTGAACTTATTGAAGTGACTCTGGTTCAAATTTACTGTTTTCAGGAACCAATTAACTCAGAGATCAATATTCAGCAATGTGAGATGTATCTCATGTGCAATATTTGATATCCCTTCATCATCATCTGCAATAAATTTCTCAATTTCATCACACAAGCTATCATTACAATCACAAGTGTTCACACATTTACGAGAGTCCTCTTATTTCTTCTCTTCTTGTTGATTGATCTCTTCTAGGGGCTTATCTTCTGATTCCCTATCTATTTTTTTAGGATTTTGTTCTTTCCTTTTGATACTCACTTTCCAACTTGAACCATAACTATTTGGTTGAAGTGTACTCCCCTACAGTTTCCTTCACTGAGTTGGGAAGTCCATCCATGAGGAACTTCAAGGCTGTAGTATTGTCCTTCTTTGCTTCCTTCTATGCAGTTGATTTTCCCTTCTTGTTTAATGGAGCGGGTGGATTGACCAAATCTCCCAAACACCAAACTTGTTCATATATTCCTTCATCTTTCTCCTCCAACTAAAATAATATGTCATATCAAGTACACGCATGTCATTGATTGATGACCCTTCTTTTGATTTCATTGTGTCTCCATAGATCTCCTTCAATCTTGCTAGGCTTGTGACAAAGTTCGGCTCTGGTACCAATTGTTGGACACAATGGCCACAATGAGAAGGGGGGTGAATTAGTGTGTGAGAAATTTAAACCTTTTTCACTTCTATTATTCAGTCAGAGCATATCAATCATTATGTCATCAATTGCATAATCAAATTCATCATGAGTCATAAGCACAACATCACATCAAAAAAGACACAAGAGTATATGGAATTTTGATCTTACTGTACACGGAAGACAACAATATTCTTGATTACAATCAAGACCAACTAATGAAAAGAGCACCAACTCTCATAACACGACCCAACCTGGTTTTCTTATCTCCAACTACGAAGGGTTTGAGGAGTCCAGTCCTCAAGTGAAAGATTCTTCTTGCAAGCAGATATATGGCTCTGCTGCACAACCAACCTATTCTCTACACATAAATCTATTCTCATCACTCTGCTGGTCAACACTGCTCATCAATCTCTGGTCAATTTGCTCAATACTATTGCTCAGCACTGCTGCTCAAGTATCTCTACACATTAACTTTGCTCATCACTGCTGATCATTATTTTCTTCTCATTAATACTATTGGTCAAGCTGGTCAATGTGCTCATGTACACATCATAGTACACCTCATCATACAAAATTACTGAACAAGTAATTATGCTTTACTTTCACTAAGCATAAGGCATGCATCGTCATGCATCATCATCATAGGTATGTATCATCGTCATAGGGTATGCATCATCGTCATAGGGTATGCATTCTCATCATAAAATATACATTTTCATCATCCTAGTTTACACCATTTATGCATCATCATCATCAAGTATACATCATAGTGCATAGGAGAGTATCATCACACTATGGTATGCATGTACATCATATTGTATAGGAGTGCATCAACATCATAGAGTGTACATCATTATCACATGCATTATCATCATAAAGTGTATCATATCATAGCGTAAAGGTATGCAACATCATTATTATATCCTCCATAATGACTCCAAATATATATACCAATATAGAGGCTCACATACTAAGATCAAAGATGAACTCTATCCATGAGAGACATGTGCCATCACAAGAGAAACCCAAAATCATGAACCATACCTTTTTGAAGATCATAAGATTAAGAAACAGTATAAAAACCAAAATAATATCTAGATCATGTGACTGCATAGCCCTCGTAGCAATCCTTCTAAAGAGCCAATAATTTTGTAATTATGATTATGTATGAGAAAGTTATGCCAATTTTAGTGAAGATGCCCAGAAATTTCTCCTCCACAAATTTTCGCACTTTTCTCCAAGCGTTGTAAAAATATTGAGAGAATTGATGATATAAAAATTAAATGTTTGATATTATATTATATAGGTTCTGGAGGAAATTTAGTACCTCAAACTGGGCCGACATTCAATTCAAAATTAAAATAATTAAATTCTCTTTTGTTTGGTCGGCTGACCCAAAAATGTGGGGTGCATCAACTTAAAAAAATTCATATCTCTTCAACCATAAGGAGTTAGAAGATGCAACATATATCAATGGAAATGGATTGACAAAGACTATCTCCCTATGATGGGTTTATTTGAAAATTCTTGGTATAATACCCTTAAATTCTTCAATATGTTCAGGGAGTCAAAGACCCCACACATGAGGGTGACAAAGACCATACCACCAACTACAAGAGTTTCAAATTCATCTTCAAAGTATTCTTCAACATATCAAGGCACGTCCATGGGCTCTACCTCAATATACATCCCAATAGCCATATAACCACAAAGAGGACCACACATCACCATTAACAAGCTTCCAAGTGTGTGGGTTCAAGGCCCAAGGCACCAGATGCAAGGGTTTCAAGGAGTACTCTTTCAAAGATATCATATAATATTTAAACAAGATGATTTCCATGGAATTCAATCCCATCACATAGGACTCCATCTCCAAGTGATGAGGGCATCATGACCAAATATTCCATCATATCAAAGGCTCCCACAATCATGGGCTTACAAACCACCATATGTATTGATACCAACATCCAAATCATTTATAAATGCACCATCAATGATCATATAGTGTCCAAGGGTCATCATTATGTCATTTATGTGGATTCCAAACCTTTTCATGCATAATGATCATCTCCAATGGTTACATGACCCTAACAAGGGCTACACTGGCATCAATATATTCATCAAGGGTTCCAAGTCTTCATCAAGTCATGAATGACCACATCATCACCTTTAAGGACCATTAAGCCATCAAATGTGGGTCCAAGGGATTCTCCAAGGATTCTTCCTCAAGCAAGGGGATTTGTAGGCTTCTTCAACCACACCAGGAGACCTCCAAGGGTTAATATCCATCATGACATCACCTCTAGGGTTGCTAGACCTTCTCATGGGGTATTGTGACACCATCAGAGCATGAATGACCACAGAATGGGTCATTAATGCTTCTCCAACCCATCTAGGGCTTCTTCATCGTCCACAAGAGCTTCAACACCATCTCTAGGGTATTCGGCACTATAAGTAGGGTCTTCAGCATCATCTACGAGGTGGTGGCTCCAAGATCCATCCGTGTGGATACAAAGACCTTGTTAACTAGGTACATGGTGCTTCAAGGCACAAACCCACTCCGTAATGGGTCCAAGCCACTACAAGTGGGACTTGGTGGCATCAATGACAATTTCATCAACAGGGGAAACAAGGGAGAAATTATGTAGGTTAAACATCACCTTACAGGATTGAATAAATGTTTTATCCTAAACCAAATTCAAGCCAAGTCTTGCATAGTTTTGTGAAATCATGTAGTAGCAGGAAACTAAGCTCAAGTTGTAATGACTTTTCCACTAATTAAGTCAGGTTCAGTAAGGACTTCTAGGAAGGTAAACCCTATGGATTGAGGAAAAATTATGCTTCTGTTATAAGTGTAACTCGGTCATTTAGTTTTATTGTAAGGAACTCAGTAATTCAAAAACAACTTTAATTTGGGTCTGTGAAATTATAGGATGATCTTCTGTAATTTGTAGTAACAATACAAATAGTAGAATCCAAGACACAAAAGTCTTATATAAATACCCAAAAACTTTAGAATTGTAATCTATTACATAATGAAAGCCAACAAATAACCTAGGTCAAGGTCTGATCCATAGGAGTGGATAATATTCAGAGTATAATATTTTACCATAAGTATTTACTCATTTCTCCAAATGTATTCTTCTAGCTCAAAAAAAAACTTAAATGAAGTAATTGTTTTAAGTAGCAACTGATTTCAAGATAAATACTTGTATTCTGAATATGCAACCATAAAAAGTGAATATTATTGGGTTAGAAGTAATATTCAGATCCAACAATTATTGAAATAGTATGGAATTCCTTTTTAGAGCATTCAAGACAGATTTATAACTCTAATATAGTTCTACAATCAGTAACACCGATATTCACAATCACATATTAACTAAGCGGTCAGGAGAGCTGGCACTTGGTCGGTATCTGAAACCAATTCATATTCTAAAACACATCTCAACAAAGCATCAATGCTCATAAAACCTAGAAAATTCCATATAGGGTTGAGATAATATATAACCCTCAAGGAAGACAAAAGGATTTTCCTGAAGAAACTCTCACCATAATAATGCCTTAGGGTTATTTTAAAAAAAATGTCCTTTAAACTGTTATCGAGAGCCACTTCTCAACCCATGAGAATCACATGTTAAACGATGGGGAAGCACTAACTAGGGATTTCTTTAAATAAAACCACCCATATGAAGTTTGAATTCTTGAACTGTGTCCAATCCTATAAGTAATACAGTATAAGACTCAATTCAAATAAAGTACAAGAAGGAAGAGAATAAATTCCTAAGAAAATTAAGGGTTTTGTTCCTTAGCATACCTGTAGTTGCTAGAAATATTTTGATTGATAAATGACTTTAACCCTCCTCACGCTTTTAAATAATTCCTCGACAAACACTAAGCAGTGCAGTTCATATAAAGAACGCTTGAAATCCCACATCCCTACTACCATCGAGTACAATACAATCTATAAATTGACTTTATTGCATTTAGAGGTAAACAGTAAGAAACCTTACCAAAATTTCAGCCTTACTCTTATATTATCACTTCACTTTAAAATTGTGTAAGATAGATAGAAGTATAGTCACAATATTGGACCAATCTCATGCTCCAGTGGTTACAAATCATTATACTAGGGTAAGGTTGTGTGCATAGTTAAACCTGCAACCAATTACAATTAAAAAGGCTAAAAACATAGTTGTATAAAATAATGTAAATAAAAATTATCTTAGGGGTTAAGCCAATAAAGAGTGATATATCACCTCCAACAACGCACTTCAACCAATTTGATTAACAAACCTTTAAACCTTTATCTGTAAAAATAAATAAAAAAGTATATGTTAGCACTTGAGCTAAGTAAGTCTTTCCTCCTAGTTTATATGTTAGCTATGGCATGAACAAGATTTTAAAGTTAACCAAGTATTATTTGTCTTAAGGTTCGATATACGAAAGTTGGTCTCAGTGGACATTAATCATCATCATGATTATTTTTTTTTATTTTTTTTAAGATATTAGTGGTAAGCAAGTCATAGTTGAAGGTAAGGTTTAAAGGTGTTGTTACACATGGCATGTGAGATATTTCAAAACAAGGACAAAAGCATTAAACATATTAAATATGAAATTAGGGAGATGCTCAACATAAACAACTTGGGGAATTTTTAGGAGGATGATATGTTAAGAGTTAAATAGATGGGGCCATGAGGTTTATTGAATGATGAAGAGTAGGGTGATATGGTTGCTCATGGATAAAAACAAAAAGCTTTTTCATAATTATGCAAACCATAGAAAGAATGTAAACATTTTTTTGGAGTATGGAGAAAAGGGATGGGTTTGTGGTGAATAGTTTCAATGACTAAGCATATCTAAGAGTGAGAAATTTCGGAAACAATTGTTAGGAATTGAAGATATCCAATAGTGTGGTTGATAATATTAAGGTTTCTTCCCTCTTTTGTAATTTGGTGTTAGATTAATACAATGGGGACATGTTTGAGAACAAATTATTGACTTTTCTTTCAACCTTCAAAAGGGGACAAGAGCCTCAGCTGTAATGGTTGGGAAATGGAATTTTTCCTAGGTTTCTTTGAACTTTTGGAGGAATATATTTTTAGAGTGGTGGAGGATGAAGTGAACCCAATGGTTACTTCACTCAAGAATCCATTATAAAAAGGAAAATTCCATATAATTCCTCAAGGGATAAATATTTAATATTTATTAATAACTCATATATGTCTTGTGATATAATGGATGCGTATATAAATACATGTACAAGACGATAATTCATGTCATTTGGGAAAACGTATGGCTATCATTAATTACAATATAAATGTTTATATATTATTGTATAGATATAATATACTTTAGGTATATTACAAGTCTTCCCCTTTTCAAAATGTTTTGTCCTCAAAGCATGAATAGAATAAATAATCTTCTAATAAACTTTACTTTGAGATAATGTTGGGGATATGAACCGATATGAAGTTTGAATCATTGAACAATATCGTCATATCGAAAATGAATCAATTTATCCTAAATGGATTATTTCTAGAACTTTCTCATAAGAAGAGTGTGGTTGTGATCTTATTTGTTGGTTTTTTCTACATGTATAGAAGTTGGGATGTTGCGATATGTAAGGACAATGTCGGCATTGGTAGGTTAATTATTGTGTGCTCCATATTTTGTAATTAGGGAGCCAATGTGATGTCATGATACATAGATCCTTCATGAACTTTGGTTTTAACTTTACATGATGTACTTGAGTTGAAATGTTGAGATTTGACATTTGTTTTTTGACTAGTTTGATGATTTCATCATTAGTAGTAAGTGATGGAACTTCACCGCTCACTAATTATGTCGATGCTGATATGTTGTTAAATTGTTGCTTCAACTCACTTTCTGGATGTTCTTTCACTAATGAAACTCTAGTTAAAATGACACTACGATTTTTAGTTTTGAGACCTTCTATAAAGGTCCCTTTATATGCAGTTTCAACTTTTAAAAAACCTCTTGATTCAATTGGATTGGTTAAGGTTTCTTTATCCACCTTAAAGATTGACATATCCTTATGTTTTAGTTTTTTATTATATTCGTAAGAAAAATTCGACTATGATTTTTTAAATGATTAATCTTGTTGTATCTAGTTGATAAAATTTTTCTTAGTATCATGTCTCTCTTGTGAATCGTGATCACAATGGATTGACAAGTCTAATCTGTCTACTTTGTTGATATGTTCTATATTCTTTGACTTCTTTTCTCTTAACTATTTGATTTGTTGTGCCTTTTTCACATTCTTCATTTTTTATTATCTTTATAAGTAAAGTATTATTATTATTTCTTAAACAAGAAATTTTATCATCATTGGTTGTTAGCTTTTTACTAATGTTTTCAATCTATTTTTTAAGTTCCTCAATTTCTATTGCAACGGTTTCCTTTTCCTCCATGTGATTTTTTGCTTTTTGTGTTAACTCCTTGACTTTATTGGCTGGACATTGTTTTTCTTCCTCTAGATTATTTATTTTAGAATCCAATTATGTCTTGTCATCTTCACTTTCTGGTTCTAGATTCTCTGAGAGGGAAAGACGCTCTGAATTAATGTCTTGGAATATTATTTTCTTGGAATTGTTCTTAAATGCTATGTACTTTTTATCCAAATTTATAGTAAATGTATAGAAAGATTTCAATCTAGAGTTCCTTGAAATTTCATCAACTTTATCAGTATGTAAGAAAACAAATTTGCATTTTTTGGAGTACTCATTTATGTTCAATTCTAAATTATCAATCTTATAACACTTTTGTCTATAATATTTTTTAATTCCTCTTTAACAACTTGTAATCTATTTGCCAGCTCAATATCAATATGTTTTACTTCAAGAGTGAGATCAATGGAAATAATTATGGGCTGATTATGGATTGTCCCTCACAAACACATGGAGTTGTGTGGTCCCGCAACATACTTGGAAGTGAATCGAACCTGAGTTTCCATTTCAACTGGATAGAATTTACAATTTAAAATGATATCCTTTCCATTTTAATATATATTGAAAATGGTCAGATAAATGATTTAACCTCTTTCACATCCACATATATATCTCTTTAATACTAATCTTTAATCAACCTTGATTTAAATATGATTAGATAAGGTCCTTACTTATAGAATTTTTTTTGGGATACTTCTTTCATTTAGATAATTAATGTAAACTTGATTTTTTTGTATTTTACTTTTAGTCCACTTTTGTCTTATTTTTCACATGAACTTAAAAAGTGTTGAAAGAATTACTTTGTTTTTATTTTTTCTAAGTAAGTACATTACAATTCACTACTTACATGGATAAAATTTGCCACCATCATGGAGTAACAGTTGTCTTCTTCCTTTATTTTTTATTTTTATCTTCTTCTTTATTTCCTTCCTTTTTAATATTCTATTGAGAATTTTGGCCACAAGCCTAGAAATATTGCTATGAATGAATTATTTTTCAAATACACGTCTCAATATTAGACAATCAGTCCAACCTTTTAATTTTCCATTGGCAGTTTACGAGTGACCACAAGCCAGTTTTCCTTTACTCTGATACCAAAGCCAATTGTTACTTCATTGGAGCATCCATTATAACAAGGAAAAATCCATATAACTCCTCAAGGGATATATATTTACTATTTATTAATAACTCATATATGTCTTGTGATATAATGGAGGTGTATATAAATACATGTAAAAGATTATAAGTCATGTCCTTTGGGAAAATGTATGACTATCATTAATTCTAATATAAAAAATATGAAATATCGCCCTAAATGACTATTATTATAATATAATTGTTTATTTATTATTATATAGATGTAATATACTTTAGGTATATTATAGAGGAGGTGAGATTGCTAGAAAGGTGTTGAGATGTTTCAATGATACCTTCATCACTCTGATCCTAAAGATGGGTGAACTCACATCCTTTGAAGAGTTCAATCATATTTCATAGTGAAATTTTATATATAAAATCATTTCAAAGATCACAATGATGCATCTAAAGAAGGTATTGTCCTTTAAAATCTCACCCAAGCAATTTGGGTTTGTAGAGGAGAGACAACTTCATGAATTCATCGGCTCTACTCAACAAGGCCTTCACACTCTTAGAACCCAAGATTGCCCTCAATGATGGCCGAATTGGATTTGTCTATCTAAATATTATGATAGGGATAGATATCTCTATATAAGGCTTTTACTAATCCATATAAGTTTCAATTTGAACATGGGAATTTGTATTATGGGGTGTATTTCCTCATTTTCTTTTGTTGTTTTTACTAATGGATTTGTTTCTTCTTTTTTCCAGTATTCCAAGGGACAGAGACAAGGTTTTCAACTTTCACCCCACTTGTTCATATTGGTTGTTGAAAGAATAAGTTAAGTATAAAGGAAACTAAGCACACAAATACTATTAAGGGGATATAAGTATGGGGTGATGAATATCTCACTTGTCTCCTATTTGTTGTTGATGTGTTACTCTTTACGAATGGATCATTGTTTGAAGGGAAAAACTTGTAGGAGTCCTTACATCTATAATCTAAAGCCACTATGATGGAGATTAATTATAAAAATGATTAATTATCTTTATAAACTAGGGAATAATCTTCAACGAGATTTGAGGGAACCTAGTTTTTTCTTTCCCAAATGGAGCCTCAATGATGAGTTAAGTATTTGGGATTTTTTTAAAATCCATAGCGATGTGAATCATAATTGGAAGTTATTGATCAAGAAATTGAATAAAATATTAGCCTATGGTGCAGTCGGTTGTTGTCCCATGGTGGTAGACTGACCCTAATGAAATTTATGTTTTGGAATCCATTCTCGTCTATTGTCATTCAGTATCCCATATTCCTAAAGAAGTCCTAGATGGGATCATGAAATTGTGTTTCATTTTTTTATGGAAGGATGGTGCAACTCAAGGAGGATACCATGTTGATAGCTAGAAGAGTCAAGAGTTTGACCTAACCAACGACAAAGGGTGGCCAAGAGATCAAACATATCTACATGTTTGTATCTTCATTAGCTACTAAGAATGTCTTGAATATTATAAAAATGAGAGTTTATGGAAATGCATAATATTGAAAATGTATATAGTACCTATCTTACTCCTGGATTAGATCATATCATAAAGAAAAGGTACTAAATTAGTGTCAACCCAACATAAATCCATGTTATATACCTTCCTAGTTATAGGAAGGCTTCTAGCATGGAAAGTAGGGATAACTAGGAAGGTTCCTAGCATGGAAAGTAGGGAATGGGTGCAATATATGCATTGGATTTGATGCTACTATGGGGTGTGGTGTTGGTGTATTTCTCCCAAGTGATCTTATTAAAGCTCGACATAACAAGTGACTCTTTCACTTGTATTAGGTGGGTAATAAAATCACGACGAGTTTTATTTAACCAAGGTTGGTTGTCACTAGAGGTAATCATTTTAATAGGTAACTAAGACATTATTTGGGATGAATGCATGGAATAATTAAGAAGAGGGCATGTATGACCAAAAGAGGAATATGACAAACTAGAATTCCCATGAACATAATCGAAGGCTACTATAACACAAAAATAGGATACCAAGCTATGTGATCTCTAGATAATGATTACTCAAAATGGTGGTTGTCCAAATTGTGGAACGTTAATGCCCTTAAAAAAGTTATTGTTCATTTGTGGTAGGCATCGTGAAACATAATTTTATCCTATGGTCAAATGCAAAAGTATTAGGTTGAAGGACCCAATTTATATGTTTTATGCAAAAACGCAGAGGAAGTTAATGTTCATATGTCTATACACTATCCATATAATTTTTAGTTCTAGCAACTCATCACACAAAGCTTTAAACTTGAGGGACTGGGATTTGGTCAGGAGATTGTGTTGAACAATGTATCTTCTCTGCTTAAAGTGTAAGGATTCAAAAGCACTGAGATTAATTCTTGACTTAGTGTTGTGGGGAATATGGGTAGCACATCATGCGATGTTGTTTGAAAAAACTTATTGTCCTCTAGCCTAGATTAATGCACAGGGTTTGGACTTGTTTCACACTTTAGAAAAGGTGAAATCACTTAAACCTACTATCTAGGTGGAGACACTTCTAATTGACAAATATTTGACTTGGTCTTTCTTTGATGAGGCCTATCAAGGCTAAGATAATAAAAAAATGTGGGATAGATCATTTATTGTTTGTAAATCATTCTCAATTTTACAAGTTTAAAGTTGGTGTAGGTTCAAATAACTATGTCGAATTGATGGCTCTTCATGCATTGATGATCTTGGCACTCTCCAAAGGAATAAACAGACTACATGTTTTTGGAGATTCTTCTATGGGGATCAATTGGATGATGAATCATCATCAAATCCTAAACACTAGCCTTCATGCCTTAACATGTCCACTAAAGGACAATTGGACCTACTTTAAACACAACACATTAACTTATATTTATAGCGAAATAAATGACACTGTTGATTCTCTATCTAAATAAGTTGTGCAATTGGAAACTAATGGACATTATTTGAAGGATTCTATGAGGAAATTCTCTCTATGACTTACTTGCCATTCTAAATGATGCATCTAAAAAATGTTTCTATGTTTTTCCTCAAACACATTTCTATATAAATTGAATAATAACTGTATAGTTTTAAGAATTTGAATTTTTGTTATAGGGCACCAAGGGCATGGTGCTTGGGGAAACTTTCCCTGATTATATTGGGTCATTTTTTTTGTCTTTTACAAGATCTTCCATCTCTAATGAACTTATGTAAGATGTTGATATGAACTTGAATAATGTGCTTAGTATTCTCAAGTCAATAAAAAAAATTTAGTATCAATTCATCAAGAGCAAAGTGGATCTTCAATGCATTTTCTTGGGTCGTTGTCACTTTAGTCTACATGGGATATGGATCATCTATGCACTAATATATTTTAATAACACTAATGCCCCTATGTAAAATTAGCATCCGAGACCCAATTTCCATAAAATATCCACTTGCCATCTTCAAAAAAACCTTTGCAAATTGAGAGTTTCAAAAACCGCCTACCTAAAAACTTCAGTTAAAATCTCATTTCCTAATACTACACACTACATTTTTTTTCACTAGAAAAAAATAGTAACTTGTTATTCATAATATTTTAATCAAAGTTACACACAATTGTCCTTGATTGTCCAAAAATTCTCTCCAACCCTTGTCAAACTATTACAACACGAAGCATAAAACTTCCAAGAAGAACCTTAACATAGTTCCAACAAAAACTGAAGTGACCAACATATCTTCTCGAAACAAAAACTAGAAACTGTAAAGATCATAAAATAATACACATACATACAACCTTATATCTACAATAATTACCATTTGAAACCTTTGATAAGCATTTTTTTCTTTAGGGTGTATGACAAATAGAAGGCCTTTTAATATTCCATGAAGCACATAAAGCTTTCAACACAAATTCTGAAATTCCTCAATTGAGCAGTATGGATCCATCGTGTTACACCATATCAAGAAGGAAACTAGTTGAAATGAAGAAGGCTAAATGTTTTATTCCCCAATGTGTCATCACTATAATCCAACTAGACAATACTTACTAAAATTGTAATCTTCAATTAATTAAATCACTATTGTTAATGCAAAAACATTTTCAACACCTTCAAATACTCCTAATATCATTGGATTATGCAATATTAACATATGATATCTATGAATGGATCAATTTTAAATGAGTCCACCAATCCCAACTAATTCTCTCAAAATTTTAGAAAAAAAATCATAATTTCTTGGACATTATTTTAACCACTAAAAAAGGCAAGGCATGCACATTATTTTAACCACAAAAAATGTCTAGACTTCTACATTTGAAACCAAAAGAACGAACTTATCATTACAGAGAGATACCAACCCAATTTATCATCTAGTTAACCTCATGTTGGCATTTGTTGTACTTTGATTTTAAATATCATAAACAACTATACTCATTGGCAAATCCATCTAAAAGCTTCACTATAATGTTATGTGAACGTGTCGTACGAGATAAGTTGCCTTCGTCGTATAACTTCACTATATGTTATGTGAACGTGCCGTACGAGATAGGTTGCCTTCGTCGTATACCTTTTAGGAATAATATATCTGTTAATAATATATCTTAATAATATAAGAGGCAGTTGATAGCTTGATTATGTCCCATAAAAAAACTGTTGTACCTCTGTCTCCCTGCATTACTGTCAAGGACTCCCCTTCCCCGGATATCACGATGGTATTGACTGCTGACTTGTCGGGCGCCCCTGCTTCCCTTCCATCGACCTCGGTAGCCCTTCCTTCCTCAGGAGAGAGCATCCCTTCGGTTTCACTGGCACTTGACTCTTTGGCGGAATTTCCCCCCCTCTCTACTTGTACCCCTCCTTTGGGCCTGATACCCCCCTCCATAAACCCTCAGGCTCCTCCTCCTATCCTAACTTCCCCACTCCCTAGTCCCACCTCCTCCCCTTCATTCTCTGACCCCTCACTCAAGAAATCCTTCTCCATCTTCACAGCCTCCTCCCCTACCTCTCCTTCCACCCTCCATCTCAACTCCATCAAGTTTGCCAATGTTACTGTCAGAAAGCCTAAAGGGAAAAGGGAGTCTAGAGCTATCCTCTCTTCGGCTTCTCCTCCGTACATTCCTCTCTCAGTACGTATAAAGGATGCAGCCAGGGGTAATTCTTCTCGGGGTCTTAGAGCAAGTCCTCCCCTACTGGATTTGTCTTAATGATTATCCTCTCCCTTAACATCCGTGGCCTAGGAGGCAGGCCCAAGTCTCTCGGCCTCCGTGCTCTTTTCAACTCTCTGAACCCAGACTTTATCCTTTTGCAGGAAACTATGTGTAGTGATGTGCCAGCTCTGTTTGCCTTCTTGAAATTACTCCCCACCTGGGAATTCTATGCTATCAGTGCTCGGGGACTTTCAGGAGGTCTTCTCTCTGCATGGAATCCGTCAAAGGTCAAATGTAGGGAATTTCATACCTGCGCCGGTATTTTACTCCAAGCCTCCATTCGTGGCATTCTGAACCCTATCCATATTTTGAACGTCTATGGCCCTTATAGGGATAGAGGTTTTTTCTAGGAAAAGGCCCTCCGTGGAGGTCTTTTAAATATCCCACATCTGGTTTTGGTGGGAGATCTCAATCTCACCCTCCATCCTTCAGAGATCTGGGGCTGTAAGGCCTCGTTGGACCCCCTCTCTGATCACTTCCTTGCTCTCTTTGATGCTGCTGGCCTTGTGGATGTTGCCCCGCCTACGATTGGTCCTACTTGGCACAATGGTCATGTTGGGGAGGAGGGCATCTGTAAGCGCCTTGATCGTTTTCTCATCTCCAAAGATCTTCTTCCCTCCTTAGGGGCCTACAGAACCTGGATTAAATGCTCCAATATCTCAGACCATTTTCCTATTTTTCTCGAATGGAACTCTCCTAAAGGTCCCTTCAACTACCCCTTTAATTTTAACCGCTCGTGGCTTGAGGATCCTGAGTTCATAGATTGGTTTCTCAATTGGTGGTCCCTCTACTCTGATGCGGAAAATTTTGCAGGCATTGAGGATCTTTTCCATACCCTGCGAAATCTTAAGCATGCTTCTAAGAATTGGTTTAAGGTAAAATTTGCAAGTTTTGATTTGGCTTCCTTCAATTTGGAACAGGCCATAGAGTATATTCTAGCCAAAGGTATTCTCACTAAGGAACAAAACGCTCACTTATCACACCTTAGTGCTGAAAGATAGAGGATATTGGACCATTTACAGGCCCCCTTAAAAGAACTTGGCAAATCATACATTGAGAATATTTTTAAGGATGAGGGGATTACTTGTCTTGACCACCAACTCAAAGTGATCTCTCTCTTCCCCATATTGATCCCCTCTGATCACTTGTCATGCTTGTCTTCCCCAGTCATTCTGAAGGAGATTGAACTCTCCCTAAAGTATTTCGAAAAAGACCGCAGCCCGGGACCAGACAGGTGACCGATGGAATTTTATCTGCACTTTTTTGATCTTTTAGGACCTATTTTATGTCAAATGGTGGATTCGACTAGGATTTCCGGGTTCATTCCCCCCTCCCTGAACTCTACTTTTCTATCTCTTATCCCGAAGAAGGACAAGCCTCGAACTTTTGCTGACTACAGACCCATATTCTTATGTAATCTTCTCTATAAGCTCATTGCCAAAGTCATTGCAGGTAGACTAAAGCCCTTTTTTGATCAGGGTATTTCTCAAGAACAATTTGGCTTCCTCAAAGATCGTCAAATCTCTGAGCCCATAGGAATTGTCCAGGAAGTCCTTCACTCAGTCAAAACCAAGAATATATGTGCTTTTGTTCTCAAGCTGGATCTTACAAAGGCATTTGATCGTGTTGATTGGACTTTTGTCAGACTAATCCTTATCCAAATTGGTGTCCCCCTCCTTACTGTCAATTGGATTATGGGATGCATTTCTACTGCAAAATTTGCGGTCTTGGTCAACGTGACTCCTTCTAATTTATTCACTGCTTCTCAGGGTATTTTGCAAGGTTGTCCTTTATCAACTCTCCTCTTTATCCTGGTCATAGAGGGTCTCAACTTGCTCATTAAGGATGCCAGATCTAATGGCCTCATTCGAGGCATTAAAATTTCACCCTCCCTTGCTCTTTCTCACCTCCTCTTCGTGGATGATGTTATTCTTTTGGGCTCTGGGAATCTCCAGGACTGGCTGGATTTTGAGGTCATCCTTGACTCCTTCTGTAAAGCCTCAGGTATGAGGATCAATATTGACAAATCATGCTTTCTCTACCATAATTTCAATATTGACAACCTTAATGATTTTAGGGATGCTTTGCCTTATAAGATGCATCTGTTACAGTTTGGTCTAACTTACTTGGGCTATCACTTGAAACCTCTTGGTTATAGAGTGACTGACTGGTACTGGCTACTACAAAATTTCGAAAAGAGGATAAATCATTGGAATTATAAGCACCTGTCTCTTGGGGGGAGACTGATCCTTTTCAATGCTGTTCTGTCAAGTATTCTGGTTTATTGGATGGGCCTAGCTCCTCTCCCAGTCTCTATCCTCTAGAAGCTCAGAATTATTATGTTCAACTTCCTGTGGGGATCCTCTGATATTTCTTTCAAGTTTCATCTGGAAAATTGGCGAGACCTTTCTTGGACCAAAGAATTAGGGGGCTGGGGTATTAAAAACCTCCCCTGGTTTAGTCAAGCTCTGCGTCTTAATATGTTTTGGAGAACTCTCCAATCCAAGGGCTTATGGTTCCAGGTCCTCCAAACAAAATATATGAAAGGTCTGCCAGTTGTTGAATGGCTCAGAAGTAAATTATTCAGTTCTCGCAATGCTTCTCTTATATGGAGAGGATTTCTGTAGGTAATTCCCTGGTTGGGTATGCATCTGGCGTGGCAGGTTGGAAGTGGTGAAAGTATCCTACTAGGGATTGATCCGATCGTGGGATCACATACACCTTATACTCTCCCTGAAGAGATGAGAATGTATCTGGAAGATTTAAATCTCTGTACTTTATCCCAGGCTCATAACTCCCTGCCAAATGCGAAGTACTATTGGTTTTCAGCTGAGGATCTTGATCTTGGTGGATCCTTCTCAACAATTTGGAATGCATATATTAATGGGATTTATGGTGCAGGTATTCATCTTAAGAACAACCCCAATAAAATTGCTTGGATTTATAATAAAAACAGGGGCACCATAAATTCCAGGGATTCCTACGACTGTATAGCTCGTTCCTCCTCTCGCTCGGTCACTGTTGTTGATGGTTTCCATTTGTGGTTTAAGGCCCTTCCACGTAAAATCTCATGCTTCATTTGGATAACCCTTCAAAATAGAAGTCTCACTTGGGAGAACCTTCAGAGAAGAGGGTTTTCAGGACCGGGTATCTGTCCTCTCTGCTGTACAAATGAGGAGACGGTTGAGCACCTATTTTCTTACTGTTTGGTCTGGAAATCAGTGGCTGACTTTATCAGTGAGTATTTCAACCTTCCAGCATGTATTTCTGGGGTTCCTGTTGCTGATATATTTAAATTTTGGTATGGCAAGCTTCCAAGGAGCTCGCATCTCTTTCTCCTCCTTTTCAACATGATGTGGATAGTATGGAAAGCACGCAATCTGGCTGTATTTGAAGGAAAAAGAGAAATATACATGGCATCATACATCAAATTATTTCGACTATTCAGGCCCCCCATCCTGGGACTATCACCAAAAAAGGCCATAGTAGACATATTGGGAAACCTCCAGTCAAGTATTTTCCCTGTGGTTTTATAGATGGTGCATCAAACAATATGACTGCTGGTGTTGGCTACTGCATATTTCTCAATGACACCCACTTCTTGGAGTTTTCACTGGGGGTTGAATATGGCACTAATACCAAAGCAGAGTTGCTCAGCCTATGGGCGCTCTTTCTCTCCTCCCATATGATGGGGATCCCCCTAGCCCATGTGTATGGTGATTCTTAAGTAATCATCAATTGGGCTAAGGGATCGACTGCTCTCTCCCCACCTGAACTTGGTCATTGGTGTAGGGAGACAAAAAAGCTAAGCGTTAGCTTCCAGGAACTATCTTTCTCTCACATATACTGAGAGCACAACAGGACAGCTAACTGTCTTTCTAAAAAGGCACTCTCCTTTTCTCAGGGTAATGGCTGTATGATGGAATATATTGAGAATCTTCTGGTTTCTCAATATTTTTTTCAGCTCTTTTGAGTTTGCATAAAGGTCTTTTTACCTTTATTATTGATGCACTTGATGCTTTGATGCTTTTTGAGCTTGCGGAAGGGTTATCCCACCTTCCTCATAGTTGTTTTGATAGACAGAGTGTTCACTTTAGAATGTTGTTCAGGGTCTCTTGGCTCTCGGTTGATGTGATTGAGTGGACGGTCTCCATTTTATGATGAGACAGTTTTCTGATGGGATCATATTTTTGGTTGTTGTGCCTTTCCCCTTGGCTGGGATCTCCGGTGGGGAGCCATGTTAAAGTGCCCTGATGATGTGGATGAATGTACTAATGCCCTTTGATTCTTTTTGGAATAACAAGGACAGGTTTTTTCTTCTTGAAAAAAAAATATATCTGTTACAAAAAAACACTTTTAAGAATAAATATTAAGATAAAAAATATCATTGCTTTATTAGTATAATGCATGTTCTATGATGACTTATAAAACTTTTAAAATCTGTACTTTGACTTTATCAACAAAGATTAATGTGCCATGCAAAGCAATCGTAGAATTAAAAATTATTATGGAACGGTTTTCAAGGCCCCGAAACATTATTTATGGGTAGATTGCTTTGCAAATAAACATTAATATGCAACCGTTTTCAAGGCACCGAAACATTATTTATGGTTTTTTTTTCAGCCCGAAAAAACAATCTTTTTTTTCTTATTAAAAAGTTGTATCATAAAAATACAAAGTAGCTTCTTACAAAAAAGAACCACAGCTACAGCAAAACTCATTCTGATCAGTGTGTATCAATCTCGACAGAAAACATATAGTCGAGACCAACGTATCAGTCCATAAGGAGACCAATATGACAGTCCAAAATCAGCAAAACAGAGATCCGAGTATCCATTGCAATACATCAGACAAGATATCAAAAGAGGATATTCAAACACATGACATATACAACCAAAAGAGGCCAAAAAAACCATTATATCAAACAAAGGATCAGCTGTCACCACCCTTTTGAAAACAGTTGCCCTTCTGGTCTCGGTCAATTCTCGAAATAATTGATGCTCCCTGTCGTGTCAAGTTTCCCATTGTGGAGGATATTGTAGCAAATAATGCCATCCAGAGGTCCGAGCTTCTTCTTCTTCAAGAGTATCAGCTACTCCATTATAAACTCTAGAAATATGCTAAATGGAGAGAAAGGAGAAATTTTCCATTAGTCTTTTGGTGTCTTCCATCCAGTGCAGCAACACCCAACAATATGAAGATTTTAAGATCAAGATCAGCGGTTACACCATTTCCCGCTGACGTGGATCGAGGGCAAGCCACAAGATTGTGTTGGGGGCCTGTTGGCAGGTAGTTTTGGAGGTAACTAGTTGCATAGAATCAAAGATGATTCCCAAGGCAGAGGATGGCGTGCAAGGCAGATTGGCCACAGTTTGTGGACTTTGGTCATATTTTTGGATATTTTGGTCATTATTTTGTAATTTTTTATCCAAGTAGTTAGAAAGATAAGTTAAGTGGACCATCGATGTAAAGGCGAAAGCTTATAAATAGATTTAGGATTGTAAGTGTTAAGGGGGTTGTTGTTCTTCGGGGAATATTTGGAGATTGATCTTATGTCTATCTTTTGATCTTGGATTTGTTTGTGATGTGAGATCTAAATTGAAGAACTATTTTTGGGAACCTGTGTTTTGATACAAAGTTAATATGACATGACAGAGAATTGAAAGAAATACTGTGTCTTCTTACATCTTCTTATTTTCCTATTTTATGCGATGTGATGTGAATGAAAACTGCATTATGATGGTTATCTCTATATGATGTGATGCTTTCCTGTTATGAATGATGTTATGTTGGTATATCTGTTTATGCATTGATATTTATGTTGTGATCTAAGTATGTTGATATGATCCACTGAATGACAATATGAATCTGTTAATGTATAACCCAATGATTGGATCTGATAAGCAATGTTGCGATAAGTTAATAGTAGATGCGTGATCCTCCCTCTTACTGTGGAAAATTGGTTCCGACAGTTCTTCCTCAAACTTCTCGAGTGAGACCTCATATGCTCTGCAGGTGTTGCTGGACAGGGTAAAACATGTATGGGCCGGTGCTCAGGGAGAGCGTTCTGTTGAGGGTGAGTGAACCCCTGTCGATGGAGTTGTGTCAACAAATGGTTCTGTTATCGGGACCAAAGTGTGAAGGAGAAGGAGGACATGTTGTGGCATCCAACAGGATTGGAAATTCAAGATTGGTTTGATCAGAAGGAACGAGAATTTGTTGAGGAAGAGAATTGGAACCCTGAATTAACAACACAGAAGTGGTTGGAAAGGTAATTATATTCTGATCTATGTGAATACTTCTTTTATGAGTTCCTGATCATCTTATACGGGTGGTTGGCGTGATTAAACTATCGGAAGATCAATTTCCAAGGAGGAGAACCAACTGGCTGGACTCCAGAGTTGATCCAGGAGTTGTAGGAGGTAGACAATAGAGTATCGAGGGTTGTTGAAGTTTGGCTCGATAGCATTTTGGAGGGATACATCACTAAGTTTGTGGTCGATATGGTTAAATCTTACAGCGACACGGAAAGGAAGTTCTTCAATAGACTAAGAGGCGGGCCTCTTTTATCTTTGCAATTGTCTATTAAGATGCTCATATGTGAAAAAAAGGCATATTGAAGATGAACTCCGACAAGTAGAGCCCTAGTGTGTGGATGTTGCAGGTATCACGGAGACGAGGGTTGGATGGAATGATATGAGGTAGATGGATGGAAGTTACGATGGGACTATGAGGGAAGTCGAGGAAGGAAGTGGTCTTATGCGAGGTGGAGCAAGGTTTCGGCAAGAGAAGAGGCAGAGGACAGGAGAGAGTCTTGTTGCAAAAAAAACACAAGGCCACAAGAGAAGATCACACGGGATGAAGAAACCCTACAACGACGAAGGAGACGACTAGGTTACGCCCAAGATCGAGGAAATATCAACCCATAGCAACAAAGTACCCACACCTCCATGCACTGCGTCGCAATCAGGATGAAACACTAGCTCGACACCGACTTGTCTGACGTGTCAACAACACTCTAGTAGTAGCGGATTGACGAACGTAGGAAGAAGGCCCAGGATGGTGGGTGATGATGTGAAGTTACCTCTAATCCATGGGAACGGGACTGAGGATCCTGAACAATATAGGTTTCTGTGCGAGGAAGTTTAGACCATAAAGAAAGCTCAGGAATATGATGTTAAGAAAATTCAGATTGCGATGATTCTCCGAGGTCGCACACTATATTGGTACATGAAATTTGTACAAGTTCCCCCGGGGAATCCAGTGAAAACTCTAGCTAAGACCAGAAAAGGATTGATCGAGGAATTCAGAAATCCCAAGTCTGAAGCACAATACATTAAAGAGTTAAACGAGATCAAGCAATACCCAAATGAGACTATTTGGGACTTTGATCAATGATTGAAGACACTTATGGTGAAAGTCAGTTTTGGAATGAGTGATGTGCAACACAAGGAATGGTTCATCACGGCGTTAGTAGCGCATATTAGGCTACCTTTGATGCAGCAAAAGAATGTGACACAAAGCGAGGCTCTAGATATTGCGATGAACTTGGAAGCTTCACCTATTGACGAAAATGGAGTTGGGATGAACCAAATTCAAACACAACTGGAAAATCTGACAATCCAGTTGTAAGATATCAAGAATGGAAGAGATCATCGCGAGGAATTTTGGTGTACTCGATGTCATGCAGAGGGACATCATAAGGATTGTTATACCTAAATCTCGCCATCAACATGTGATAAGATCCCAAACTTCAGTGTTTCCCTCAATCCCAAATTGTGAATCAAGAACATTGGTCCATACATCAAATTTGTATATGAGAATCCAACACCGTTTCTACCCTTTAGTCAAAAAGCGGTACCTTCTTCAACATCGCCTGTAATTTGTTGGTAGTAAGCGGTGGCACTGCCTTTACCCTTTAAGCAAGGCACAGTTCTAACTAAAACCGCTTTGTCATGGTGAACAAGAAGCGGTGCCCTTGGTGAAAAGTGGAAAAGAGAGGTTCTCACAAAGCTTCTCGAAAGAAGGCTTTGTGGCACCCTTATATTTGATCACTAGGGTCAGTTGGGATCGAGATCCATCCTTGTAGGATCTCCTAGCCACCTCACCCATCAATTTCTCAACCATCCCTATCCACTGCAAGCCTATAAAAGCAGGCTAAATCTCCATGGTTGAGGAGAGAGTAATGTTATGTTGTTTCTTTGATATTCTATCCTAAGTCATTCAAGAGAGCTTGAGGGAGCAAGTTGGAGTTGTAGGGGACAAGATGTTGGTTTTGTGAGAGAGCATATCAACACTAAGGAATAGGTTGTAAACTCTTTCTTCATTTTATTAATTTAAAGTTGGTTCCTTTCCCATATATTTGTTATGTTATAATCTTGCATATTATTGTCAGATTCCTTAGTCACTGACATAGATCTATAGATCATGTTCTGGTATCTTTGATCTCTTGTGTGTTTGATTTGTTTTTGAAGGTATTTTCTTGGAGACCTTTTGTCATAAGAGAATAACCATATCACTCCATCAAAGATTACATTCTAGGTGTCTATAGTTTCTAGGGAAAGTCTTCCAACCTTATTGTGAACCATTTGTTCTGGATCTGAACCATTCAGACTAGAGGAATAGCTTCTGTCTGCAGAAGGTGCAACAAAATTCTTAGCTACAAATCTAGCGACTCCACTTTACCTATTACATTAGGAGGAAAAACTGTCTGTATTGATATTATGGTGGTCCAAGGTCCTTTATATTTTAATCTTCTCCTTGGACGTGATTATGTTTACACCATAAATGTTGCAGTGTCGACACTCTTTATATTTATGCATTTTCCCCATGATGGGAAGATTGTGACCATTGATTAGCTTTATTTTGTTACACCTAACCATCGCATGCTTCCTAGTAATTAGAATACCCTGAATGTTCCACATGTTCTTGTGATTCCTTCTCCTTCTTCTAGTTAGCTTCTTCCCATCATAGTTAAAATCGGGGGCATGGTTCGAGCCTATGGACATCATACTGGAATTAATTCACTATCTTTTTTGCAAGGGGGAAACCTACCAATCTCTGGGTATTATGTTGGGTAGGAGCAGGTTTTTGAGCAAAGTTCCCATTCTATGTCAATCTCGTTTAAAAATGAAATAGGCTGCTTCAAGCAAAGTTTACCCTTTTCGTTTCAAGCTTGCATAAAAATGAAACCATGTCTGAGAGCATAGTTCTTCTCCTGTGTCAAGCTCGTTAAAAAATGAAACATAACCTAACCATCATGTTAGTTTTCTCCAAGCATAGTTACCTTTTGTTTCAAGCTTGTGCAAAAATGAAACAGATCCCCTTCCCATGAGTCGAGTCTTCCCTTTAGTGTTAGAACTTGAACCTTCTTTTCACCTGCCTGATTCTCGTTCTTCCTAACCCCCCTGGTGAACATTTTCGCATTAGTAACCAGGTTTTTTTTTTAGGTTGGTTATGGAAGAAGAATCGTCAAATGAAATGAAGTTTGGGGGGCATGTCGAGCCCCTAGAAACCATGCTAGGGGTAAGGTTTTCTAGCAATCATGCAGGGGGAAAGCTTCCAACCTCTGTATATCATGTTAATGGGATTTTTCAAGCATAGTTTACCCATTGGTTTCAATCTTGCGTAAAAATGAAACCAATCTTCGAGCATTCTTTCAACTGATATTTGAGCTCGTTAAAAACAGTAAGATGGCGTTGAGCTTACTTTTCATTTTTCGTGCTTTGGTTAAAACATGAAAAGTGGTTTGATCTTACTTTATCATTTTTTTCGTGCTCTAGATTCAAACATGAAAAAGGTTTAATGGAGTCTCCTTTAAACTATTTTCGGACTTTTTAAATATGAAAATATTGTCGAGTACTTGTCTTCTTCATACTCGTAAAAGTATTTGAAGAGTCGTCTCTCCGACGGTAGGTTATCTCTTTTTTCGGTTCGAATGGACTATTTACGAAAAAGGAACACTCCAGCTAATCATGACTAGAAGATTTCTCTTGGGTATTAATTTACACTTTTTCGGGCCCTAGAGACTAAATCATATGAAAAAGGACCCTTTGGAGTCTTCTTTTGTCTTCATTCAGACTCTCTAAACGTGAACGATACCGAGTTTTTCATAACCCCAAAATTTCATAAAAATTCAAAATTTTTAAAGTAACATAAAATGTCTGAATACACAGTTTAATAACTGCTAGCAGTTAGCGGAAAATGAAACAGTTTAACAATTGGTATTAATTAGTTCAAAATTACAGTAACTAATACAACTTTATTTGTTATAAGTTTTTAAGAATGACTTGTGTTTAGATTGCTTCTAGCTGTACTAAAAAAGTTACTTCTGGAAAGTAGGTGAAAAACTATCTTTGAAATTCGGGGCTTACTTAGCATTATGCTAACGCAGATGGACTGCTGGTTCTTATAGGTTCAACAGGTAACGAACAATCAAGTAGGAGTTTATTTTGTAAGATAGCAAGAAGTATTTCTGTAGCATGTTAATATGCTAGTAAATAAACTGATTATGTAAAAACAAGGCTCTGATGAGGTAAAGTAATTTTCTTTCATAGTTTTGGTTCTAAGACAGTATTCATAGTTTATCCATAAGGATTGTTATCCTTAACATACTTGGTGAAACAAAGTACATTCTTCTCATGATCTTAGAGCTCCAACTCTTAACATACAATTACTTTTATTGTAACATGCTCATATTGCTATTGTTATGTTTAATGCTCAAATGTACTGCCTTTTATGCATGAATGTACTCCTATAATTCTCAAAGGTAAGGTTTACCAAAAGATTACATATTTCTACTTTGTCTCTTCTTTACTAGTCATGAAAATTATCAACTGTTGATTGTATGCAATTATGCTAATTCTTTTTGCACTGCTAAACATCAAGTTATAAACTTCGATTCCTAAGTTATTGCCATACTGCAAGTATTATTGTAAAAATATACAATACGACCTCATTTTTATAATGTACCAAAATAATTTTTACTTATATCCTTAGGTAGTCTTACTACCTGGTAATTTCCATGATATATTATAAGTTTGATTCTTTGAAACTAGATAAATTATCTTAAGGTGGAATACTACCTAACCATCACTTCCATATAGTCGAAACCAAAAGTAAATACATTATCAGTGTTATTCCTATAGTTTATAAATCTAGTGCATGGTTTACACAATAGTAAGATTACTATTGTAATGTTACCACACTATAATGATTTGTAGTTTATAATAACTACTATGGTAGATTTTACTACCTAAAAAATTCTATCCAAAGGTCGACATCAAAGTCAAACATTTTAAATAATATTCCTATACTATGCTAAAACCAAGCAAAGCACAAAAAATCATATAATTGACTTTGTAAACAACGATAAGAACCACCACAACGGTCGTTGGCAAGGTAAGTATGAGAATCATTATTTGTAATTGTTTATACTATGGTCAAACTTCATGATTGTTTTATTGACAGGATTAATACACCTTTACTCTATAGTCGATGACATAGATTCATCATTAGAAATCATAGCAAGCCTTAATACCATCGATTACAAATGATATAATTTCGAGTTTTCAAATATTATATGTATTTATTCCATAGTCGATTGCATAGTTTTTGAATTATGAGAAATAATAAGTTTGTAATTCACAGCACAGGGTTGAATTTAGACATGACCCTCGCATGGTTAAATAATCTGAAGGGCATGTGGTCTGATCTCATCCATGCATTGGCGACTTAAAAAGAATGTAAACCATATCCTTTTGGCATTTGGTTTTGAGGGTTCTGTCGGCTTGTAGGCTGCTCTCTGTAGTTTTCCTTGCGGCCATGAGAGGCCGTTCCTTCTTTGTTAGCTAGCTCCGTGTTTTGAGTTTGATGCTGGGTGGTCTCGATACCCTGTCTTGTAGTCTCACTTTCTCGTGGTTGTAAACAACACTGTGCGAGTGGTATTTGCTTATTCATTTGGACCGAAGCCTGTATAAGGTTTTTAGCTCAAGCAATACTTGTTCCTCGCCACGGCCTGTGAAGTTTTAAGTCTATTTATTACTGCCTCCATCACAGGGTCGGCATGAGGGTTTGATTTCCTCTCTGTGTAAATTCCTTACACTGGTGACAGCTCCTTCATGGCTCGACTCTCTTCTTGCTCGCAAGTAAATATTTCCATTCTTTGTTAAGAAATTTCTTTTGTTAAATTTATTATTTAAGCTAGGGTTGATGCTTAGAAGCCAAGTCTTGTTATAATGCTCAGAAAAGTGCTCTTTGCAGGAACTTGCGATGACTCCAACCTTCAGTGGGAAAAGAAGTACATTCTCCTGCTTCAGTGAACTTGCGGCCTCCAACCGGTAAGCCCTGGCTTCGAATGTGGGTTTCACCGTACTTACGATGAGGGTTGTTGGAAGAATTTTATAGTGAAAAGAAGCATGGCTTCAGTTTCTTCAATGGTTAAATGTTTAGTTTGTTATTACTCTTTTTTTTTTGTTTAAAACCCTTGCGACACTCGCTAGGTAGCTCCGGCTCTTGAGCTGTGATATGTATTTGGATTTTGGGTCAACAGTTTAGCCTTGCGGCTTGATAATGGAACACAGTTGGGTTAAGAAAAAAAGAATTTTTGTAAGACTTGGAGTTTTTATTTGAGCTCTGTCTCGTTCGCTTCAATTTTGCATTTACATGTGGATTGTTGTTTGATTAACCTGTCAATAATGTATTTAATTTACTGTTAAAAGATTTATAAATACATTTTAATTTCATGAATAAGACTATAGTCAGTCTAATGCACAGTTTGTAGTTTTCTTGTTATTTTTAATTCTCGGTTAGCAATGTAACTAGATGAATTTTATATAGGATTAATTTGTATTTGAATAGAATACTCGAAGGGGTTTTGACCCTTAGGTTTTCACAGGTTATAAACCTGTCTGGTTTTAAATTTTTAACATGCATAAATCTATATACAACTCTTAGTTTATTTCGATTATTATTTATATACACATTTATTTTTATTTACCACTGTGTAAGTTATATTTATTTGGAGCTCTGTAGAGAAAAGAATGTTAAATCTAGAACTCTGTTTATTTTACATAAATGAAGGGTTTATAAACGGAATCCTAATCTGGTTTTATTAAGTAGTAGTTAAGATTAAGTTAATATTTAAAAAGAAATAGTTAGTTATTAACTTGTTTATATATTTTCTCGAATATTAGTTATTATCTCCTATAAACTTTTATTTCCTAACAGTATACTAATACTGTGGTACTAGTGCACTTTACTAATTCTTTTACCTGTATTTTCATTTAGTTAGACTAAGTAAAACAGTAAATATAAACAAACCATAACACTACTTTTTCATTGCATTGTAAACATTGAAATAAAATTTACTATGTTTACCTACAGATACAAAATCATATCTACTATTTTCATTCTCATAAGAATTATTTCATAAATTTAAAAACATTCTAACTGTGCTAGAGTACGACTTGGTTTCCAGGTGTGGAAAAACACAGCTTAGAAATTTAATTTATTTCTATTTCATTATTTCCCTAAACCATTTTCATTTCTATAAATAATCTAATAAGAATACTAACTCTAACATTTCACAAAACTATGAACTTTTAACATTCATGTAGCAGATAAACCAATATTAATTTAACTAAGATAGTAAAATAAAATAACATAGAACCTGTTGAGGACAAGATGAAAATAGCTTGAGGAGTTCGTTCCTCCCTACCAATATCCTGGAGAGCGCTCAAACAACACTTCCTCAGGACCCCCGAGCCTGTTCCTGGTCTTCTTGGCTAAGAACTGGGTGGAGAATGCAACTGTAGAACCCTTTGTCACCTGACTGGTTCAATACCTCAGTAAAACAATCTGCTCTCAGCAATATGATCTTCAGCTTAAAAGCTGCAACTAGATCAATCTCAGCAGTTTTCCACTCAAACACTTTCCAGATTCCCCTCCATTGAATTTGTCTGAAGTAAATTCATTCACCTTGAATGATCACTTCTCTAGAATGAGCAGCATCAACTCTCTTCAATGGGAAATTTTATAGAGATGCCTAGGTATTTTGGTTCAATTTTCATTAATTGAGCCACCTGCTCTGATTCCACTTTCTGGGGGAATCATGACCACAAATATAGGGAGGTTTCCACCTGCAACAGTTGGATGTGGTTTGAGGATGCTGCCACATGTCAGTTTTTTCTCCACCTAGTCTCCTCCACCAATTCGACTAGTAAACACTCTTTTAACAGCTATCCTAAGCTGTTGTATCCTCATTTATTTATTTATAAATAAAATATTTTGAATTTATATTAAATATTATTGACCCCACTGGTCATCAATTACAACTTAGCATAAAATTTAACATAATGTTTCTCAAATAATGTAAATTTTTTTTTGCAAAATTGGGGCATGTGACATACACACCCCCTTAAATTATAACAGCGTCCTCGATGTTATTTATTCCTCATCCTTAGAATTACCCTCGAACAGAATTAGATATGCATCCTGCATATGAATTTCCAATTCCCAGGTGGCTTCCTCTGGACTAAGGTGCTTCCATTGCACCTTCACCTGACCAATGGTGCGGTTCCGAAGTGTGATCTCCCTCTGCTCGAGGATACAGTCTGGTTCCACCAGAAAATCTCCTTCGGGTTCCACCTGTACATCATTCTAGTTAATAACATGAGTAGCATCATGCACATATTTATTTAATACAGAAATGTGAAAAACATTGTGAACTCTTAAATTTGGTGGTAAGGCTAACTAATAGGCTACCGGTCCAATCCTGGACAATATTTCAAAAGGACCACAAATAATGAGGTGCTAGTTTGGCACAATTACCCAACCTCAGAGAACTCTTTTTGGGTCTCACCTTGATGAAAACATGTTCACCTACCTGAAACTCTTTTGGAGTTCTCTTAAGGTCTGCTTGACTTTTCTGTCGATCTTGCACAATTTTCAGATTACCTTGTACCCGCTTTACAATTTCTTCCATTTATTTCAATAATTCAGGACCTAATGTTAACTTGTCCACTGGATTACTCCAAGAAATAGGAGTGTTACATTTCCTTCCATACAAAATTTTGAAAGGACTAAATCTGGCTGAAGCTTGATAATTATTATTGTAAGCAAATTCTACTAGGTGTAAATAATCTTCCCATTTACCTGGCTGATCCTTTATATACATTCTTAGTAAATATTCCAGTACTTTATTTACTCTTTTATTCTGTCCATTAGTTTGAGGATGGAATGAGGTACTAAAATTTAGTGTAGTATTTAGTCCTTTAAATAGAGATCTCCAAAAGTTACCTGTAAATTTAGGGTCTCGGTCTGAAATTATAACCTTCGATATTCCATGCAGTCGGAAAATTTGCTTTAAAAAGATATCAGCTATGTTTGCATCTTTATAAGTAGTTTTTACAAGTATAAAATGGGTTTCTTTACTCAATTTGTCAACCACTACCATTATAGAGTCATTTAAGTTCTGATTTTTAGGCAGTCTAGTAACAAAATCAAGACTAATTATCTCCCATTTCCAGCTAGGAATGGGCAATGGATGAAGTAATCCAGCTGGATGCTAATGTTCATTTTTTACTTGCTGACATTCAAAGCATCTAGCAATATATTCTGCCAGTTCAGTCTTCATGTTTAGCCAAAAATATTCTTTTCTTAACATGGTTATAGTTTTTTGATAACCCGAATGGCTTGAGTAAGGAGTTTTATGGATTTCGTCTAGAATTAATAACTTAACCTTAAGTACATTAGGTACATATATTCTGTCTTTATATAGTAAAAATCCTTTTCCATTTAAGATGTACCCTGTACTTAGACTTTCTATTGGATTTTCTTTTGCTTTTGCTTGTAATTTTTGGTAAATTTCATGTTGTTCTAACCCTGCTTTAAGCTATTGTTCCAAATCGGTTGTATAAGAGCTGATAGCTGCTGTAAAATTCAGCTTTGCATTTCTATTTAATGAATCAACAACTTTATTTTCTTTCCCTTTGATGTGTTGAATTTCGAAATCATATTCACTTAGAAAAGCTAGCCACCTAGCTTGTCTACACTACAACAAAACCATGTGATTAGCGTCTCTTTTAGCTTCCTTTTTAGCGTCCACTATCAAATTTAGTGTATTTTTCATCATTTTTTGGACAAAGTGGATGCTTTTCCATGGGATGGCGCTTTTAATGGTATTATTTGCATCCTTTTTTACAATTTGGCGCTATTTGGGACACTAATTAGTGTCCCAAATAGCGTCCCAACTAGCATCCCATTTAACATCCCAATTAGTGTCCCAAGTTAAAAGTTGGCGCTATTTTGGACAAATCATTAGTTTCCCAATTAGCATCCAAATTGTCATCCCATGTAGCATCCCAATTAGCATCCAAATTTTCGTCCCATGTAGCATCAAAACTAGCATCCCAATTTAAAAGTTGGCACTATTTTGGATGATAATTAGCATATCAATTAACTTCTCAATTAGTGTCCAAAAAAGCATCCGATATAACGCCCAAAATAGCCTCCAAAAAAACGTCTGGAATAGCACTAGGAATTTCCCTAGGTTTAGAGCTAGGAATTGTGTTTGGAAAACATCTGACATAACGTCATATTTATCAATGTCAACGTCAGCGATTAATGTCAGTGTCGATGTCAATGATCATGATTTATGTGATAGTACTTTTGGATCTTGATTTATAATAGTGGCACCCAAATGATCATAATCATGGCACTTTTGGATATTGATTAATCCTTATGAGGTGTAAATTACCTTAATGTCACCTAAAATGCTCTAATGGCATTTGAGTGTCCCCAACACATTTGATAGACCCTAATGGCATTTGATTGGCCCTAACAACATGATGATGATGCATTACGATAATTATGATGGTGTATGGATATGATTTGATAAGTATAAGACTATAACATCCATTCCTATGAGGTAGTAGGGTTCCTTGCTTAGTATTATTGCAATTATATTGATGATGAATACAACGATGAAAATTGTGAATCGTGAATTGTCCAACATAGTACACCATAAAACATGAATGACCTATTTGATGGAGGACGTGATATGTCATACATTGTTATTCCTTTCCATAACAATTGCATCTCATCAATAAACGACGCTAGATAAACATCCATTTTTTTCACTTGGCGTTTTCCTGGAATAATGAAACTTAGCATAAGGTGCTCCTTTCTAACACTCATCCACGAGGGAATATTGTATACTATCAATCCAACTGGCCAAACAGTGTAATTTGGGCTTAGGAATGAGAAAGGGCACACTCCATCAATTGCAGGGCCTAACCTGATACTACGTGGTTCATCTTTCAATTTTCTTGGGCATTTATCTTCTGTGTGTTTCATTGCTTTGGAGTCTACTAGAATTCGCATGAATCCATCTTTACTTCTATTCTTTGCATGCCAATCCATCAACTGTGCAAGTGACTTGCAACAAAACATTCATTGAAGTCTAGGTATAATTGGCATGTGCCTTAAAACCTTATTTGGAACTGTAGCACTTTGTAGATCTGTACGATATCTCTTATGCTTGCATACAGGACATTCTTGATGGTTTTTGTAGTTGTCTCTGTATAAAATGCAATCATTCTCACATGCATGAATTTGGTTATATTCAATCCCCAAATGTACCAATAATTGATGTGCTTCTCTGTAAGTTGACGACAACACATTATCTTCGGGGAATGTTTTATCTTTTAGTGCCTTGTAAGGTTGTCATACACCCAATAAATTAAATATTTCAATTCTATAGAATATATTGTTTAAGGAAAAAACACATAAATGAAAATGAAGTTAATAGATATATA